>CM051243.1:144519609-144852109 GCA_027917425.1 Gastrophryne carolinensis | reverse complement strand
ATAAAAGTAAAATAATATATCGGGCCAATCTGAGCAGTGGGTGAACAATGGATGCTTCCAGAAACACCAACCAACTACTATGTTTGCAGATATACTATTCCTAATGTTTTAAATAATATTAATGTAAAATATAGATATTTCCTTCCAGATTGTTGAGGGAATAAGCAGGTCACATGATGTATGTATTCTTGACAGCTGTTGTTTAGCTGCCATACTAAAGTGTGGGAGACCTTCATCTCTAGGGATTTCTACACCCTGAGCTGAACAGAGACAAGTGCCAGGCGTACTTTACTGGTAAGCTGCAGCCTGGCAACAACCAGTTCCGGATGATCTAAACACATTTTATCATCATATATGCACCAGTGCATCTCCACCCCCGGCCCTCCAAGCCTTTTAGGTGGAGCTCAGACAGCTGCCAGATATCAGCAGGTGGACAGCATCCATTGTAACCAATCCAGTCATTCCAAGGCTGCTGACAGTGGTCCTTTGGAGGCAACCAGAATGCTGATGTGGCTCTCAGAGAAAAGGGGTTTGACATCCCTGGTATAGACTTATTGAGTAACTACCATTTGTATTTTGGCTTTTGCATTGGTGTGGTGCACATACACTTTAAGCAAGTCTGGTCCTTTCATGTGCACCTACAATGAGGTAGGGGACAGCAATCTAGGTAGGTTTGCTTTTGATCATTGCAAGGATCACACTTAAGCATAGCTGCTGTAAAATGCCAGCATGGTTTTCCTATTCATTTTCAAATGCATAATGACTAAATCCGCTGTTATTTAATATATTACATATATATATATTTGGGCTGAGTGGAGTGCCGTGTAAAAACCCTTTATGTATGTTTGCCGGATAACTAGTGCAACCATGGGGCCCAGAAAGTTGAGTTTCCAGTCAATCACTAGGCATCTTGGATATTTACGGAGGATTCCTAGGGTGGTGGGTGATGCAGTGGACCTTAGGGCTGCTGTAACCAGCTTTGATATTTTGGTTGTAATTATGTAAAATAATATTTAGCCCAAATAGTTATGTAAAAATTACTTGATGAAAAATGGTAATGCTGGCATGTTAATATGTTTGCTTAAAGTGGTCACACACCCGTTTCACATAATGGGTGTGGGGCAGCATTGTGACAGGCTCAGGGGGGCATCCAAATTGCTGTATAAACCCCCACAACCCCCTGCAATCCTTACCTGAACCTTATTCTGCAAAATGCAGCCCCTTAAATAGTGCCGGCTGTCATGTGGGTCGGCGCTGTCCTAATGACCAATGCCACACGGTCGCAGGCTGCTTTTTGCTGGTGGATTGAAGTTGTAAGGGTTGCTGGGGCAGCAATTTGGCACCCCCCCCCCCCCCCCCGAACCTGTCACAATGTATCTCCATACCCCTTACGTAGAAAATGGGTGTGGGCCGCTTTAATGCAGAACTAAGTTGTATATTTGCCATTAAGTTGGAATTTAACTGTCCTAAAAGTATTTAGAAGCAGAACAGTGGCCAGAACAGAGGGAATAGAAGGTACTTTACTACAGCAGAACGAAACAGTAGCATAGAAGAGCTTTCACAACTTGGGGATGCAGAGCGATGCTGTGAAATACGGTGAAAGTACAGTAGACAAACCCAAACCACATGAGAAGCTAATAGTGTGCGCATCTTGCCCAGGTGTTAGATGCTGCAGCCCAAAGTTTTAAACACCATCCCAGACTTCACTGCAGTCTTTGCTGTACTTTCTCATTTTTAGGCTCATCATACCTTGAATTGCATGAATTCCTGAACATACAGAACCCTGGAATAGAAAGAGTCGCCTGCACCCAGAGAGATCTCACACTGCCAAAAATGCCAAATTAGACCCAGGATTTGGAAAAAAATCAGTCCATAAGTCAAAAGAGTCCCCTAATGACATCTCTGACTACTAGTAATGAATACATTCACTGCTGTGCTAAATTTTTAGGGCAATGTGAAAAACATGCTGCAGAAGTAAAAATTATTTACAAGAGCGATGTAGTAATACAGTGATTTTGATTTAGATTTTTGCAGGACCTGCCTACAACTTTTTCATATTACTGTATGTAGTGTTAGGTTTATACATTTTTGGACAGAGACATTAATTTTAAACAAAACAATTCAGATGCAGTTGAAGTTCAGACTTTCAGTTTTAATTTAGTAGTGGGTTGAACAAAATGATTGCATAAAAATGTGGGGAGATAAAGCATTTTTCAAACACAATCCCTTCATTTCAGGGACTCAAAAGTAATTGGACAAATTAAATAATCGTAAATAAAATGTTAATTTCTAACACTTGGTTGAAAACTCCTTTGTTGACAATGACTGCCTAAAGTCTTGAACTTGTGGACATTGTTAGACTCTGTATTTCCTCATTTTATTGCTCTGCCAGGCCTTTAGTGCAGAGGTTTTCAGTTGCTGTTTGTCTGTGGGCCTTTCTGTCTTAAGCTTAGTCTTAAGTCTTAAGCAAGTGAAATGTGTCTCAATTGGGTTGAGATCAGGTGACTGACTTGGCCATTCAAGAATATTCCACTGCCTTAACAAACTCCTGGGTAGCTTTGGCTTTCTGTTTGGGTCATTCTCTATCTGTATAATGAAATGCCGACCAATCAGTTTGGCTGCATTTGGCTGTGTTTGAGAACACAGTATGCCTCTGAATACCTCAGAATTCATCCGGCTGCTTTAGTCCTGTGTCGCATCATAAACATTAGTGACCCAGTGCCACTGGTAGTCATGCATGCCCAAACCCGAAGGATAAGCGGTAGACATAGAAGTGGGTTTTCATCCATGGCTTGTAAGATCCTTACAAAGACTGCATGTTTTCTTCACAGCACATCTTCTAAATGCAACACCACACCTCAAATAAACTCGAGGCCTTTTATCTGCTTAATTGAGAATGACATAAAGAAGGAATAGAACACACCTGCCAATGAAACAGCTTTTGAGTCAATTGTCCAATTACTTTCAGTCCCTTTAAAACAGGATGGCACTTGTTAAGGAGCTGAAACTTCTAAACCGTTCATCCAATTTTAGGGGGTTATTTAAGAAATGCTAAGGCCATGTATTGCCAGGTAGTGCCAGATGAGTGTCAGGTGAATGTCAGGTCCCAGTCAAAAAGATGTATTTATCAAGTTAAAAATCCACAGTGCCTGTGACAGTGCCAGGTAGTGTCCCATCTATCAACAGCACCGGTGATGAGTTCTGGCATTGAGTTCCCTACAGTGCTAGATAGGAACAGACGTTCACCTAGCACTGTGTGGCCTGATTCCATACATTTCAATGGGCTGGGATGGTTACAATTCTTTAAGCATTTTAGTAGAATTGTTTACAAATTACAAATTTGTTGGGGCTGGTGCAAGTGCCACAGGATCCGTGGGCTGGTTGGGATTATTTTTATATGGATTTTTGTGCAAACTTGTGATTTGGGCCATGATAAAGATATGTCATGTTAGTCTAATTTCCCTAATGCAAATCCCATTTTAATTACAAAAGAAAATAAACCCTACAAAAGAAAAAATTGGGAATCCAGCAGATGCTGTGTGCCTGAATTCCCTCTTGGAGTGCCGGGTATTTTTTTGATAAATTTTGTCAGCTTGCGGTGCTCTCGGCTGGCGCTAGGTGGCACTAGCGCATAGGCTTATATAAGTTATGCACTGCGAACAATGCTGGGCCGGGAACGCTACAGCTGACAGCGCCGGCGGCCAGAAGCCGACGCTGCAGTACGGGTGCTGCTGAGTGTCTCGGACGAGGCGCTCAAGTGGCGCCAGCAATCATAATAATATTAATTTGGATACCCTCAAAAGAAAGCTGAAAGTCTGGACTTTATGTCCATTTCCATTATATAACTATAACTTGAATATGTTTCTGTAAACAGGTAAAAAGAACCAAATTGTTGTCAGTTTCCAAATATTTATGGACCTAACTGTATAATATAGTAAAAGGTAGTTTCTTCTTTCACTTTGAAATAAATTGAACCTCTGCCATTTTCTGTGAGTGAAATGGATTATTTCACAGAAATTAACATTTTCACAAAAATTTTTAGTCAAATTGAATTAGCTAAATATGGGTCACAAATTAGCTCTAAAACCAATTTGTTATGTCAACACCAATCTTCTTTAAAAAGCCATGAGTTGCCAATCCTACTTTAATGTAACACCTCACAATACATTCCGCAGCTTAGTGTAGTGCCCCTTGTTCTTATGGGCAATGCAAAAAATACAATTCTGTGATTACTCACCTGTAGAATTGGTATTATAGCACGTTCCAGAATATTCCTTACACATGGGTAATGCATCCACACGATGGCGCTGGACTGCAGAAAACAACTTGTGGCTCCTCCCGGACCCATATAAGTCAGGGACCTCCCACAAATTCCCCAGTATTGACAAGCAGTTACACAAGAAGCCGGGAGAACAATAATAACAAAAATCCAAAAGGAACATTGGAACAATCACCATACAGAGGTAACTAGAAAAAAGATAACAAGGGTGGGATGGAACAGAATGTGCTGTATACTTATAATACCAATTCTACAGGTGAGTAATCAGAATTGTATTATTCCAAGTATACAGCACGTCTTGTTCCAGAATATTCCTTACACATGGGATATCCAATAGCAGTGTCCGTAAGGTAGGGTGGGATCCCCAAAAGTAACAGCGGGCAGATTAGACACTGCCGCCTGTAGAACTTTGCGACCAAAAGCAGCATCAGCTAAGGCCCTAACATCAACCTTGTAAAATTCAGAAAAAGTATGAACAGAAGACCAACTAGCGGCCTTACAAACTTGTAAGCTTGGTGCTGAAAAGCCCAAGAGGCACCAATAGCACGAGTAGAATGAGCAGTAAGGCGGAAAGGAGGTTCCTTCCCCTTAGCAGAATAGGCTTAAACCACAGCCTGACGGATCCACTTGCTGATAGTGGACTTAGCTGGAGCCAAACCCTTCTTAAGCCCAGAAGGGAGAACAAAAAGAGCATCAGTCTTCCTGAAGGACTCAGTAGCCACCAAATAGAAGTTCAAGGTCCTGACCACATCCAGAGAATGTAAGACCCGCCCCTTAGGGTTACTAGGATTAGGACACAGAGAAGGCAAAACAATGTCCTGATTGAGATGAAAAGCAGACACAACCTTAGGCAGAAAATCTGGCTTAAAACGAAACACCACCTTGTCCTGGTGTCTCTCAAAGTAAGGAGGCTTGATGGAAAGTGCCGCCAACTCAGAAACACACCTAACAGAAGTGATGGCCACCAAAAAGGCTAACTTAAGCGTCAAAATGGACAAAGGGGCCTCACACAAGGGCTCAAATGGAGACCCCTGCAAGGCAGATAAGATCAAGTTCAAATCCCAGACTGGTAACATAGGCTTACGTGGGGGACGCACGTGAGTAACCCCCTGAAAAAAGGTCCAGACGATGGTTGGCAAAGGATCTTTGGAAGAAAATGGTCAAAGCTGAAACATGACCTTTGATGGTGCTAAGTTGAAGACCCAAATCCAAACCACGCTGCAGGAATTCCAGAATCCTGGGGATAGAAAACACCCTACAGGGAAGTGACTTAGACTCACACCAGTCAATGTAAGCATGCCATACCCTATAGTAGATATATGACGAGGACTTCTTCCTAGCCCGAATCATGGTATTAACAACAGAAGCAGGCAGCCCCTTTTTCCATCAAGATGGAGGTTTCAGCAGCCAGGCCGTTAAAGCCAGTGTTTGTAAATTGGGATGGCATAGCTGCCCCTAAGTGAGCAGATCTGGAAACTTGGGCAGGGCGTACTGATCTACTGCCAACTGCACAATGTCTGCGAACCACACTCTTCTTGGCCAACAGGGAGCCACTAGAATGGTTTGCACCCTTTCCTGGGATATCTTGCGCAGCACCCTGCCCAGCAGAGGAAACGGAGGGAACACATAAAGGAGGCGAAAGCCCTTCCAAGACATTGCTAGTACATCCATGGCCAAGGTCAGAGGGTCCTGGGACAGATAGACAAAGACTGGAAGCTTGTGATTGTGACGGGACGCAAACAGATCTACATCCGGCTGCCCCCAGCGATGCACAGGGAGCGAAACACCCTGCTGCTGAGGGACCATTCTCCCAGACGAGAAGTCCCCCTGCTGAGGGAGTCTGCCTCCAGATTTTCCACCCCCCGGGATGTACACAGCTGAGATGCAGGGAACATTTTCCTCTACCCAAGACAGCATCAGGGACACTTCCTTGAGGGCCCTCTTGCTCCGGGCCCCTCCCTGATGATTGGTGTAGGCTGAACCGCCCAACCCCGAAGGTGTGGAGTCAACTGGGCGAGAACCAGTCTTATCGCCCTCAGTTCCAGAATGTTGATAGGGGTATGAGCCTCCTGAGGGCCCCACTGACCCTGGAACTTCAAGGATTGCCAGAAGCCCCCCAACCTGTCAGACTGGCATCTGTGGTGACAGCCTCCCAGCAAGGGGCCAGAAAGGATCTGCCCATCAACAGGTTCCTTGAATCCAGCCACCACAAAAGAGACCGCCTGGCCAGAGGGGACAGAACAAACACCCGATCCAGGGACACAGGATCCCGATCCCATACTGACAAGAGGAGAAGTTGGAGAGGTCTCATGTGAAACTGAGCGTATGGAACCGCCTCGAAGCAAGACACCATCAGGCCCACCAGCTGCATCCCCTGCCAGTTGGAGGGATGAGGGCAAGACAGAAGAAGCCTGGCCTGAGCTTGAAGACTCTCCACCTTCTGCTGAGGGAGAAGAATCTTGACCTGAGATGTATCCAGAGTCATGCCCAGAAAGGACCTCACCAGTGATGGGGACAGGGAAGACTTGGGATGGTTGATCACCCAGCCAAAGGACTCCAGTGTGGACACCACCAGCTGGGTATCCAGCTCAGCCTGCTGGAATGACTGAGACGTGATGAGAATGTCGTCCAAGTTAGGAAGGATGCGATTGCCCTGAGATCTCAGCAGAGCCATTACGCCCGGCAGCACCTTGGTGAATACCCTGGGAGACCAGGTGATACTGAAGGGCAAGGCCACAAATTGATAGTGCTGATCCTCCAGAGCGAACCTGAGGAATCTCTGATGACCTGGAAAGATAGGTACATGAAGGTAAGTGTCCTTGATGTCTACAGAGGTCATGAAGTCGCCCGGGCGCAGAGAATTGACTGCAGAGCGCAGGGTTTCCATGCGAAAATGCTTGAATCTGACAAAATTGTGGAGACGCTTTAAATCCAGGATGGGTCTGAGGGACCCGTCCTTTTTGGAGACAGTGAAAAGATTGGAATAGAAGCCTCTGCCCCGTTCCCTGAAAGGCACTGGGCAGATGACCCCCAACTCCGGAAGGTTTTGAACAGCAAGGCACAGCCCCTGAGCTGACAGGGGGTTTGGAGCCATCCGGGATTTGATGAATCTTGGGGGTGGCCAGGCTGCAAACTCTATCTTGTAACCGGAGGACACTACCTCCTGAATCCATCGGTCTGAGACGTGAAGCCTCCAGGCGTGAGCAAAGAGCCAAAGCCGTCCCCCCACCCAGATGGGTGAGGGCGGCCCTTCATGCCTGAGGGGGCTTCAGGGAAAGCCTTTGGCTTGGGACCCCAGGGGGGGGGCCGGGACGGCCATGTCCTCTGCTCCTGCCCCAATGATCTCCGCGAGCCCCAGCAAAGGAGACTCCTCGACCAGTTCTGGAACCACATAAGGAAGGGAGAAAGGCACCCATCCCCGAAAGGACCAGGACGGCCTCCTACGTTGAGGTAACCTACCGCCCCTGGCAAACAAGTCCAGGCGTTCACCAAAGAGGCGCAGCCCCTTAAAGGGAAAACCAGTGAGAGCCTTCCTAGCAGCATTATCAGCTACCCACTGACGCAGCCAAACAGAGCGGCGTATAGCCACCAAAAGGGCAGAAGTCCTCCCACACATGCATCATCCATGGCAGACAGAACATATGCAACAAATTCATAGCAAAGTAGGAGAGATCTATACTCTTCTCCTCCCGCGTCATCAGATGCCCCATCTAAGAGACTCTTAAGCAACCCTTTAATAGCAATAGCTGTAATGGCAGAGGCACAAACCGGTCGCAGCGCAGTCCCCACACAGGCAAAAGCATGACAAGCCAGCTGGTCCATGCGCCGGTCCTCACCATCCCTCAGGGTAGTAGTGTCAGGAGAATGCATAACAGATGTATTTGACAGCCCCAGAACGGGCACCTCCACCTCAGGAGGACATGACCAACGCTTTATCACCTCAGCAGGAAAGGGATTCCTCTTATCCCAACTCTTGGGCACCCCAGGGAGCTTGCTAGGCCGTTCCCATTCTTTGAGCACCAGATTATTAAAGTGAGTCTGCTCCGGGAACTCCAAGCGTGGTTTGAAAAAGCTCACCCTGCTGCTGCGGAGCCACTGCAGGAGGGGAAATACAAAGCACTTCAAAAATGAGAGACAAAAGCCTGTCAGTGTCATTTGAGGACCATGGGTCTTCTCCAACGGGAGCCCCAGTACCACCATAAATCTTAGGCTGTTCCTCAGATGATTCCGTATCAGAGAATAATTCCCCCTCCTCAAGGGGACCATAACCAGAAATGTCAAAAAATTCCTCAGCCTCAACAGGGAAGAGGGAGACAGCGGGGGATAAATGACGCTTCTTAGCAGAAGCCTTACGCGGGGCAGACCCAGCAATATGTTTATCAATGCTGGCCACCCGTGCAGCCAAATCAGGTTGAGACTCCCCGCTAGTATGCCCCTCGCTGGTGGTCAGATGTAAGCGTCTGGGGGTAGGCAAAGCCAGAGGGGGCGCCGCATCAGGCCCAGTAACAGACAAACCAGACTGCAGTGCAAGCACCTGCTGGGCGCAGGGTACACACACCCTGACACCATCACTTATAGGGGATACCCCACACGCAACACAAAGTCAGGCTTGTCTCGAAGGAACCCCAAACACATTATCCCCAGAAGCCTCCATATGGTGATTTGAGTGGCACAACAGGCCAGTAAGGGTTAACACAACACAGAAGACCACCCCGCAGGGGTACTCACGGACCGCAGGGAGCCAGCAGCGCACGCAGCCCAGGAGAGGGGAAAATGGCGCCTGCAGAGACCTCGAGGGGTGGGCCGCGGAGATGTGCTGCAAAAAACGACAGCCACAGAGCCCGCCCACCCCGAAGAGCGTGAATCGCGCCCCATTTGATCCGGCCAGCCAATAGCGGCACCGCAGCCTCTGAAGTAATGTCGCCGTCTGCGGAGCTCTGTGGAGTTCCCGGAGCAGACTCACTTTAATAATCTGGTGCTCAAAGAATGGGAACGGCCTAGCAAGCTCCCTGGGGTGCCCAAGAGTTGGGATAAGAGGAATCCCTTTCCTGCTAAGGTGATAAAGCGTTGGTCATGTCCTCCTGAGGTGGAGGTGCCCGTTCTGGGGCTGTCAAATACATCTGTTATGCATTCTCCTGACACTACTACCCTGAGGGATGGTGAGGACCGGCGCATGGACCAGCTGGCTTGTCATGCTTTTGCCTGTGTGGAGGCAAGCTTGAGGAGGCGGCGTACAAGGTGAAACACAATACAATAAAGCACATGGTTGGCACCCCTTGAACCAACGTCCACCAACCCCCCCCCCCCCCCCCCCCAGAGATCTCACAGAGGGAGAACGAGGCAAGGGAGTAACAGCAGCCCAAGTGAAAAAAAGTGAGGAGGGATGGTGGAGAGGGACACCTAGGGGAAAAGGATTAAACGGCACAGGGAGCCTGGCAAAGCCATAGTGCGGGGAGGGCATTCCAAAAGGCTCACCATAAGCCTAAACCGCCTACCCTGTCAGATCAGGGACTGCGTTAGGAGCAGCGCTCCTCAGCACCTACCCTGGTGCTGACCTACCTTCACCCGAACCTGTCAGCCGAGGCTGGGAGGCAGTGTAGTTCGGAACGGGTGGGAATAGTCCTGCAGGGCCGCAGGCTGATAAGCCCCGCTCACCTGCACACATAGAGAGCCATCTTCTATCTTCGCAGCCCAGACTGCAGATAAGAACTGGGGAATTTGTGGGAGGTCCCTGACTTATATGGGGCCGGGAGGAGCCACAAGTTGTTTTCTGCAGTCCAGCGCCATCTTGTGGATGTATTACTCATGTGTATGGAATATTTTGGAACAGGACGTGCTGTATACTTGGAATAGCCTAGTTTAATCTCCTAGTAATTTATAATAATTTGTGAATGTTTAATTGTATGAGAACACAGCTTAACAATACTCACTTGTCTCGTAAGACAACACCTTCGATACAGGCACCAAACAGGACAACAGAAGTAATATCTGTTCATTTGTAAAGGAGAATGTGATAGTAATGGGACACAAACCAGAGAGCAGGTTAGCATATGTTAAAACCTTACTGTACTCAAGCCTTTAAAGCCTCAAGCCTATACTTACCTTTCCCCCATGGCAGCTGTGCCTTGTCTCCAGAATCGCACGTGTGTTACTCACGTTGCCATTGAGTTTGCCAGATCAGCATGTACGCACCACATGTGCCCTTTCATTGTCCACTGGTGGACCAAGTAAATATTTCCGCCTGAATTCAGGCTTGTGCTTGACTGTTATGTTGCGATAAATTCCAAACTGTGATCCAGACCTCCAGAGTGAGTGATATTATTGATATTATTGTTATTTTGACTTGTCAACTGAAAGGCTTCCATTGCTCACAGTCCTCTTGTTAAATGAGATGACCCCTTAGGTTCAAAGGCCGTCTCAATAGTCACAGAGTAGCACAAACCCAGACCTGATCACCTGGATTGTATTTTATGTTCAGTTTTTTCGTAAAGGGTTCTAATCATACTTAAGTGAAATCATTTTTCTCTTTATTCTAATAATTATCAATTTCATTAACACAAAACTATAATTATTAAAATGATATTTTTCTTATATTCACCCCTTACATTTTCTTGAACAAACTCCTTAAAGATATATGTTTCCAATCTGGCTATATGCCACCTCATTGCAATGTTTTTTTCCTTTTATAGTACTTAAAGCGGCACAAACATGCTGCCTGCTATTAGGTTTGGGGGGGGAGGATTTTAACACACCATTTGCTTCAGAATCTTTCCTCTATAAGTGTGTCTTATAGTCAGGTGTATCTTGTAGTGTGTGAAATACAGTTTGTTATACTAAAAAATGTTCCTTTACTAATAATTGACCAAGTCACATTTGCTTGATTTCGTTATCTACTATGATGGTCTCATGTTGTTTAAAGTGGTCCATTCACCTGTATGATTAAGAGCCAGAAGGCTTGAAACACGTCACAGGTGCCCTGCCACTCTTTTTGCAGCTGGGCCATTTTTTGTTGTCATGGTTTGACTTTCTTTATGGGCGGATGATGTTTTTACCGGGATGAAATAAAAGTTAATTTTTAATGGAAGGCTGGTCAAAACATTCACCTTTAATGCCAGCCCTAGAGTCTAAAAGACTTTAGGGCCAACCAACTAGGTACCCTTGGGGCATGGCGATTCATCATGCCCCACTGAGTGAAACCCCCAGTTTGCCCACAAGCTCCCTCCCTCCATTGTCGGTGGGGAGACGAGGATGGGGCCACTGGCATTCAATATGCTAACACGCCGTCCAAAACAAAGGCTTTATGCCATGCATTAGTATGTACGGCATAAATCGTTAATTGGACACACATGGTCCATGGGAGCATCAAGAAGGTGAGTGACAATGGAGATCTAGGGGGTTTCACACAGTGGGGCATCCCAGTTTGGGACACCCCTGGTACAAGTACCAATCACCAGCATAGTCAAAACTCTGGTGATCGGTCCACTTTAAGAACTAATTTATGTAAAAATATAGGAGGGATCACCAACTTTTAAGCACCACTGCATGTGATGCTGACATACACTGCTTCCCTACAGGTGATGCAGAGTGGTTGATAAGGGTTAGCAGGTCTCCTTGGGATATGGTTATTGGTAGTTGTTATTTTAAAATGGGGGGGGGGGGTGAGGGATCCAATTTGCTATGTTTGCTTTGGTTGCCAGGTGACTTTGTTCAAATTGTGTATGCTAATGGCATTTTACTATTGCTTATTATTTACTTATTTAAGTAGTTCACACCAAATATTCTATCAACACTAAAAAGTTGTTGTAGTCATTCTCAAGACAGCTGGGTGTCCTTTAAAAATTTCTCAGAATGAAAGATGTGTGTGGTGAGATCAAATCCATTCTTATGTGGGGAAAACAATAGGATGACTAGGTAAATGTCATCAAGAAAAATACAGCAAGCCCAATTGCCTTGGTGTATTACAACAGATACACTGTGAACTGGATGAATAAGAACCTTCACTGACATACGGGCTCTAAATCTTGCACATGTAGGTCCAGGGGGCAACAGGGGTGGATAAGTGTGTTGTTTGTAGCATGTCAAAAGAGGTGAATGAGCAGTGTTGCATTGAGGTGTGGGGCTTGAAAGGTGACTGGACATCACAGCATGCCTTTATATTCTATATATGCATATTGCATGAAAAGTAACACAATTTAAGGATACAGACAAAAGATGTGGTAGCAATAGCCATGATTGTTCCTATAGGAATTGACTTCTGGGCATCACGAAGATCTCCAGACCTGTTGGATCCGGCCATAATGCCTGAAGTGAAAGAAAAGAACGTTTTCAGAGTCGCAAAGACATCAGTTGCAAAAACATGTACCAAACGACTTTCAGCAAGAACAAGTCGACGTGTGTAATATAAGAATGACTCATTCACACCCTGCCTTTCACACATCCAGCCATTTTCACCCAAAGCCTAAGCCTTTATTTATCTGGAGGTGGGAAATGTTTCTTTTCTTTGTTATTGGTTGGCATTTTTTTTGCCACATTTTTAATTAGTTTATAGGCTCGATGGGGGAATTTGTGCTCATGGGTGAATAAGTGAATCAGTGACTGATAAAGCCCACCTATGTTCTAGCTGAGCTAAGGTGCTTTGCTTTCGAAGAATGTACTCATTAAATCACTAAGCAGAAGTGATAACATGGGTTCTCATTACAGCTAAATTAACTCAAACTGTGAAAAGTGATTAAAAAATATAATTAAGCAGAATAGTCTTGTGCTCAAATTACACCCTCCTACAGATCTAATGCAACACGGGTGGGTCAATAAAAGTCTCAGACTGCTGATAACAGAGATTGTATCTGCTGGTTAAAGCGGACCAACACCCTGCGTGGCCCGGGTGTTGGTAGCTGCTGCCACCACCACTAAATAAAAGTCTGGGAGGGGCCAGAACCCCACCTGCACTTAACACCCCAGCACACCCATCATTTTTACCTTATCCTCGGTCCAGCGACGAGGATTCAGCACTGCGTTTGGCTGCGTTTGTCCTGTCCAGGTGAGTGCCAGACGGCCAATCACAGCACTGGATTCCCGTCTGGGGACCAATTTTAAGGTAAAGATTACGGATGTTCTGGAGGGTTAAGTGCTGGGGGGAGCATCCAGCATGCTGAATGCCCAGACTATCACTTAGATGCGGCAGCGGCTACTAACACCCAGACCATACAGGTTTTTGGTCCCCTTTAAGCTACAATAATGGTAGAGACAGTGGTAGTTATTTTTTTCAATCTAGCAATGCTTCATTATATGGCCACTAAAATATAAGCACCATAACTGGCATTGGCATCATGTAACAGTTGTTAAAATAATAGAACAGGCAAAGTCAATTGTTAGCCCATTATCTGGTGCTACGTTTGCCATTGTTCTAATCTGTTTTTGTTTTAAAACGGAAGCAGAGATATCAGGGTTTACAAGTTTTACCTTGTTTAGGTTGTTAGCGAGAGGGTTCACTATGAGGAGGCTGGGCGGGAAAGGGGGAGGGAGGGTTTAACTGAGCTTGAATGGTAGCTCTGAGAGCACCATTCAAGCTATCAATAGAGATGGGGTGTGGTCTGGACAAGCTTCTTGAGCTTGTATTGGTGGCCCACATTGGCGGCGTGGTGCTGGAGGGGCAGAAGTGAAGCACAATGCTAGAGAAATGCCTGGCAAGGTAAGTTCAGATTATTGAACGCTGAAAACAGATCTGTAAATATGGTACAATATGATGTTTTTGTTAAGTGTTTTCCACTTTTCTGCAACACTGACCTGTCACAGATGGAAAATAGATCCCCACAAGAAGAGTGAAGTATGTTGTCATGTCACTAAAGACATATGGCTGGTCAAAGTCAATAGCATCTGTGTTGGAAACAGATGGTAATCCCTTTTTCTCCACGATCACGCCCTTTGTCAGATAATCCGACCATATATTTTCTACAGAGTACAAATTTTAGGTGTAAACATAAGATATGAACATTATTAAAAATATTTTCAGGGGATAAATAAGGAGAGGCTGTTATTGTTTCTTACATATACAATTTATCTATGCATAAAAACAGCAACAAAATAGCATTTGAAAATCAAAACAGTTAAGGATGATGAAAAATAGTTGTGACCCCTGGTTAATTGGATTCCTGCTGCCCCTAAACAAAACAACTGGGTGCCCCTTGTAGCCCAACCTTCTCAACATCCCAGTCCCACTGTCCTCCCACTTGCAGGCACTCCCTCCCCAGCAATTAACCCTTCCAACTTGCTCCCCCCAGCCCACTTGACCCCTAACTACAAGGTGCTTCTCGCAACCTACTTCTCTTTCATTATCCTACCCCCACTTCCCCTGCAACCCCCCGATTGCTCTTCCTCCCCCTTTAGTGCACACATTGGCCATCCTATCTATTGGATGCTTCCTGCAGCCCCCCTCCCTCCCACTCTCGGTGTCCCAGCCCTATCCTCCTCCTACGACATTCCACACCCCATTTGTCTCAAGGGACTTGCTTCCAGACCTAGGGGGTTCAAGTCTTTGATAACTCCTATGTCTCCCCAGACCCTTTACCTCCCATTTCAGACCTACTAACCTGCTTGGTGGGCTAAATGTGAATCTTAATTGCAAATTGCTTTAACACTGTATTGTTCTTCCAGGCAGTATTCAAATCAGCTGTCATTTTATGCTAAATACACCTAAACATTGCTCATTTTTACCTCGGATAAGTCCACTGGCTGCTCCAGGGATGCCCTGAATTTCTGTCACATTGTTTTGGGAAAAGTACAGGTCACATGTGGCATTCAAGAAAGGAGAGGAGCAAAACAGAGCCCACAGCTTGCTGGTGACTGTTTCATTGCCAGTGTCAATAAATTTCGCACATATATCAAAACCTTTTCTAGACAAAGTACGGTTGCCAAGAATACAAATTCTGAAACACATACAGGAAAACATTATAAACAACACAAGTAGATGCATTGACTATAGAGATATTGGTCTAAGAATATATACCTAAAATTCCATGTAACACAAAACAATCACCCCCTCCTTCCTTTTTCTCTCCTCATCTTCCTAAGTGCATGGCTATTTTGCCAGGAAGCACGCGCCGAGGTGGGGGTACCTACACCCTGCTCTAAAAAGGTAATTTACTGCACTACAAGATGTTATGCTATTCTTGTGTATGTTGTAAAACGATTATTATTACTATTTCCAAAAATTAAAACAGTAAAAATGAGACTGTGTCCAATGCCTCAAGAACTATGCTACAATACATATGCTGCAGAGGCTGGCACTTCACTGGATCTGACATGAAGACACATCTCAGTCCACAGTGTTCCACACTGCAGAGACATTGGGGGTTATTTAAGAATGGGTAGTGCCAGGTAGTGCGTCATAGCGGCAGGTGAACGCTGGGCATTGTACGCAAAACCACATTTAAGAAAGGGAATCTGGTGAGAGCCTCTAAAAGCGCCATGTAGCGTCAGATGTATTTCCAGAGGCGGCTTAATGTATAGCGCCGGCGCTCTAGGTTTAACAGCGCCACGTACCTTTCGCTTAGTGTCGCTCTCCCATACATTTCAATGGGCTTTCATTAGTTTTTACAGCCATTTTACATTTTTTTTTTTTATTTATTTTTATTTTTACTTTTCTTTTTTTTTTGCTTAAATCATTGCGTGACCTCTCCTGGCTGCAAACACTTTTATAATTTTTTTGACTTTTTTATATTTTTATGCAGAATTCTATTTACAGGTCTGGCACTAAAGTGTTATTGTCCCAGTGTTAAAACAATGTCATTCCATGTGGTTTTGCTTTATTACTGGTGGATATGTGTTCAAAAACAGACTTTGATCACACAGTGTCTGGCGCTTTAGAGCATCAACGCTGTGTGTAGTTTTTTGTTAAATATGGTGTGGAGCACCGAGTGCCGGACGCACTGAGCTGGTGCTACTTCTCGCTCACTGCAGCGTTATACTGTTGTTAGAGCGCCCAACACACATAACATTTATCAATGCCGGCAAGGTTACTACAGCGACCTCAGCACTAGGTTACATCTCCCGATACCCGCTTACAGCGTCTACTATACAGACGCTCATCTTGCAATAAGTGGCGCTAGTAGTGAATCAGCCTCCACGCCTCAATTCCACATGTCAATAGCCTCCATCAGTATGAAACTTTATGCTCAGCATAGGTTTTGAAGAGCTCTTAAGGAGGAGAAATTTGTGGGTTATGTTTTTTGTCTCAGGGAAGCCTTTAAAGCAGCCTGATGCCTGATGAGAAGACCAACATCTGATGCATTATAGACTCGATTCAGAGGCACATTCGCCTGGACTTCCGTAGCTGTCTGTGAAAGTTTTTGTGTGTGTTTGTCATTTTTTTGTTTTTTTTTCGTTCATTTTTCATTCGTACAAACGTTCGGACAAATGCGTATATGCGCTTTCGATGAACAAAAGCTAATCGGATCATTTGCGTTAGTTCGGATCATTTTCCCCACAAAATCTGATATTTTTCGTTCGTTCAGATAACTTACATTATTGGTATGGGCTTGCGTCTCATTCAGAGAGTTGATTGCCGACAAACCACCACCCTATAAACCCGTTTCCTTTGCGATCCCCTTACGGGACCATTTTGACCTCGAAGACTAGCAGCTATGGACGACTATAGTGCATCTGAGGAGCATGAGGATCTGCAGCTCATGGGCATTGAAATTGTCCGGAGTGCCGAGACCAGATTGCACTGGCGACGCATGCACATCGATGGCATGCATGACGTTGAGCTGTTCGAGCTCACCAGACTTAATCGCGCTTCCCTCCATAAATTGTATAGTGAGCTGCGCCCATGGTTAGCCCGCACCACAAGGAAGGGGCAAGCAATTTCAGGTATGACGAAGATGCTTGGCTGCCTGCAATTTTTGGCGAACGGCTCGTTCCAGAGGCTGGGTGCCCTCTCCGTGGGGATGTCCCAGCCTATGCTGAGCCGCGCGCTATCCAAGTTTTTGGAAGGCATGGCTACCATTAGTCAGAAATATATATATTTTTTCCTGACGACATGGTAGCCTGGAACGCGCTTAAGCTGGCATTTTATAATATTGCCGACATGCCCAACGTCATGGGTGCCATTGACTGCACCTACGTTGCCTTGGTGCCTCCGGCAGCCGACGAGTACATCTATAGGCAAGTTCTTTTTTTTTTTTTGGATATAGTTGTCATAAATGGTATTTTACATTTATCTTAATCCCTCCTTGTAACTAGTCCCTGTGAAATAGCTGACTCTGTATATCTCTTAATCCCTCCTTGTAAATTCCCTCCTTGTAACTCGTCCCTGTGAAACAATGGAGCGTATTTAGCTTATACAATGTTTTTCATGTCACACAAAGGAAAACATTTTCATGTGGTCCTTAAATAGGCACAGTTAATCTTTACTTGATGCAACATACCTCTCCTTTTTTGAGGTGAAAAATACTTATGTACTTAGTTATTGTTATTTGGATTGGCCAACATGTTTTTGGGAGGGTGTTAGGAGTTAGTGTTTGAGTAGTTTACCTTGTCTTGCTAATTTTGTTTTTTTTCCTTTTCTCCCAGGAACCGCAAAATGGGCCACTCAATGAATGTCCAAGCAGTGGTGGCCCCGGACATGCGGTTCCTTAGTGTGCTCGCTGGGTTTCCAGGCTCATCCCATGACGCCTACATTCTGTGAAGATCTGGATTGTACCGTCGGTTTGAGTCTGGAGAATTCTCCGGTGGATGGCTCCTTGGTAAGTTGACGCAAATAACGTCATTCACTGTATGCCTATGAATATAGTTTATGACCCATGTCTCAAACTATGGCTGCTTTTACCCCTTGATTACATGTGAAACCGTACCTTAACCATTATATTTAGCAAACCACAAAACCTTTACAAATGTTTGACCAGCATTTAAAAATAAGAAATGTCAACTTTCTAGTAAATTACTTATTATTCTTCACCACACTTGGCTGCAGAAGCATGACACTTACTGAGGAGAGCGGGATAAAGTGCAGGGGGCGGGTTAGAGGTGTGCTTGCCTCAGACAAAGCAGATCTGGGTTCCTGAAAAGGTAAGACATCCAAGAATGCTGAGCAGCACAGCCCTAAACCAATACCTGTTAGCAGTCTGCCTGATTTGCCCTCTTCCGCCATCTTGGCTTTTTTAATGGTCCGAGCATGCATTAGATGGTGTTAGGCTGTTTTTTAATCAGAGCAATATGTATGTTCAGCGTGTCTCTCAAATATTACATAGCCTCTTAGTCATGGTGATGGCCCCTTTTTTTGTTTACATTTTGGGAGTAATGTGGACTTAATGTTATTTTTGTTTTTTTCAGGGGATTCCAGCTATCCACTGCTTCCCTGGCTGCTGACGCTCGTCCTTCGCCCACAGAATGCGCCACAGGACGCCTACAATCGGACCCACAGGAAGACCAGGGCCGTGGTGGAGAGGGCGTTTGGCCTGTTAAAAACCCGCTTTCGTTGTTTGGACCATACCGGGGGGGCACTACAGTATGACCCCAAGAAGGTCATAGATATAATTCTAGCATGTTGTGTGTTACATAACTTTGCCATAATGCAGCGTGCCCCCCGGTATTTGAATCTGCCCCCCTCTCCACCCAGCCAGGACCCAGATGAACAATACCGTGGCACACCTAGTGCCTCTGGCCAAGCAGTTCGGGCCAATTTGATTGAATTACACATTTTTCTTAATTTTTGGGTCCTGTGTTTGTTTTGTGTATGTAATGTTTTTATTTGACTATAATTTGGATTTGTCAATCTTGAAGTTTTGGTTTGTTTAACAACTAGTAATGCTTTAAATACTAAACATTTCACACATGATCTGAGAGTAATGTATTTTTTGGTGCCCTGTTGTTTTTGTAAATTCATTGTCATTGCTAAAATTCAAAAAACACAAATGCATCAATTAAGTCAACAACAGTTAAAGTCACATTCAATATATTTATTACAATTATGTACATTTGTAGTTAAAGGGCACTTGCATACTTCATGTACATACATAGGACCACATAAATTAGACATTTCGGCAAATCATGCCACCTAGCAATTGTACACATCCCGGACTTTAAAAGTAATGCACTCCAGGGCAAAGTATTTGTGCAAAAAAAACATACAGACATAGGGAGCAAGCATTTGCATGTCAATATTGGCCCAGTAATACATAGGGCCACATACACACCCTCTCCTGCCTGGTCACATTTGCCACAGGCACAGGTGTAAAGCAGCCATACCTATGCCACATCTACGCCTGTAAGTCAGTGGCCCACCCAAACAAGAAGCCCCAGTCCAAATCCAAGTCCAGTCCAATCTCTGCCAGGGTTTAAGGTATTAGTTTGCCAGGCCAGAATGTCCCCCAATCATGCCTACAAACAGGATGAGCCAGAAGCAATGTAATTAGGCCCAAGCCTGCAGCGCAACAGCTTGAGTGGCAGGTTCAGTGAGGCTTGAGCTCAGGCATTGGCTATTGGGCTATCTCAGCACTCTAATGAGCTATATGGCCGCAAATCCAAAGCATACAAGGCAAGCCATACCAAAAGCCTATATTGGTAGGGCTCACCAGACAGGTCAATACAGTGGGGATGTAGAGCAAAGATGTGTAGCAGATACAGGGCAAATAGGGGTTAATATGGTTGATGCCCAAAAAACCCTGGTTGTGGGCCTTGGAGGTGGCCCATCACCTGGGCATGTGTGGCATTCATAATCTTCAACTGTTGCAACATGTTTCTATTGGTTGTTCGAACTTCATCCAGCATGGCACTGAAATTACTACTTAAGGTGGCCACGTGGGTGTTGCTAGTTCGAACTTCCTCAAGCATGGCTGTGAAATTTGTGGCTAAGGTGGCCATGTGGCTGTTGGTCGACCTAAATTCTGTCAGCATGGTGTTTAAGGTATTATTTAAGGTCTCTAATTGTGCATGGTGCTGCTCGTTGTTTCTTTGATTTTGTTGGCGAAATAAACGCCTCTCATGGTGCCATGCTGACTCCATGATCGGCACGTGCCTCCCCTGGGAAACTGGGCAACGTAGCAGACTACGCCCCCCAATTCCCCGTGTTGGGGCACGTGCAGATGATGGTCCTCTAGTTCGACCAACAGCCACAGATGTGCTTGGCAAATCCTCTGCAGCAGACATACCACTGGGGACTGTAAGCTCATTCTCTGCATGCTGCCCACGATGGGCTGGCAGCATGCGGCCAGCTTCAGTCTGCTGCAGAGGATTTGGTGTAGAAACATGTTGGGACAGTTGCAGATTATGTTCCAGGGGGTATGTTCTGAAGGTCCCATCAAGGTGCCATCCTCCTCCAGCTCCTGGATTTCCTCCATCAGTGTGTGGGTCTGTTGGGACATGTAAAAAAAAAGGTTTAGTTTGGCTCCTCAATATTTTTGTTGTGCAAATTATTCATGTAAATTCACATGCATCAGCAGATTCTGAAAAATACACTTACCGTATATATCGGATCCTGGCTCCTAGGCAGCACGGAAGTTGACGGCGTGGTCAAACTGGCTGAGGCTTCCACACTAGCTGAGGGATGATGCTGGCCTGTATTGTTTACAAAAAGGCATGTAAACACACAAATATGCCTTGGTGATCTGTATTAATACATATGCGTCACTAAAACACGTGGACAAGCAGGAATGGCAACTCCCCGAACGGGCCAAGTTGGGCTTCACTATGAATGTCATTATCTGTTAGATGTATTAAGCAACATGTACAAACACATTGGTCACCTTAAATAAAATAAACATGCATGTACTGGCTGTTATGAGGCTTCACACATCCCTAAAGGGCCATTAGGGGCCCACACTCAGCTTGCAAATAGCATTTGGCTTAAGAATATGCTGCTTGCCATTCTTCCTAGGTAGACCTTTCCCTGACCCGAGATCAAGTATTTGAGACCAAAGCACAGCTCAAACCCAAGTGGTCTAAAGACAAAGATGAAAGTGTTGGATCTGAAAGTGTCGGATCACATAACAGGCAGCCCTTTACTAATGTAAAGACTTTTATAGTGTCCATAAATACTCTCCAAGGTCATGTAGGGCCAAGCTAAAATTAACATTCCACAGACATTACACACCCTGCTAAAACTGTAACCTCCACTACAAGGCACTCCCTAGGGGCATGTGTTCATATATGCCTTTGAGCCTCATTTTACAAGTTGAAAAAATTTCACATACACACTAACATTACTAACCTGCATGAATAGTAGGGATGTCCGTGTCCCGTCACCCCGAGTGTCCCTCTAAGGCCACGGGATGTATCAGGCCCAGCACCATCTCCTCAGCTCGGGTAAATTGTAATTTAGTGGGGAACCCTCCCCCCGTTTGTAAGCTGAAAAAGAGAGTTTGGCAAATGTAGGAAAATGGGTACAAAACAAGAAGCAGACAAATCCACAAAGCAGATATGTACCTGTAATTTTGCAGTTTATTTTCTTTCTTCTGCGCTGCATACTTCAGGTCCGATATTTTGCGTTGAATCTGCTCCACATCTTTGAGCTCATCCCCCGCTGCATTGACCTGTCTGGTGAGCTCCTCTAAAATTTCTGCTTTGCGTATTTTGCTGGTTGCTTTGGATCTGCGGCCATATAGTACATCATAATGTAAGGAGAGCCCACTAGCCAATGCCAGAGCCTGCCACTCAAGTGGCCTTGGCGCAATGTGCGCCCTGTTGCTTGATTTTTTGGCTTATCAGTGGTTGCAGGCAAATCGGGGGACATTCTGGCCTGGCTGTGTTGGGGAGAAATGTAGGACAGGTGGCTGGCTTCAGATTGAACTGGACTTGGATATGGACTTGGGGTTCTTGGCTGGGTGGCCACTGAACTAGCAGGCGTAGCTGTGGCATATGGAGAGTGCCTTGCCACCTGTGCCGGTGCCAAATGTGGGCACGGAGGAGAGGGTGTGGTGGATGATGTTGGGCTTCTTGCCCTGAGCCTCTGTGGCCCCTTCACACTTTCATGCCCCTGGGAGGTTGTTGGACGTGGGTGGGGTGATGGTGAGCTCTGGCTGCTGGGGCTTCAGGCCCGGTGGGTTGGCCTCTTGCCATGGTAGCTTTTCCCACATGGGTGGGGTGATGGTGAGCTCTGGCTGCTGGGGCTTCGGGCCCGGTGGGTTGGCCTCTTGCCATGGGAGCTTGGCCCACGTAGGTGGGATGATGCTGAACTTTGGGGGCTTGGGCTTCTCACCCTCTTGGTGTGCTTTTTAGGGGCCGTACCTGTGTGCTTGCTGGCCTGGGCCTTCTTCTTTGGCGCTGGCTCCTTTGTTTTGGTACTTGTTGGTGCCTTTGTGGTTGTGGTCGCCTTGGCCTGCCCATTGGGGGTTTCCCGCAGCTTAGCCTTTGGCATTTTTGAGCGAGTGGTGGGGCCTGCAGAAGCCTCCTCACACTTCTCTGCCTTTTTGCCGCTGCCCTCTTTTGCTGCTTTGGCCTTAGCGCCGGCTTTTTTGGGTGCCATAATGTTGAGACTCTGAAAGAGAATGAGCTGTGGGTCAGGTCCAGGACCCTTTAAAATACTAATGCCTGGGTATGACGCTTATGCGTTCGCGTACGCGTGCGTACGGCCATTATATGTTTCTATGTTTGTTTTGTGTTTTGTAGACGATGCTGGAGCGCAGGTACGACTACCTGCCCAACTCATTTGAGAAGCGGACCGTCGCCCTGGAGATAGTTTCAAGAATACAACATCAGACAGACACCACCTTCACCCACACTCAGATCATGCAGCATTGGTCGGACCTGAAACGGCTGCACATGCCCCGGGTTCGGCGGTTTTTCGGCCTCCATTTCCCTAGTAAGTACATAGCGATTGCATGCTAGATGTAAGGAATACAGAAGGTAGGCCTTTATTTAGAAATGCTTTTCTTTCCTAGTGTTGGAAATAGAGTACCGTATCCGACGCACCCGACCGACCAGTGCTGCATGAATCTGCAGCTGGAAGTGAAGGTGGTGGATCTCCAGGGCGACGGTCCTACCCCTCTGTTGGGTCCTCCGACCAGCCCCTGGACCTCTCCACAGAGGAGGGGCGGCACGGCGCGGGCAGGCAGTCGTACCCAGCGACGTATGCGGGAGCCTCTGGTATGTGACTCTTCATGTAACCGCACACACATATACATGCTATTTACTACAAAGCTAATTCCCTTAATCTGTTTTTCTAGATGCTTCTGGAGCGGGTGAAGATGTGCCGTCTGCAGCAGATTTCGCCCAGGAGGCACAGGAAGAAGGTGAGTGATGTGACACACACATTGAAATAGACATTTGATGACTGTTGCCTAAGACATTATAAGTGACCCTATTTGCCATGTCTCTACAGCCTCTACTTCACACCAGTGGCAGGGCCCAGGACGTAGGGTTGTCCCCAACGAGGCAGGCGTCGGCCACCAACCAAGTAAGTTGTAATGTCATTCTTTGTAGTATGTGGCAATTGACATGATCACCCAGATACATCATGCCATAGTCAATGGCATTAGCAGAATGACCTCTGCCCACTTCCTTAGATTAATGACTTAGCAGATTGACCTCTGCCCACTTTCTTAGATTAATGACTTAGCAGAATGACCTTTGCCCACTTCCTTAGATTAATGACTTAGCATATTGACCTCTGCCCACTTCCTTAGATTAATGACTTAGCAGAATGACATATGTCGTCATGATTTAGGTTGGCAACTAACAAACATTCCATCCACAGGTGAGAAACATGTACTTGTCTCAAAATAATGCTTATTTTTACATTTTATACAGGGACCACACGGGCAAGAGTGGAAGAAATGAATAGAAGGGTCCTTGAGTTAGTGGCCGATATGCAGCAGCTGGTTGACTCGTTGGGGACAACAGAAGAAGACTAGTGTTCTGGGTCCTGCCACTGTGTTGTATATATGTATATAGTTTAAATATTTTAAATTTTTTATACGTTTTAATGTTTTCATTAAACCAAAAAATAAAAATGTCACATTGTTTTAAAAACAAAATAAAAAAAAAAAGCCAAACACAAATGGTTAAAATATGGTTAAATTAATGGTTAAATAAATATTTAGAGATGAAGATTAAGATGGCCGCAAAGTGATTTGGGTAAGTTTTAGGGGCCTAAAATGGAAGCACAACCTAACCACGAAGTGATTTGGGTACATTTTAGGGGTCTAAAATGGAATAACAACCTAACTGCGAAGTGATTTGGGTAAGTTTTAGGGGCCTAAAATGGAAGAACAACCTAACCGCGAAGTGATTTGGGTACGTTTTAGGGGTCTAAAATGGAATAACAACCTAACCGCGAAGTGATTTGGGTAAGTTTTAGGGGCCTAAAATGGAAGAACAACCTAACCGCGAAGTGATTTGGGTAAGTTTTAGGGGCCTAAAATGGAAGAACAACCTAACCGTGAAGTGATTTGGGTACGTTTTAGGGGTGAAACATGGAAGATGTAGGAAAGCTCAAAGTGGTTTAGCTAAGCATTGTAGTAGAAGTGAGTGAGCCAAATATGTAGGCGAGCACTTTAATGAGTTAAGTTTGTAGTGCGCAGGCGCTAGATCGTAAGGCTTTACATCCGGATGATTATTCATTGAAAAACAGAATCTAACGGGAAACGTAAAGGATTCGTGGGAGGAGACGATGGGAAAAGGACAAAAACGAAAGCCTACTTTGTAACATGAGAAAATGAAACGGAAAAGTCACGCTGGAAAATGACATTCTCGTACTCGTACTCTGCCGTACAAATGGACAAAAACTTTACAGAAGGATAGCAATGCATGCATAGAATCGCTCACACACTCATACGAGAGCGGGAACATTTAAAAAAAAAAAACAGATCGGCACAAAAACGAAAGTCTTTTTTTGTCTCTCTGAATCAACCCTATTGTGCTTATTAAATAAAACTTTTGAGGTTTCCTTTAGCCATGTGATGTAATTTTGGAGTGAAACTAACCGTCCTTGTTAAAGTGGACCGACACTATTTTCACGATTTTCACTACCCTGGGTTTTAGTCACTTTCGCAGGGCGCACCCCGATCGCTGGAGGCCGCATCTCGCACGTGCCCTGCTAGAGAGAAGCGCGAGATGCGGCCGCGGTCCGCGCATGCACCGTTGGACTGGGATTAAGGTAAGGTTAGAGGGCGTCCTGGGGGGTTTCACACAGCGGGGCATCCCGATTTTGGATGCCCCGGAGGGAGGGATCGGATCAGCCTGGGAATCTTATAGATTCCCAGGCTGATCAAAGAGGGTGTTGGTCCACTTTAAATAGTAAAACAAATATTTATATAATTCTAGATACACCTTATGATACTATACTGTATTTTAGAGTATAAGTGAAAAGTAAAACATTTGTTTACTGTATATGTCTATAGGTCTCCCATAACAAAATAATGCATTTTAGAGTGAAAGAAGGATCAACCTTTAAACCAGACCAACAGCCTTGCTTGCCCCTCTCCAAAACTAGCTTGCCCCATCTGCATGCAGGAACATTTGCTCCTGTATCTAATCAAAGCTGAAACGGCACCCCATCAATTTTCTCCTGGTTGCGGCCATCTTGCAGGGCCTGGGCCTGGATTTAAGTGCCATAACCCACAATGCATAGCGGCAGGAGAACCAGCAGCACTTTCTCTTTGCAGACTACCTGCAGCTGCATAGGGGGCATTAAGCGGGCAAAATGGAGAACAGCAGGAGTTACAAAGAGGTAAATATATTCTTATGTGCAGCAATCTAAATTGCCCTGGGGAGTGAGGCATATGAGCGCTGTTCCTTGTAAGGGTGTTGGCCCAGTAAGGGATTGACCAAACAAAAAACAGCAGGTAAGTTACCTTTTGTCCCCTTCAGCTGATCGGTTAGACTTCCGTGATTAGCAACTCACTCGATCACTGGATCAAACCCTATGCAGGGACCGGCATGAGTTGCTGAGTTGGACCAATCAGCTGTGGGAGGCAAAAGTCGAATACCATTTAGTGGAGCTTCAGTCAACTATGACCCCCTCTCCCTGCCACCCTACCCTGGAGCTGAGGCAGGACGGGAGGGGGGTTACAAGGAAAAAAAACCTTACCTTTTCCAGGGGCCAGCTCCACCCTGGATCCTGAGCGCCTCCATCTTGAATGAAATGCACAGAGCTGCATCCCCCGACTCTGTGAGCACTCACATCTGCCCATTCAAGTGGATGGGCGGTGGGAGTGCGCGGACACAGGGGATGTGGCTTTGTGTCTTTTCTTGCAGCGGCCGCGGGAGACTGGGAGGGTAGCTAAGCGGATACGGTGAGGGTTTTTTTTCTTTGTAAACCCCTGTCCTGTCTAAGCCCCAGGGTAAGGTGGCAGGATGAGTGGGTCATAGTTTAACTGAAGTTCTGCTTTAAATGTAAACTCTAGCATCTTATACAAATGTTTTACTATAATGTTATTATTTCATTCTAAAATGAATTACTTGCTATACTGAATTATATAGAGATGTTTTACTATACTTAAATGGAAAGTCCACTTTCAATGCCCTTTTAAAATGGTAGACTTTTTGTGCCAAAAGGATGTCATCAAGGTGCTGAACTGAACCAGTATTTTTTCTTATGTCAGCAAATTATGGAAGCAGTTTTTGCGATCTGCAATCTGTTTTTATTGGCAACTGTACATCCAAATATACAAAGAGAGAAGTGAGCCCTGTACACACAGGGAGTGTGAGGGAGCTCATTTACGCTTACACATGCCCAGCAGCAGCATTCTGGGTGTGCAAGTTTCACATCTCTCTTCTTGCAGATCTTGGTGGACAGTTGCCAATAGCAACAGATTGCAGATAGTAAAAACTGCTTCCATAAAACACGCCGATCTGCTCAGCACCCCATGGACATTTTGGCACACCAAAAAATATATACAGGGATGGCCATAGGATAAGTGTCACCCTGTACAAGATTTCACAATGGCACCCCCTAGACACATACACACAAAATGGAGAGTAAGTAACAGAGGAAACACGGAAAAGAGGAAGATAGAGATAATTAAATACAGTGAAAAAAAGAAAGAGTTGAATAGGATTGCAGAGAAAGAAAGAAGGAGAGAGAGAGAATGACAGAAAGAAAGAGTGAAATAAAGAACGAAAGAAATAGAACAAAATAAAAAGAGACAATGAAAGAGAAAGACAGAGCAAAAGAAAGAAAGATAATAAAATAGAGAAAGAGCGGAGGAAAAAAAAAGAGAGATAATTTAAAGAAATAAGCTGGTAAAGAGAGATGGGAGGGAAGGTAAAAAATGGGATATTTAAAAAAAGAGAGAGGCCTGCTGGTCCAGTTGAGAGCTCCTGGCACCCCCTTACAGGGAGGTTGGGATGGCGCCCTGTGTGACTGCACACACTAATGGCAGCCTATAAATATACACTTTAAAAAATGCCATCAAATGTGTACTTTACCTTTAAGGGGTCTTTACCACCCTTTTCCCTGACAAATACAAAATACAACAGATGTCTAAAGAGAACTTCTCCCATTATCTAAAGCTGACAGAAATTTCAACCCAATCTAACCATAGATATATAGCAAAAGGTCCACTAATAAGAGGCAGACTTTCAATACTCATTTACATTAATGGTGAAGATCATTTATATAAAAATAACCAGTTTGGGAGAATAAACCTTTAAATACTGATCCTGCTGCACTATTGACCAAGCTCATTCCGCACCATATGCTAACATTAACATAGATTTATCTTCTTTTTTATCACATTTCTATTTTTATTTTCCCACCCTCGCCTAGGCATTATCAGCAAACTACAGCAGCAGTTTCTGGGTGATATTCTGCAACACAGCGATGTTTTAAGGATCTTTTTTGCATATATTATTTATGTTAGACCTCGTACCATAGAGACATCTGCTTCACCTTAAAATAGAAAACACAAACAAATCCAATTACTTTTAAGACAACTGTGAGCAAAAGCCCTGACATTCATTAAGGGAAATGCATTAATCTTCTTGTAGGCACAAAACATCAGTTTTGGAATCATTTTGCCACAAGTACCAGAATTAATGCAGAAAAATATTAATATTTAAAAGGAGCACAAGATCTTTAATTCACCAAGTGGAGGCACATATAACATTTCAGAAAAAAAAACCCTTCTCACTCTAATCTTTGACTCGCTTGTTAAGGAAAATGTACTGAATGAAATTGTTTCTATAAAGTAATCACAGTAACCTCCCCATGACCCAAAAGCAGAATAAATGGGCATCCCGATAAGTAGTGGTGGACATAGCAGCTCTGAGGGCAGTATATACACTTTAAAGTGGACCAACACCCACCGGTGATCGGCCCGGGAATCTATAAGATTCCCGGGCCGATCACCTCCCTCCCCGCGGGACACCCGAGATCGGGATGTCCCGCGGGGTGAAACCCCCCCAAACTCCTTACCTTAGTTTCGGCGGCAGCCGGCCGCCACCGCCTCCCTCTCGCCCCTCTAGACGTGCGCGTGCCCGCGCCAGCCGTCTGTGAATGGCCGGAGCGGGCACGTGCGCGTCAACAGGGACGCACGGGAGGCGGCGGCGGAGGAGCCGCTTGTCCGTCGCCGCGGGGAGAGGTGAGTTCGGGGGGTTCGGGGGGGTTTCACACAGCGGGGCACCCCGATCGGGGGTGCCCCACCGAAGTGGACCAAGACCCAGGATAGTCAAAATCCTGGGTGTTGGTCCACTTTAAAGCGGAATGAAACCTGGGAGTTTGAGCTTCTGAGGTTTTGTTCTGTGCATTTCAAACGTACCTCTTCCAGATCCACCAGCGCATGTGCGAGTTCTTGTCCAATCACAGGCCTTCGCCATGCATATCATACTCAGGAAACGTGCTCAAGAGTCCGGGAATGCGAGGGTGAGTGGCCGCATCTCCTTCAACGCCCATGCCCTCAGCCTATCTGAATGGCTGGACGCGGAAATGCGCACACACAGCCCAAAGGAGCGGGGATGTGGACGCCGTTGTTTACAACAGGGAGGGAGTGCCAGAAAAAGGTGAGTGCTGTGGCACCCGTGAGGGGTTTCATACAGCGGGGCATCCCGATCTGGGATGCCTCAGAGGAATGCCAGTGCCGTCCCTGGAATAGTTTAGGCCCTTATTTAACAAGGGATAGCGCCAGGTAGCGAATGGTGAGCGAACGGTAATGACGGTCACCGCCACGAGAACGCCGGCTCCCCTCCGCAATCACACATTTATCAAGTCGATCCTGCTTAGCGACTGACAGAGCGCCAGATAGCGAATCATTCATCATTATTCCAGCCTCAGCCCACAGCGCCAGCGTCCGACCTTGAACAGCGACAGGTATGACCTCTCGCTACCTGGCGCTCTCCAATGCATTTCAATGGAGCAATCTTTAAATATTCTTAATTAATTGCTATTAATGTTTTTTTTTTTTTTTGTAAATGTCAAAAATTCTGTGACCACTTCTGCAATGTTAGATATTTTTTTAAGGTTAAAAAAAAAAAAAAAAATTTGTGCAGAATTGATATTACAGGTCTGATATTAATGTATTCATATTACAAAATGTTTTGAAAAACTTTTTTTTTTTTTATCCAAAAATATGGTGGTTTGGGGGTTAAAAAACTACTTTTAAGCCATCGCCGCCAGCGCTCTGGGGTTTAAACAATCATTTCACTGCGCGAGAATTTTTTGAGCGTGATTTGTTAATGAATATGGTGGGAGCCGTTCGCTAGGGCCATTCGCTGTCATGCGCTCCCATACAGTGCGGAACCTGTCAAATAGCGACTCCTCATCCAATATTCAACATTACGGCAAACCGACTGAGTCGCTATCAACTACCGAACAACGGCCAAGCACAGCGACTACTAGCGGGCGCTCTGAAAATGCCGCTACTGTCGCTCATCTGTCGCTACCTGGCGCTATTAATGAATCGGCCTCCCCGATTGCAGTGCCAACCCAGCTGAGTGATCCCATACCCAGAAAGGAAGTTTATGTCAACACCTTATATCCCTAGCCCAGTGCCTCAAAATAGCCAGTGTTTCTTTTGTTACAAAAGCCTTTGCACAATATTAAAAACAAAAACACTAACTGGATGCCGTATGATGTTCGTATGGCTCTTTGGTCATGATTCAGCGCCCCCTATTGCTCTCCAGCGATAATACATAAAGTTACACAGTCCAGAGTTGAGGGTCAGCCTTATCAGTTATAATAACTGCACTAAAAGCACAAGCTAAACTGCCACATACACTTCAGTAAATCAAGTGGCAGTTTAGCTTGTAACTGGAAAATAAAATCACTGGAGAGCAACAGGGGGCACTGCTGCATGCCCAGGGAGCCATACAGCCACCATTCAAGCATCAGGCTGCATTCAGATAGTGTTTTTATAAATACTGAGCAAATACTGTGGGTAGAAGGTTTCTTTCTTTCTGGGTATAGGATCACATTAAAAGCAGTAAATTACCATTCTGTAACTACGCACAGACAGGACAGTTTTCAGCTACTCACTGTATTTTCATCAACAACAAATTCATCAAAGCGATTCCGGTGAGAGACTCTAACAGCGGCTCCGCGTATACCGCTGGCATTACCTGTCACTACCTGTCGCTCTCCCATACATTTCAATGGACGTTACCTTTCTTCTCTTTAAACAGGGTTTTCTTTTAATTTTTTTTTTTTTAAACAAATCCTTGTGTGACCTCTCCTGGCCTATTTAAAGTCATTTTCCAAAACTTTTTAGATTTTTTAAATTTTTATGCAGAATTGTCATTACAGGTCTGGTATTAAAGTGTTCATGTCACAGTGTAATAACAATGTAATTTCATGTGTTTTCACTTTGTTACTGGTGGATATGTGTTCAAAAACGGACTTTAACCACTGTGTGAAGCTGTTTTTTTGATGAATATGGTCGCTCACACTGACCAGTCGCTACCGTTCGCTCCCCTATAGCTCTGTACTGGTGTTAAAGCGACTCACACATCAAATTCATCAATGTTACTACAGCAACTGAGGCACTCTGTAATAGCGACTCACGGCCGATCTTATGCCCTTATTTATCAAGGGATAGCGCCAGGTAGTGTCTCACTAGCGGCAGATATCGCCAGCTATCGGCGGCTACCGACTCCAGAACGCCAGGCGGCGGACACAATCACGCATTTATCACGCTAAATGAGGCTAGCGCCGGCGAGAGCGTCAGCTAGCGCGGGATTCATCATGTAGCGGACTGCAACGAACAGCGCCGCTGCTAATCCCATCACAGCGCCAGGTATGACCTCTCGCTACCTGGCGCTCTCCAATGCATTTCAATGGAGCAATCTTTAAATCTTCATATTTAATTGTTATTAATGTTTTTTTTTTTTTTTTTTTAAATGTCAAAAATTCTGTGACCACTACGGCAATGTTAGATATTTTTTTTAAGGTAAAAAAAGTAAAAAAAAAAAATTTGTGCAGAATTGATATTACAGGTCTGATATTAATGTATTCATAGTACAAAATGTTTAGAAAAACTTGTTTAATTTTCTAATCAAAAAAATATGGATGTTTGGGGGTTAAAAACTACTTTTAAGCCATCGCCGCCAGCGCTCTGGGGTTTAAACAAGCTTTTCACAGCGCGAGAATTTTTTGTGCGTGATTTGTTAATGAATATGCTGGGAGCCGTTCGCTATGACCATTCGCTGTCAGGCGCTCCCATACAGCGCGGAACCTGTCAAACAGCGACTCCTAACCCCGTATTCAACATTACCGCACACCGACTGAGTCGCTGTCAACAACCGAACAATGGCCAAGCACAGCGAATACTAGCGGGCGCTGTGAAAATCACGCTACTGGCGCTCATCTGTCGCTACCTGGCGCTATTACTGAATCGGCCTCCCCGTGGTCGCTCTTAGCGCCGCTGTACAGATGCTCATCAGCCTGCTCGTGGTTTATAAAATACTGATGTAACTAAATAGTAGCCATAAAAAATGTTTTTTTTTTTACTACTGCAGGCCTTTTTACATGTAAGTCATTAACAAGAAAAAGAAAAGAAATCTCATTTTAGAAATAAAATATGTACTCACGGAAAATCTGGTGGATCAAATGCAGACTTAATGACCCCGGCATATATTGCTATTATGGAGAGGATCACACAGCCCAGGAACACAAGGGCAAACTTATTGACGTACTTTACTCCCACAAAGACGACAATGGCCATGCAAGTCAGTACACATGTGCCATATACACGCATGTTATTAAGCAGAGCAGCGGGTTCTTCACTTGCATCCTTAGCTTTAAAGACCGCCATATCAGGAAAGATATATGTCTGGTTAAAAATAAAGAGTGTTTACAAATGTTCAAGTAGTCACATATACAGAAAGTTCATTAAAAATAAAAAAAAAGTCACTTTATTTTGTTGTATGTAAAGCTTTCTGCATGAACAGTCATACTGCATGTACAACTTCTGAACTGAACAAAACTAAGGGCCTTATTTATCAAGGGATAGCGCCAGGTAGTGTCTCACTAGCGCCAGGTATCGGCAGCTATCGGCGGCTACCGACTCCAGAACGCCAGGCTGCGAACACAATCACGCATTTATCACGCTAAATGAGGCTAGCGCCGGCGAGAGCGTCAGCTAGCGCGGGATTCATCATGTTGCAGACTTCAGCGAACAGCGCCGCTGCTAATCCCATCACAGCGCCAGGTATGACCTCTCGCTACCTGGCGCTCTCCAATGCATTTCAATGGAGCAATCTTTAAATATTCATAATTAATTGATATTAATGTTTTTTTTTTTTTAAATGTCGGTGACCACTTCTGCAATATTATTTTTTTTTTAAGGTAAAAAAAAAAAAAAAAATTGTGCAGAATTGATATTACAGGTCTGATATTAATGTATTCATATTACAAAATGTTTATAAAAACTTGTTTATTATTTTTTTCCAAAAATAAGGTTGTTTGGGGGTTAAAAAACTACTTTTAACCCATCGCCGCCAGCGCTCTGGGGTTTAAACAAGCATTTTACAGCGCGAGAATTTTTTGGAGCGTGATTTGTTAATGAATATGCTGGGAGCCGTTCGCTATGGCCATTCGTTGTCATGCGCTCCCATACAGCGCGGAACCTGTCAAACAGCGACTCCTAACCCCGTATTCAACATTACCGCACACCGACTGAGTCGCTGTCAACAACCGAACGGCCAAGCACAACGAATACTAGCCGGCGCTGTGAAAATCACGCTACTGTCGCTCATCTGTCGCTACCTGGCGCTATTAATAAATCGGCCTCCCCGGCACTCTCCCCCCCCCCCCCCAAGCTGCTTTACTAAGGTCCAGGTCCAGTGGTTCTCATCCTCCAATGTGTTCGCAAATTATGGACAAGCACACAAGAAATCTTCCTTGCTATTTACCACTTTAGGGGGCCCCTCTGACCCCTCGGTGCTGTTCCGTGTATATCTGTGCATGCCTCTGTCTGTTTCTGGACTATACCTCCCCACTGTTTTCCTATACAGTGTCGCCATTTTTTGTAGCATCAGGATCACATTTGCGCTGTGTCCGTCAGCCGGGGTGACATAAAGCATCTCCTGAGGCTGAGCAGGGGCTTAACTATTGATAGTGTGGGGGTTGTCAGCTGAACAAAGACTTGTCAGTGCAGTAAAAGTAGCTGAGGCAGCATCAACATCTCTAATAATATCAGGAGCTAATCCATATGAACTCCCAATCAGATCCTGAATGTGTTTTGCAAGTTTTTACTCAATGGACCTTCACCCTGAATAAGAGTCAATCTTATATGTTTCCCACACCCTGTACATACAGATTGCCCACATTAAAAATCATCCTACCTGCATCTACTGCATTTTATGAGCCTTTAAACATCCAGGATGGTGGCTCATGGAGCATCAGGCAGCCTGCAAACATGACTGTGTCACTCAGCATTCTGAGATTGATGTCCTTTCCCTGACCCCAGCTCTACTCTGTCTGTGCAAAGCACAGATATAACCCCAACCTCTGCACTTTGGGCCATATTTATCAAGGAATAGCGACAGATAGCGACTGGGGAGCCGGCCAGTAAAGCCAGGTACCGCAACTAGAACGCCGGCTCCCCTCCACAATCACACATTTATCAAGTCGATACTGCTTAGCGACTGAGATAGCGCCACCTAGCAACTCATTCATCATTATCCCAGCCTCATCCCACAGCGCCAGCGAACATCCTTGAACAGCGACAGGTATGACCTCTCGCTACCTGGCGCTCTCCAATGCATTTCAATGGCAGAATGTATTTTACTTAATAATTATTTTTTAATATATTATTATTTTTTTTAAATTTCAAAAAAAAAATCCGTGAACACTTCTTCCTTTGAAAATGTATTTTTTGGGGATTATTAAAAAAATTTTTTTTTTTTTGCAGAATTGATATTACAGGTCTGATTTTAAACTATTCAGGTTTGAATATTATTTCAAAATCATTCCATTTTTTTTTTTGGGTGGTTTGGGGGTTAAAAAACTACTTTTAACACATCGCCTACTGTGCTCTGGGATTTAAACATGCATTTCACAGCGCTAGGAATTTTTAAGGCTGATTTTTTAATGAATATGGTGGGTGCCGGTCGCTATGTCCAGTCGCTGTCATGCGCTCCCATACAACAGCGAACCTGTCAAATAGCGTCTCAGCATCTTGTATTCAACATTACGCCACACCGACTGAGTCGCTATCATCCACCGAACAATGTCCAAGCACAGCGACTACTAGCGGTCGCTGTCAAAATACCGCTACAGTCGCTCAACAGTCGCTATATGTCGCTATCAATGAATCAGCCTCTCAATCTTGCTCTCCTCTCCTCAGTATGTGTGATGCTTCTGAGGCAAGACGGCGGCACCCGAGTCCTGAACAGAGTTGCAACCCGGTGGGGGAAAGAATAATAAGTGACTAAAAACTTAAAATATATTCATTTTAGATGACGGGGAATAGTTTTTAAGGGTTTTGGCTTTTCTTTTAATCATGCTGAAGGTCTGGTTTCTGGTCTAGCCCACATTTGGTGTCTTTATAACGCTATAATCTTTTTTTGCAGAATCTATAGGTAAACCAGAAAAACACTGATTTTTCAAAAAAGCAGGGGGCATCCCAAATGTGGATCCACCGCTGTGTGTTAATGGAGCAGGATGGGAGAAATCTTACTTTCTTACTTTGGTCTGCACAGATAAATATAGCACTCTGACGTGACCAGCCTGGCCTATAAGAGCTCTGGATTTATCGGGGCAACACATCAGTTTCAAAAAAATGGGTGTTGTTCCGGTTTAAGCAAATCAGAGAAATTGTTGTATTTTCTATTATAAATACCTGCCAGGAATGTTCAAGAACAGCTGAAAGATACATTGTTCATATTTTACTTACCAGCAAGATCTCAATGGTTCCCAGGATGTACATGGCTCCAGCAAATGTGGTTCCCAAGTAAAAGCAGAGACCTACTGCTCCTCCAAACTCTGGGCCCAATGAACGTGAAATCATGTAATAAGAACCTCCAGCTAAAGACAGACAAGAGTGTTAAATGCTGCTGGAAAATATGTATATAGGGTTTAACACTTCACCACACAACATACCACTGCAGTAACGAGCAGGGCACCATTCAAATAGCACTGTGCCCAATAAGAAGAGTCCCATACTGTGTACTGCCACTAATCTACATAACATACAACGCCAACACTAGTATCGCAAGACATACTGCTAATTCAGAGATAATTATGTAGTAGACATGAAGGTTTCCCACTTTAAACTGTAATAGCACCACCCCCCCCTCCTCCAGGGTAGCAACATGGAGGGGTGCCTATGTTACCATTAACATACCTTTGATTTGTACAGGATCAGTTTTCTAGCAGAACCTGTGGTAAACTTAGCACTGCACTTTTACAAACATTTGAAAGGGTAGAATTAAATGTAGGACTAAACAATTAGCTTTGCTGATGTTGTCTATTTCACAGTACATATACAGGTAGAAAAATGTAGGATTTGGGAGAAAATTCAAATGCTATTCTGGTCTATTGGGGAAAATATTTGCTTGGGCCTTCTCCTCTCTGGAAAACAGCCAAACGCCTTTATATTAGACGAATATGTATTATCGTAGAATCTTGTGGAAAGACCAAGGCAGGCTGGATGAGGGAATAATATCTTACTATCTTTCTGCACAACCTTAGACCAGATCCTAATGGTTGATTGTGCTTTAACCTGGTGGTCCCTTGAATTCACCATTGGTATTTTCATGGGCAACTAAAAGTGACCTTTTCACTGCTAATTTGTTAGTAAATCTTAAATTCTATCTGTAGGTTAATTAAAAATCAGTGCATATGTGCCTTATTTCCAAGGCAGCTGAAATCTCCTGCTTTTATCTTCAATTTACTCTAGTCTATGTGCAGCGAACAATGGCTACTAACCTCTATACACTTCTGCTCTAAAGAAGCTAGAGTAAACTGAAAGGAAAGGGATGCAGGAAGGAGACAGTATTTACACCACAGCTCTGCTCTTAGCATGAGGTGAAATACCTGAAGAGAAAGCTTGGGATGTGGCATTAATGAGCAGGCCAGGAGGTATCAGCTACATATGAAGTCAGGTAAGTATGCTTTTAAAGGCTCCAGAAATCTTGTAAATCCCACCTTGTGGTGCCTTACTGGTTTAAAGGAGTTTACAGACTTCTGGGTTACACTCTCACTGGTGGATCAACACCTACATTATATTGCCTAACATGACCCTTCTATTTTGCAGGGGAAATAGCCTATGTGGTAAGTTTGCAAAGAAGCTCTTTTTGATAAGGTCCTCCAAGCAAATGCAGGACACACTGACCCCTCCATGTTACTACACTGAAGGTGTTAAAGTTTTATGTCATTATTTAACAAATACATACATTCCATTACTTGCCATCTGTATTGGATAGAGCTTATGTACTCAAGCAGTTGTCATGTGCTTCCCATCTAACTTAGCTATGAAGCATTGTATGGCTGCTCAGCAGATATATGTACAGTATAAGAAGATGTAACATAGAGGGTTACTGACCCTTAAGATTAGCGACTGAGCCTACATTAAGTATAAAGCTGACAGTGCATGGGTGTTATGCTTCATTAGAGGGGAACCACAAGAAAAGTACCTGTGTGCACGAAGCCTTGATCTGACAGATGCAAAGCATCTGAAATATAGCCCCCAACACCCCCCACACACACTGCTTCTGCATCCAGCAGTACTGTGTACCCCCACCCCACTCCCTCCCACGCACTGCATCTCCCATGTTTTATTCATCTCTGAAATTCCCCCTACCTGGCACAACTCCATTGGTAGCGATGGCGCTCATTGAGATAGCAGTCAGCATGGTCTGCAGAGCAAACACAAGTAGGCGCCATGAGCCTATACCCAACGCATAATGGAAGGGAGATGATGACAGGAGCAGTGCATCATAAGGGGGAGACATGAGACGCAATGCATCATGGGAGGATAAAAGAAGCAGTGCACCATGAAAAGAATTTGTCTTCGGTACAGTGCGTGGTAGGGTGAAGATGTCAGACGCAGTGCAATGTGGAGGGGGTTTTTGGTGCAGTGCACAGTGGGAGAAAATGACATAAAATGCAATGCACAGTTAGAGGATGTGATACTAGATGCAGTGCACACTAAATAATCTGAGAGGCAACACCCACCTGGGATGATGCACACAACCAGCTTATTTAAAGAGAAGCTACAGCGGACACATTATAGGTGAAATGGGGGTAACTGAATGACCTGGCTTCTTATATCTGTTAAAAAGTACAGCAGGAAGAACTCTCTGGGACTGACAAGACGTCTAGTGAGATAAGTGATAGAGGGAGCCAGAAGGTAATTCAGGTAAATAGCCAAAAACGCTGTTTTAGAGAACTGACCTTTAATGAACTTTGGGGGGCAAGTACAAAGAGGGAGAAGTGAACAGCACGTGCCCTTAATCCTTTGCCCTTTATGCTGATGAAGCCTTCTGTATTAATGGGAGATCTTTTTACTTTGTTCAATAAATGGTATTACACACAAGATGGAGCAAATTCCCATAACAAACTAAGGAGAAAGGAGTGTATGAAGATACAGTGTGCTGCATCCCTTGTAAGCATTAATGAAATGTGTGTGAGGTGGGGGGGGGGGGCAGACAGGGAGGCGGGGGGGGGGGACCAAAAAAGAGGAACAAAGGACAAGGTTTGGGCAAATCTCTTACTGGAGAATAAGAGAAGAGGATGGAAAGGTTAAACTTAGCAGGGTGCATAGAGTAGACAAGGGGTCATGGAGATTAGTACACTGGACAATGTTGTGATGGAGAGCATGATGGAGGAAATGGTGCTTGGACACCACTGGTGTTGCCATAGTATGGCTGGAAACCATGCAGCAAATAATGTGCTTTGATGTTTCACAAGAACCTTGTCACTTGGCAACCTGCTCCTGCAGTTAATTATTTTAATGTGCACTTGTGCATTTGCCCACAGAAACCAGTCAGAAATAATTGTTTAGTTTACTTACAATAGCTACAGTATTGTGACCAGAAATCTCAGTTTGCCTGGTTGTGTTGGGTAATCACATCTCTGCATTGGTATTGTCATTTGCACTTCTTGAAGGGTATCTGACTAAACACTAAAATACTTACCTTAGCTCCTGCAGCTGATATTAAATGTATAAGTTACTATAAGTCAGCCCTATAACTATTGCTGAAAAATCTGCATTGCCCCCCCCCCCTAAAGTCACAAGCCAGCAGGCAAAAAGTAATTTGAAAAAAAAAAAACAATCCCACAGACTGGCAGCCCTCCTCAGTGGTAATGAGTGTGCAAGCTTCATCTTTGATTGGCAGCATCACGTGACCTAAAACATGGCGCATTTCAGTGGTGGACACAGAGATGCTTGCCAGTGGATGGTCAATATTGCAATCTCAAATTCAGAGCTACAAGAGTAGCACTCGGACAAACTCAGTACCACAAAGGATGGAGCATGTGGTAAGAGAAGGTTGGTATTTTTAATTGCCTGGGCAGACCCCTTTTTTTTAGTTAACATTTCCTAGTATTCATTTATAGAGAACACCTAATGAGTGTACCAAATGATTTATAGCTATATATGCTTCTGAAACCATGCATTAATCCTAAAATGCCTCTTTTACATCATATACATTCATATATGAATATTAATATATTAACCTTTTTTTCCATTTCTGTTACAAATGTTCAAAACACTGGCAGCTGTACCCAATGTGTTTCATCCTATGGGACTTCAACCAGGAACCCCTGGTCATGTAGGAAGAAATGCGCTGGGCAGGGCTAAGAGCGTGACGAAATGACGGCTTACTAATATCTCCTGGGATATTACACAGCCATGCTTATTAGCAGCTTTTTATTTTCATTTGGTGAGTGTTTAACAGGCTGATGGAATAGCCATAGCCCTTGTTAAGGCATTTGTCCAGTTATGGGAGACGGGGGGAAGAACATTATGTTTCCCATATTATTAGTTAGGTGCAGAGGGAGAATGGGTGCAGTAAGTGAATGTGGACACCAGCCAGATGGTAGGAGATACTCCAGGGCAACCCTGTGAATGTCAGTTGGTTGGTTCTAGACCTTTAAAAAGTCGGGCCAATGTGAAGTATAGAGCAGGAAAATCACAATAGACTGACCAGCTGGAGTCCATTCCAGAGTAGTACCCCCTCTAAAAGCGACAGGGCAGAAAGGCCAGCTTGTGCTCTCCATGGGTGCCTTGACGAAAGACCCGAAGCTGAGCCGGAGTCCTGCAGAGTGGGCCAGAGTAGTACCCCTTGTGGAAGGGTCAGGGAGAAAGGCTGTGATGCGCAAGACCAGGTGTGGGAGTGTATGCAGAAAGTGTGCCAGGTGAATTGCCATGTAGCAACTGTGCCAGTCATCCCTGGAATCACAGGGTGTCCCCACCAGAAAACTCTTGGGAGCAGAGTAAGCACTTTCCACTTGCCCCACCATAACAGAGAAAGGCATCCACACATGTGTCCTGGTCTCAAGTATCACACACTCCCCTTTAAGCACATCCTTATCCTTGGGAGTGTTTTTTTTTTCTTTAAGTTGCTATCTTTGAATAAAGAGGGGGAGAACGCCCATTTTAAACATATTAAGCTACATAGAGTTATTGAATGTGTCAGTGGGGATTTTGCACCTGCAGCTAATACATACAAATTAGCTTATAGAAAGTATCCTGCAGCTACTTGGATGACCCACTGTGTAAAACCTGTGGGACTGCCGGTAAACTCACCATTCTCTGTGGCTCCCATAGTGGCTGTATCCCCAGCTTCCCTGTAGTTGAGATGCACTCCTGCGCCCAGCCACTCAGATAGGCTAGGGACGGGAGAGCTTCCCAGACTAGAGGGAAACAGGGGGTGACCTAGGTAGCCTATAATACAGAAACAATCTACTTTTTCATGCTGTACCCCACTGTATTTGCTATGCTAGAGTTAGGTATTATTAATACCCTTTAGGCAGTCTTAAAGCGGTCCTTCACTATGAATAAGAGTCTATCTTATATGTTTCTCACACCCTGTACATACAGATTGTCCACATTAAAAATCATCCTACCTGCATCTACTGCATGTTATGAGCCTTTAAACATCCAAGATGGCGGCTTATGGAAGCCGCCATCTTATCAGGCAGCCTGCAAACAGGAAGTGCCTCCTGACTGTGCTGCTCTGCATTCTGGGACTGCTGACCGTTACCTGACCCCAGCTCTGCTCTGTCTGAGCAAAGCACAGCTATAACCCGCCCCCCTGTACCTTATCCCACTCTCCTCTCCTCAGTAAGTGTGATGCTTCTGAGTCAAGATGGCGGCGCCCGTATCCTAAATTCCTGAACAGAGTTGCAGCCCAGTGGGGGAAAGAATAATAAGTTAGTGACTAAAAACGTAAAATATATTAATTTTAGATGCTGGGGAACCGTTTTTTAAGAGTTTGGGCTTTTCATGAAATCACGCTGAAGGTCCGGTTTAATAAAGAGAACCTTTCAGGATGGTTATCTGTCATTCAGCATTAAATCTTTCCACTGCTTTGATTCAGTAAGGAATGCTATCTCCAGTTTGAGACACCTAAAGGTTGTACTGAGCTCTATTGGGAGTGGGAGATCTACTTATATACTCATGTCACACGCCGATGATGTAATATGATGTACAATACAGTGGATGTGATAAAGACAGGCGTGATTTAATATTCTTAAGGTGACATCAAGGATGCTGTATTTTTCTCCACAAAATTGGCAGGGAAGTGTGCCTCTTATGGAGGAAATGTGGAGCTGCCAAAGGTCACACACCTTACCGGCACTCCCACAGCCCTGGTTGCGGCAGGTGGGTAAGGCTTGTGTATGGCTGGCTTCCATAGAAAACAATGGACAGCAGCAGTATACAGGCCTGCCCAACCGCTAGCCAGAACCAGAGTTGCAGGAGGACAATAGCTGGTGCAGGGAATGTGGTAAGGTAAATAGACTGTTGTTTGATATTGTGTGCGTGTCTGTAGGGAGCGCTGGACAATGAAAGACTGCTCAGTTATGAAGTCATTGGAAGGGATTCTGCATGGTGCCTGTTACGGAGTGATGGGGGGATTCTGCACACAGCTTGTTATGGGGTGATTCGGGGAGACTCTGCACACTGCCTGTTATAGGGTGATTGGGGGGATTCTGCACAATGCCTGTTATGGAGGGATGGGGGGGTTCTGAACAATATCTGTTATAGGGTAATTGATGGTGCAGGGGCTCTGCACGGTGCCTGATTTTTTTGCGGGGTAAAGGGTATTTTAGCACACCATTCAGAACACACAGTAGCCCATGGGATGGAAGCCCACAGTGTCTGTAACAGAATTATAGAGAAGTTATATGAGATAATATCCACTACTTTCAAACGCTCTTTAGTGATCCATATAGGGGAACCAAATATATCTTGTAAGCGAGGGTAATGGTGAAGGTACTAAGGATACAACTATAGTGGCCCATTTTTCCATTTCAGTATTTTTATTGGATTTTACAAATGTAGCATTTGTATTGAATGTAAAATACGTAATCATGTTTTGTTAAAATATTAATTTGGAGGTGTCTGGCCCAGACAATGTCATGCATTATTTATATAGTATGTACTTCATCAGTGGGAGGGGGACAATACACAGGAAAAGGTTAGTCTAGCTAGTTTAGTGGATCAGGTAACAGGAAAAAACAAAGCCAATAGAGTAGAAAAGTACGTTCATTAGTTAAAAGTAAATGCAAGCAATACAGGGGTTACCTCCTACACCCCCAAAAGGAAAGCCCACAGGGTCTAACAATTGTACTCATTCAATTTTAGGTATCAAAACAAGAATCTTTTATTATCATCATATTAAAACGTATTTAAAAACAAAATTCATGCCATAAGCGTCTATTGTCTATAGGGGGAGCTGCTATCTCACAAGTGCATATATTCATACTGTGAACAATCATTTGTTATTATTACTATCTTCTTATACATCTAACAAAATTATTTCATAAAGTGCAAAGTGCTAAGAAAGTGCATCCATTTCAAATCCAACATGCAAAGCATATTATTAAGCCCCAATACAGGGATCAATTGGGGTAAAAGCAGACATACAACATGTAAGTAACTAGACAATCTTACTGTGCACACTCCAGAGATGGCGGCGCCCCCCGCGACAAGCCTACGCGTTTCGAGACCTGATGGTCTCTTTCTCAAGGCAGATTGTCTAGTTACTTACATGTTGTATGTCTGCTTTTACCCCAATTGATCCCTGTATTGGGGCTTAATAATATGCTTTGCACATGTTGGATTTGAAATGGATGCACTTTCTTAGCACTTTGCACTTTATGAAATAATTTTGTTAGATGTATAAGAAGATAGTAATAATAACAAATGATTGTTCACAGTATGAATATATGCACTTGTGAGATAGACAGCTCCCCCTATAGACAATAGACGCTTATGGCATGAATTTTGTCTTTAAATAAGTTTTAATATGAAGATAATAAAAGATTCTTGTTTTGATACCTACAATTGAATGAGTACAAGTGTTAGACCCTGTGGGCTTTCCTTTTGGGGGTGTAGGAGGTAACCCCTGTATTGCTTGCATTTGGATGTTTGGGTTGTGGTCCACAGGGCAGTGCACCACAGATAGCATTATTGGAGTTGGTGCCGCCTATTTCCCTTTTCCCTTGTCCTTGACCCAAGAATTATATATATTCATTAGTTAAAAGTAGATAGAAAAGAAAGGAGTAGGAAACAGGGAATATGAATTATGAAGTAAGAAGGGTTCCCCGACTGCCCAACCTATCCAAAGGCTCTAATATAGCACCCAGGTATCCATATTGGGTTCTGCATAGTTGAATGGTGGCACATTTTTTTAAGATAAAAAGTTAGATTAGTCATATGACGGTCTTGAATTATACTGGAAGCTCTGACACTTAAGCTGGCATATAAGAAACTGCAATGGGAATTTGAGGAGGACAATATTTAAAGTATATCCAAACTACATGTCTTATTATTTACTGGATCTGGTAAGCAGATTGAATTGTTTGGTGATGGGCACAAATGAGACACTAACTGCACCATGGGATCTAAAGAAAAATTAAGACTTTTAAAAATGTAAAGAGTTTTTGAAAATCTTAAGTATTCTCTATCAGAGTATTTCACTAACACAGCATGAATCTTTTCCTACCAGACCTATTGCACTAACCTCAACCAAGAAGGTTGTAGGACCAGGGCTGTCCTCATTGGCAACACATGCTGGCTGCCTCCAAGTCATGACAACGCCACCTGTAAGCCCTGTGTGCAACATGGAAATCTGACCAGGGAATATCATTTATTAGTACTACCCAGGGAGAATGAAGTTTCACAAAATTTAGCAACCTGCCGCAGCTTATGACTGAAAACTATAACCGTACTTCCAGTTGTGTGTGCCTTAATTTACTAGAAGTGTTGGAAAGCAAGGGCTTCCCAAGTCCAAAGATCGTTTTTCATTTATTATTTGTAAATTTGTGCCACTATTGGTTTCCCATATTTTAGCCTGCACACTAGCAATGTCAGCTTCACTCCAATGCAACTCAAGCTTACTTGTACAGTATCACCACTGCATGTGTCTTTTCATTTCGTTCAGGCTACAAGGATTCCTTAGAAATGATCACATAGTTTTGGGGGCATTATGTGAAATGTATGTATCCAGTTTTACCTTGCTGTTCATGATATACTGCCATTACCTTAAACAACTGCTGTAAACCTCTCTGAATCCTGGCTAAATTATGACCTCTTAAAGCTGCATAATTAAAGCCGACCTACAGTCAAAAAAATAAAGCCTAGTAAATTGCTCCCCCCTTCTGGTATTAAGCGGCATATGCTGTTTGGAGGGCTTCAAGCCATACAGATGCTGTTAAACATATTTGCAGATGCTACGCTCCTGAACTGCATGGGAGTGGCCATCTTGCTACACACCTAACAGCCCTGCTTACACATGAGCATGGGGAGGGCTGTGCCAGCAGAAAAGCAGTTCTGTGAGTACTCACCTGTAGAATTGTTTTGGTTCTTGCATGGCATGGCCTGCTTCGGTATTCATAACAGTTGGGTTATTCCACTACAAGGTGGCACAGTGGTACTGCAGAAAGCTGTGGCATCTCCCGGCCCCCTATAAAAACGGGATTAACCATAGAGTTCCCAGCGTAGACAAGCAGTGAGACAAGAAGCCGGGAGAGAATAAAGGTAAAAAAGGTAAAAAAAAAACCCAATTAACTTGGAACAATCACCATAAAGAGGCAACCAAGAATAACGATAACAAGGGTGGGTCGAAGCAGGCCTTGCCATGCAAGAACAAAAACAATTCTACAGGTGAGTACTCACAGAATTGCTTTTTTCTTTATTGCATGGCTGCTTCGGTATTCATAACAGTTGGGACATCCAAAAGCAGTGTCCAAAAGTAGGGTGGGATCCCCAATAAGTGACAGCCGGCAGTTCAAGTCACTACCGCTTGAAGCACCTTGCGGACAAAAGCAGCATCCGCTGAGGCCTTAACATCAACTTTGTAAAACTTGGAAAAAGTATGAACAGAAGACCACAAGTAGCGGCCTTGCAAACATGTTCAACAGAAACTTGGTGCTGAAAAGCCCAAGAGGCACCAATAGCATGAGTGGAATGAGCAGTAATTCTAAAGGGAGGTTCCTTCCCCTTAGCAGAATAGGCTTGAACCACCGCCTGACGGATCCACTTGCTGATAGTGGATTTAGCCGAAGGCAAACCCTTCCTAGGTCCAGAAGTGAGAACAAAAAGAGCATCAGATTTCCTGAAAGGCTCAGTAGCGACCAAATAAAACTTCAGAGCCCTGACCACATCCAGAGAATGCAGTGTCCGCTCCTAGGAATTAGCAGGATTAGGACACAATGAAAGGAAAGACAATGTCCTGATTGAGATGAAAGGCAACACCACCTTAGGCAAGAAATCCGGCTTAAGCCGAAACACCACCTTATCCTGATGCCTCTCAAAATAAGGAGGTTTGATGGAAAGCGCCGCCAGCTCAGAAACTCACCTTACAGAAGTGATAGCCACCAAAAAGGCTACCTTAAGAGTCAGAATGGGCAAAGCAGCCCCACGGATAGGCTCAAAGGGAGGACCCTGCAGAGCAGACAACACCAGATTCAAGTCCCAGACTTGTAGCATAGGCTTACGAGGTGGACGCACATGAGTAACACCCTGGAAAAAAGTTTTAACCAACCGGTGGTTGGCAAAGGATCTTTGGAAAAAAATTACCAGAGCTGAAACATGGTCTTTGAGGGTACTTAGTTGAAGGCCAGAATCCAAACCATGTTGCAAAAATTCCAGAATCCTGGGAATGTAAAAAACCCATCAGGGAAGAGACATGGACTCACACCAGGCAATGTAAGCATGCCAGACCATGTAATAGATAAAGGACGAGGACTACTTCCTAGCCCGAATCATGGTATCCACAACAGAGGCAGGCAACCCCTTCTCTGTCAAGATGTAGGTTTCAGCAGCCAAGCCGTTAAAGCCAGCATTTGTAAATTGGGATGGCGTAGCTGTCCCTGAGTAAGAAGATCTGGATCCCTGGGCAAGATGTACTGGTCTACTGCCAACTGCACGACATCTGCGAACCACACCCTTCTTGGCCAACAGGGGGCCACCGGAATGGCTGACACCCCCTCCTGGGCAATCTTGCGCATGACCCTGCCCAGTAGAGGGAACGGAGGGAACACATAGGGAAGCCGAAACTCCGTCCAAGGCATTGCCAGTGCATCCGTGGTGAAGGCCAGAGGATCCTGTGACAGGGAGACAAACCTGGGAAGTTTGTGATTGTGACGGGATGCAAACAGGTCCACATTCGGCTGACCCCAGCGGTGACACAGGGAGAGAAACACCTGGTAGTTGAGGGACCATTCCCCTACATGAGACATCCCCCTGCTCAGGGAGTCCACCACCTGGTTCTCCACCCCCGGAATGTATACCGCTGATATGCAGGGAACATTCTGTTCCGCCCAAGACAGTATCAGGGACACTTCCTTGAAGGCTAGCTTGCTCCGAGTCCCTCCCTGATGGTTGATGTAGGCAACCACCGTCTGGTTGTCTGAGTGGATCTGAAAAGCCCGACCCCGAAGGTGTGTGGTCAGTTGGGACAGAACCAACCTGATCGCCCTCAGTTCCAGGACATTGTTGGGAGCATGGGCCTCCTAGGGGCCCCAACGACCCTGGAACTGTTCCAAAAACCCCCAGCCCGTCAGACTGGCCCCCAGCACGGGGGGGCCAGAAAGTCCTGCCCACCAGAAGATTCCTTGAGTCCAGCCACCACGAAAGGGACTGCCTGGCCAGAGGAGACAGAGCAAATTCCTGATCCAGGGACAAAGGGTCCCGATCCCAAACTGACAAGAGGTGCAACTGAAGAGGTCTCATGTGAAACTGAGCAAAGGGTACCGCCTCGAAGCAGGACACCATTAGGCCCACTAACTGCATCCCCAGAGGGATGGAGGGATGAGGACGCAAGAGCAGAGCCCATGCCTGCTTCTGAAGGCCCTCCACCTTCTGCTGAGGAAGGAACACCTTGACCTGAGAGGTATCCAGTGTCATGCCCAGAAAGGACCTCACCAAGGACGGGGACAGTGAAGACTTGGGAAAATTGATCACCCAGCCGAAGGACTCCAGAGTGGAGATCACCACCTGGGTGTCCTGTTCGGCCTGATGAAAGGACTGAGCCACAATGAGGATGTCGTCCAGGTAAGGAAGGATGCGAATGCCCCCGGGTTCATAGCAGGGCCATCACGCCCGCCAGCACCTTGGTGAACACCCGAGGCACCGAGGTGATACCGAATGGTAAGGCCACAAACTGGTAATGCTGATCCTCCAGCACAAACCTCAGAAATCTCTGATGACCTGGGAAGATAGGCACATGAAGATAAGCATCCTTGATGTCCACGGTGGTCATGAAGTCGCCCGGGCGAAGGGTACTGACAGCAGAGCGTAGCGTCTCCATGCGAAAATGTTTGAATCTGACAAACTTGTTGAGGCCCTTCAAGTCCAGAATGGGCCTCAGAGAGCCTTCCTTTTTGGGGACCGTGAAGAGATTGGAATAGTTCCTCCGACCCCTGACTCCAGCAGGCATTGAACCGCCGAAAGCAACCCTTGACCTGACAGGGGGTTTAAAGACATCCGGGATCTGTTGAATCTTGAAGGCGGCCAGGCTGCAAACTCTATCTTGTAACCGGAGGACACCACCTCCCGAATCCACCGGTCTGAGACGTGGAGCCTCCAGACATGAGCAAATAGCCGAAGCCGCCCCCCCACCCGGATGGGTGAGGGCACCCCCTCATGCCTGGGGGGCCTTGGGAGGAGGTTTGGGCTTGGAACCCCATTAGAGACCGGGACGTCCACGGGATCTGCCACGGCCCCAAGAATCTCTGCGGCTACCTGAGAAGAGGAAGCCACGACCTCCTCTGGAAGAGGGAAGGGAGGGGAGGGAGACGGAGGACCCCCGAAAAGGCCGGGGCTGCCTCCTACGCTGAGGCAGCCTGCCATCCTTGGCCAAAACATCAAGACACTCACCAAAGAGCCGCAGCCCCGCAAAGGGGAGCCCAGTGAGAGCCTTCTTAGCAGCAGCATCAGCTGCCCAGTGACGTAACCAAACAGAACGGCGCATAGCCACCAAAAGTGCAGAGGCCCTACCGCCCAGCCTCACAGCATCATCCATGGCAGTAAGGATAAATGCAACAAAATCAGAACAAAGCAAGGGGGTCCTGTAATCCTCCCTCCTCCTACCAGCCATAGCACCATCACAGAGACGCTTGAGCAGTTTCTTAAGGGCAATAGCAGTAATGGCAACAGCACAGGCCGGGCGCAGTCCAGCCCCCACACAAGTAAAAGCATGGCAGGCCAGCTGATCCATGCACCGGTCCTCGCTGTCTTTCAGAGTGGTAGTGTCAGGGGAAGGCATGACCGAGGTATTAGACAGGCCTAGCACGGAAGCGTCCACCTCAGGGGGACAGGACCAACGCTTTACCATAGAAGTAAAATGGCCCTGCTCAGGGAACTCCAGACGCTGTTTACCAGGATGAAAAAGCTCACCCTGCTTTCTCTTAGCCACCTCAGGGGGAGCAATGTGCAAGATTTCAAACATTTGTGACAGCAGATTGTCAGTGTCCTCAGGGTACCATAATTCCTCCCCAGACGCAGACCCAGGGTCACTAAGGAAACCCTCCTGCTGGTCCCCAGAGGAGTCAGAGTCCTGGAACAGTTCCCCTTCCTCTAGGGAATAAAGTCCACTAGTGGAATCAAATTCCTCATACTCCTCAGTGGAGCGGGAGGGTGAGGAAGTCAGGTGCCGCTTCTTGCCAGAAACCTTCCTAGGAATAGGCCTGGCAAGCTGCTTCTCAATGTTGGCCACACGAAGTGCCAGATCAGACTGTGACTCCCTGCTAGCATCCCTCTCACTGGGAGCTAATTGCAGCAGTGGGGGGGTAGGTGATGCCGAAGGGGGCGCTGAGCTGGGAAGCGATGCAGGCAAACCAACCTGGAGCGCAAGGACACTTTGAGCGCACAGCACGCACACCGTGACATCATTGCTGATAGGGGATACCCCGCACATAGAACACAGCCGGGATTGCCCCGAAGGACCCCCGAGCACGCTATCCCCAGAAGCCTCCATATGGTGATTAACACAGGCGCAATAGGCCAGCGCTGGGTAAAGGCTAATACAAAAGCCACCCAGGATACCCTGCCACGGGATACCCCCAGATCAGCAAAAGGGGGGGGGGGGTGAGGGGGAGGTAGGAGTAGAGCCGGGAGAAACCACAACACACTAGTATCCCGCCTGAAAGACATAAGTAAAAATGACACATGAGCATCCCGCAGCACATGCCCCACGAGACCAATAAAAAAAACCCCAAAGGGGACTCATGGACCAAGGACACCGCACGGTCACCAAGGCACAGACCGCAGGATGAAGCGACACACCGGAGGAAACAGCGCTGCAGCCCGGAAGGGAGAAATCCAGACGCGCAGCTAATCCAAAATGGCGCCGGCAGAGGTACCTCAAGGGGCGGGCCGCGGGGGGACGACGCAATATGCCCTCCCCGAAGAGCGCGAACCACGTGGCCCCGCCGGCGCCATGACAAAGCAAAAACGCGCAGTACCAAGCGGCGGGCAAAAAACACCCAAAAACACACTGTAAATGCCAAAACACCACAACTAACACCACTCGCCGCTACCACCCCCCCTACTTTCCACTTTTGGCTCAAATATTTAAAGTAGACCAAGAGTCTAAAATGAAAAAAGGGCCCAGAGGACTTACTCACCTTTCCAGCGCAGGTCCAGATGTCTCTGACTGATGTCGGCTGTGCGGCTGCTTCTGAAAGCCGCTTTCAGGTTCATGGATTCTGCACTCCATGATTCAACAGGAATCGGCAGACTACTGTCTTGCTTACCCAGGAACTCGCGCCGCGATGCCATCACCCCCGCTCCTGTACCTCCTGCGCACTTACCGAGTAAGAAAAGCCGGCCGATCTCTGTAAGGGGCCAGCAAGCCAGGAGGGTCAAAAGCTGCACCTGGGAGGATTGTGGGATATATACTCCTGGGTGTGGCAAGATGGTAGTGCGGGAGCAAGTTGTCAGGGAGGGAATGTGAGTAGGCATGCAGCGGTTTGTATGTGTCAGGACTGTACCGAACACCTTGAGCTGGTAACCCCCAATCTCCACCGCCTCTTCTGCCTATAGACAAGCCCCCGCTTGTAGGAGACACGGGTAATGCCTCTCCCAGTCGGTTGCCCCCAGGACTTATAGGGCGCAAAGGATACCAGCTTAAGGTGGAGACTGATGAACGGCAGGGAGTCCCGAATGAGGATGCCGGATGGCAGAAGTCCAAATACAGGCCGAGGTCAAATCCAGGAGGTCACGGTGCGAGGTATCAGAGGGGTCAGGCAGAATCGTGGTCAGGCAAGCGAAAGGTCAGGGCAGGCAGCAAGCAAGGGAAGTCGAGGTCCAAAAGCCGAATAATAACAGGAGACACTGTAACACACATCCAGAACCCAGAGGCTATAACGGGCACTGGGATCCAAAAGCAGAACAGCTTTATAGAAGATACTGGCCATTAGGGAAAAGGGACAATGGAGGGAATCAAGGTGATTGGTGCATACAGTAATAAAGGGATCGGTCCCAGGAGCTGGACGGCCCAGGCCAGACAGGCCGACCAGTCCCTGGGTCCGATTCCAGGACCCAGCTGCAGATTGGCCACTTTAAACTCGCCCCCGGCGGGCGCGCTGGGGAAAGCGCCGCCGGGAGGCATAAAGGAGACGTGCTCGCGCGCGCGAGTCAGGCGTGCCCCCGCCTGGAGGAGGCAGCACCACGCCACCAGGAAGAGCAGCAGGCCGGCGCAGCCGCGCGGAGCGGGCTGCGACGCGGCCATCAACAGCGTCCTGCGCCGCCAGCCCCTGGACCCCACGGCGGTGCCGAGGGGATGGGAGACCCGGGGACCGCCGGGCAGCAGCCCGCTGAAGCCCACCCGACAGCGCGCCGCGGGACCCGGCACGGCGACAGGGTAAGTGTCTAACATTACCCCCCCCCCTGAGGAGGGGCCACTGGACCCTCCAAGCTGGGTTTCAAAGGATTCTCCTTGTGAAATCTCTTTACCAAATTCTGCGCATGAACCTCTCTGGCCGGAACCCAAGATCTTTCTTCCGGGCCGTACCCCTTCCAGTCAATTAAATACTGAAGAGAGTTCCTAAAAAGGCGGGAGTCAAGAATCCGGGCAATTTCAAATTCCTGATGCCCATCGACTAACACAGGACTAGGGGGACTATTGGGTTCATGGTTTCTAGCAGGCTTAAGAAGAGAAACGTGAAAAGATCTACAAATTTTCATGGACGAAGGGAGGGCTAACTGATACGTAACCTGATTGATTTTCCATGCTATGGGGAAGGGGCCAATAAATTTAGGCCCTAACTTAGCGGAGGGTTGGCGTAAGGCCAAGTTCTTAGTTGAAAGCCAAACCCAGTCTCCCACCTTATAACCAGGGTTAGAGGAACGTTTGCGATCTGAAAATTTTTTCTGTTGAAGAGCGGCCTTAGTCAGATGCTGTTGGATCTTATTCCATTCCTCTGGCCATTTGGAAACCCATTCATCCACGGAGGGAACTCTAGAGGGTTGGTCCGGAAGGGCAGAAAACTTCAGGTCTTTGCCATAGACACAATGGAAGGGAGAAACCCCCGTGGAAGAATGTGAAGCGTTGTTAAATGCAAATTCAGCAAATGGTAAGAAGAAGGCCCAGTCAGTCTGGGTATCAGCCGTAAAACAAAGCAAATACTGTTCTAAAGATTGGTTTGTTCTCTCGGTTTGTCCATTCGACTGAGGATGGAAAGCCGAGGAAAGAGAGACGGTGAAACCCAGCTTCGTACAGAAAGCCCTCCAAAACCGGGAGACAAATTGGACCCCCCTATCCGAAACAATGTCTACTGGAATACCGTGGATTCTAAAAATGTGAGTGATGAAAAGTTGAGCTAATGTTTGAGCTGAGGGAAGTTTTTTTAAAGGAATGAAATGAGCCATCTTGCTAAAGCGGTCCACAACTACCCAAATAACAGTATATCCCTGGGAAGGGGGAAGATCTGTAACAAAGTCAATGGCCAGATGGGTCCATGGAGAGGCAGGAATGGGTAATGGTAGGAGTGGGCCTTCAGGAGAATGTCTTAAAGGTTTACTTCGAGCACAGACTTTACAGGCTGAGACAAATTTTTGAGCGTCCCTCCTAATAGATGGCCACCAAACTTGGCGCGTCAATAAGGCAATGGTTTTCTTGACCCCCGGATGACCCGCTGTTTTAGTATCGTGAAAATGGGACAAAAAGGCAGTACGGTAAGTAGAAGGCACAAACTGGGCCGACTCAGGTTTTTCAGGTGGAGCTTCGGCCTGGAACTGAGCTAGATCAGGAAGTTGGGGTTGGATAGCGGCTACCACTAGGGAGTGGGGTAAGATGGGAGTATCCAACCTTTCAGGTAAGTCAGGGAAAGAAAAACTCCGAGACAGGGCATCCGCTTTAACGTTCTTGGATCCAGGCTTATAGGTTATAGAAAAGTTAAACCGGGAAAAGAACAAGGACCAGCGGGCCTGTCTTGGAGTTAGTCTTTTTGCAGATTGAATGTGTTCTAGATTTTTATGATCCGTAAAGACTGTGACTGGGTACTGAGCCCCCTCCAGCCAATGTCTCCATTCCTGAAAGGCTAACTTGATGGCCAATAATTCTCTGTTGCCGATATCGTAATTTCTTTCGGCCCCCGAGAATTTCTTGGAAAAGAAAGCACATGGATGAAGGCGTTCAGGTGATCCGCGATATTGTGACAAAACCGCCCCTACTGCAATTTCAGAAGCATCTACCTCCACAAAGAAGGGCAATTGCTTGTCCGGATGAACTAGGACCGGAGCGGAACTAAACACCCCTTTAAGATTCTCGAAGGCCTGGACCGCTTGAACAGGCCAAACTGAGGGATACCCGCTTTTCTTGGTAAGATTGGTCAATGGTGTTACTAGGGCAGAAAAATTCTTAATGAACCTCCTATAAAAATTAGCGAAGCCCAGAAACCTTTGCAGGCCCTTCAGATCCCTGGGCTGCTCCCATTCTAAGACTGCCTTCACTTTAGACTGATCCATGGATAGACCAGATTTAGAAATAATGTAACCGAGAAATGGAACCTCTGATACTTCAAATTGACATTTCTTTAACTTAGCATATAAACAGTTTTCCCTGAGTTTTTGCAAGACCATACACACATGTTTGCGATGTTCGTCAAGGGACGAAGAAAAAATCAGAATGTCGTCTAAATAAACGACCACAAAACGGCCAAGATAGTCCCTAAAAATTTCGTTAACGAAACTTTGAAAGACCGCGGGGGCATTGCACAAGCCAAAAGGCATTACCAAATACTCATAATGCCCCTCAAGGGTATTGAAGGCCGTCTTCCACTCGTCCCCCTGCCTAATTCTAATGAGGTTATAGGCCCCCCGGAGGTCGAGTTTGGAAAAAACCTGCGCCCCAACCACCTGTGTAAATAATCCCTCAATAAGTGGTAGGGGATACTTATTTTTTATAGTGATGTTAGTTAAACCCCGATAATCAATACAGGGGCGGAGTCCCCCATCTTTCTTTTCTACAAAAAAAAACCCTGCTCCTGCCGGGGAAGATGATGGTCGAATAAACCCCTTCTCTAGGTTCTCCGCAATATATTCCCGCATGGCAAGGGTTTCAGTTCGGGTTAAATTAAATATTCTCCCTCTGGGAGGCATGGTACCGGGGAGAAGTTCAATAGGGCAATCCCACGGTCTATGGGGAGGAAGTTTGTCGGCCGCCCTTTCAGAAAAGACATCAGCAAATTCTAAGTACGGAGTGGGGACTCCAGCTGGAGCTAGATGCGCAACCCTGACCGGAAGTTCCAAACAACTCTGAAAACATTGGTGCCCCCACTTTACGATTTGCCCTGAGACCCAGTCAATTTGGGGATTGTGCTCCCGTAACCATGACAATCCCAAAATTAGAGGGGTACTAGGCATACTCAAGACCAAAAAACTGATTACTTCAGAGTGATTGGCTTCCACTTTGAACTGTACAGGAGGGGTTCTGAACCGAACTAAACCCCCGGCCACCGGTGTGCCATCAATGGCAGAGACCCGGATGGGAGTCGGCAAGGGCTGGATCATAATTCCTAAACTCTGCGCTAACTCAGAGTCTAGGAAGTTCCCAGCTGCTCCGGAGTCTAGGAGAGCCTTCAAATTCAGAAATTTAAAATTAATTTTTATCTGAACTGGAATAAGAACTGGAGACGATACTTGAGGTGATACCTTACAGCCTAGGAGGGCCCCCTCGAAACCCCCTAGGCTCTGGAGTTTCCCGACGGCTTCTTTGGGCATAGTCTGACCATATGGCCGGTTCCACCACAGTACAGACATAGCCCCTCGGATAAGCGTCGTCGTCTCTCGACTTCGGTGAGCCTTGTGGCACCCAGTTGCATGGGCTCTTCCGAAGGTTGTGCTACTGGGGCCTCAGATCTTGAAGCTGTCTCAGCATGCGACCCTTTTTCTTGGCGTCTTTCCCGAAGCCGACGGTCAATGCGAATGGCGAGGTGCATTAACTCGTCTAGGGTCTGAGGTTCCGGATAATTCACCAAGGTGTCCTTGACGGAATCGGCCAATCCAAGCCGGAATTGACCGCAGAGGGCAGGATTGTTCCAGCGGGAGTCTACTGCCCAGCGACGGAATTCCGAGCAATAATCTTCGGCTGGACGGCGTCCCTGGCGAAGAGTACGCAACTTGGCATCAGCTGTGGCCCCTTTGTCGGGATCATCATAAAGAACCTCCATCGCGGAGAAAAAACTGTCCACAGAGAGACGAACTGGATCCTGGGATGACAAACTAAAGGCCCAGGATTGAGGATCTCCTTGAAGGAGGGAGATAATCAACCCGACCCGCTGCTCTTGTGACCCTGAAGAGACAGGACGGAGCTGGAAGTACAATTTGCAAGAGTCCCGGAAGTTGGCAAATTTTGCCCTGTCGCCGTGAAATTTTTCTGGGAGTGGAATTTTTGGTTCCACAAACATTGCGGCCGGAGTCCCCTGAGGACTGGGGACGTTAGGAGCAGGACGGTTCTCCTGGGCCGCAACCCGATGAGCCAGGTGCTCTACCGCCGCTGTTAAGGCTTGCACCTGTTCCAGGATTTGGTCCATTCTTCTGGCCCGTTATACTGTCAGGACTGTACCGAACACCTGTCTGTCTTGAGCTGGTAACCCCCAATCTCCACCGCCTCTTCTGCCTATAGACAAGCCCCCGCTTGTAGGAGACACGGGTAATGCCTCTCCCAGTCGGTTGCCCCCAGGACTTATAGGGCGCAAAGGATACCAGCTTAAGGTGGAGACTGATGAACGGCAGGGAGTCCCGAATGAGGATGCCGGATGGCAGAAGTCCAAATACAGGCCGAGGTCAAACCAGGAGGTCACAGGGCGAGGTATCCGAAGGAGGTAACAAAGAGTAGTCAAACGAGCCGAGGTCAAATCCAGGAGGTCACGGTGCGAGGTATCAGAGGGGTCAGGCAGAATCGTGGTCAGGCAAGCGAAAGGTCAGGGCAGGCAGCAAGCAAGGGAAGTCGAGGTCCAAAAGCCGAATAATAACAGGAGACACTGTAACACACATCCAGAACCCAGAGGCTATAACGGGCACTGGGATCCAAAAGCAGAACAGCTTTATAGAAGATACTGACCATTAGGGAAAAGGGACAATGGAGGGAATCAAGGTGATTGGTGCATACAGTAATAAAGGGATCGGTCCCAGGAGCTGGACGGCCCAGGCCAGACAGGCCGACCAGTCCCTGGGTCCGATTCCAGGACCCAGCTGCAGATTGGCCACTTTAAACTCGCCCCCGGCGGGCGCGCTGGGGAAAGCGCCGCCGGGAGGCATAAAGGAGACGTGCTCGCGCGCGCGTGTGAGCACGAAGCGAGTCAGGCGCGCCCCCGCCTGGAGGAGGCAGCACCACGCCACCAGGAAGAGCAGCAGGCCGGCGCAGCCGCGCGGAGCGGGCTGCGACGCGGCCATCAACAGCGTCCTGCGCCGCCAGCCCCTGGACCCCACGGCGGTGCCGAGGGGACGGGAGACCCGGGGACCGCCGGGCAGCAGCCCGCTGAAGCCCACCCGACAGCGCGCCGCGGGACCCGGCACGGCGACAGGGTAAGTGTCTAACAGTATGCTTATTAATGACTTTTTCTGTTTTTTTAAGTTTAAAAGTAAAAACATTAGAGGCTGTTGATCCACCTTAAGGCAATTTTGCCTTGGGCACTGGATTTTTCAGAAGCAGGGCTGTCAGATGTGTGGCAAGCTGGCAGCAGTCATGCAGTTTAGGAGTATAACATGCATGTTATCCCACAATATCTGCATGGAGTTAAGCCAAATAGCTAACGTCACTGCCAGAGGGGAGAAGCTTTGATTTTGAGCTTTGAGGTCCTCTTTAACTGCGATATATTTTAGAAAATTGGTATAAATTCAGCTATTTCTGCAGAGACTACACAAATTCTGCCTCAGGAAATCACACTTGCAGTGTCAGTATAATTATACCTACTCACAGTTGATCACTGGAAATTGGTAAAAAAAAACAAACATTGGTCAAAAATGGCTGCCCCGCCGTATATACTGTAAAACAAGCCAGAGATTGTGAGACTGGGCAGAGCTATTTAACCCCCCCTCCCCAATTGCCTCCCTGCCATCGGCAGGAACAATATGTGAACTGAGAGGACAATAGTCACACTAATACTGATGCTACTCAGAAACGGTTTACTTCTGTTTATAATTGATATCTAGATATTCAATTAATTCATGTAGCCCATAGCAACTCATTAGTTTTCATTGATTTTTAAAACTAATGACGGGCTGTATTTAATTAGCTGCTACAGCGAGAATACTTTTCCTTTTAAAAAGTTTTTCATGCATGAGGGTTGCTAATATCAAACAGATGCAATCAGTGAATTAAGATAACATTCTGACAGTTGGCATGGCAACAGACACAGTCATCAGACACTGTCAGTTACTGTGATCAAAGATAAAGGTGACAGCACAATGACATGTTGCCAACTAAATATATAATTCATCTCTTTATTTCCACTGATTTTGGCTTTTAGTATCTGGCAATAAAACCCAACTGCAGTCTAAAATAAATGTTTATTTGTTGCAAAAATGTATTATTATTCCAACATAATACACATTTTTCATGTATGTTTAAATATATGGAGAGAGGCTATTAGTCAATACTAGGGGTGTGAATTGGCAAGACTCTGGCGATACGATACATATCACAATACCTGTATGACGTTACGATATATCCAGATTCTGTCTCAAAGACGATATATTGCGTTTTTTTAAATTAAATTTTATTTTTAATTTAAAAAAAATGACATATGGTCCCCCTTAAAAATCCCCAAAAATATGGCGTGAGGTCCCCCTTACCCATCATAACCAGCCTGGGACCAGCTATGGGGGCTTGTAGAACAGGGCATAGGGACCAGCCCTGCAGGCTACAAGCCAGCATAGCCTATGGCCACAGGCTCTTCTGCCCCCTCCCTTGGCCTTTGGAGAGGCAGGTAATGGGGGGTTGGGTTAATGGCAAGTCACCCGCTAGCCGCAGGTGACTTGCCAGACCCAGAGCCTTTTGAACTGGTATAGAGGTCACATAGATCCCTTACCAGTTCACAAAGGGTTAACAGAAAAAACACAGAGAAAATGTCTTTATTAAAAAAATAAAAAAATAAAAAATTTTGTTACTCACCTCCGATTGTCAGCTCCTGTGTCCCTCACTGATCCAATGACAGATGCGATGATCACCGGCCAGAGGAGGGAGGAGGCAGGAGATCATCGCATCTGACAGCTGAACCGCTGGTAGTCAGGATGACGCCCGCGGGGGGGTTTGACGTCATAGTCGTGAAGATGGCAGAGCTCATCAGAAAAGAAGGGGGAGAGGGCCTGTTGGGCTCTCTCCTGAAGACTGAAGAGCCCCGCGTGGGAGGGGGGGGGACCGGAGAAGAGGAAAGCCGGCTGGATCGAATGAGGAGTCAGGTGACTGTTTTTTTTACTTTTCTTTTACTGAAGTCAGAATCAAATACTAGAAAGAAAGAATTGATTCTAGTGTCGTAAAATTAAATATCACAATACTTGACAGAATCTTCATATTAATTATTGCCTTATTTATTGCTATTAAAATTGATTACTGTATTTTTCGCCCTATAAGACGCACGTATTTTCCCCCAAAAGGGGGGGGGATGTCAGTGCGTCTTATCGGGCGAATGTGGGAAAAAATAAATAAAAAGGTTAACTCACCTCTCCATCGCTCGCGCTGTCCTGGAAGCAGTGGAGGCAGCGGCGCCCGCACACACAGACACTGGCCTGTTATAATGGTGGGCATGGGCATGGCCGACGCTCGAGCATCGGCCATGCCCACCACTATACCACCACTATACCAGCACACTCTGTGTGCTGGTGCCGCAGAGAGCGAGGTAGCGGCGGAGGTTGCTGCGGAGGAGGAGGCAGACACAGCTGCCTCCATCGCTTCCTCTCTGCAGCACCAGCATACAGAGTTAACACGCGGCCTTATACAGCAGTGGGTGTGGCAGACACTCAAGCATCGGCAATCCCCACCACTGTATAGTCCGGGTGTCTCTGTCTGCTGGGGCCATGTAGAAGTGACAGGGACAGTGCGAGCGGCAGAGGTATTGCCGCTCGCACTGTCCCTACCACTTCTCCATGGCCCCAGCAGACAGAGACACCCGGACTATACAGCGGTGGGCGTGGCCGATGCTCGAGCGTCGGCCACGCCCACCGCTGTATTAGGCCGTGTGTCTGTGTGTGAAGACGGCGGGGACAGCGGGGAGGATTAAAAGGTGAGTTTACTTTTTTTTTTTTTTACTTTTGCCTATAAGAGGAATGGAAGGGGGGGGGGGGGGGGATGCCACACTACCTATAAGGAGAATGCCACACTACCTATATGGGGAATGGAAAGGGGAGGGGGATGCCACACTAGCTATAAGGGGAATGGAAAGGGGGGAATGCCACACTACCTATAAGGGGAATGGAAGGAGGGGATGCCACACTACCTATATGGGCAATGGTAAGGGGGGAAAGCCACACTACCTATAAGGGGAATGCCACACTGCCTATATGGGGAACAGAAGGGGGGGATGCCACACTGCCTATATGGGAATGGGGGGATGCCACACTGCCTATATGGGAATGGGAGAGGGGATGCCACACTGCCTATATGGGAATGGGAGAGGGGATGCCACACTACCTATATGGGAATGGGAGGGGGGAATGATGCACTGCCTATATGGAAATGGGGGGAATGCTACACTGCTTATATGGGAATGGGAGGGGGGAATGATGCACTGCCTATATGGGAATGGGAGGGGGGAATGGGTAGGGATGTCACACTGCCTATATTGGAATGGGTAGGGATGCCACACTGCCTATATGGAAATGGGTAGGGATGCCACACTGACTATATGGGGAATGGGATGGGGGGGATGCCACACTGCCTATGGGAAGTAGGAAGGGGGGCATCCCACACTGCCTATGGGAACGGGATGGGAGAATGCCACACTGTCTGTAAGTGGGCACAACATTTGACTTAGAATATTTTTTTCTAGTTTTCCTTCTCCAAATCCTAGGTGCGTCTTATAGGGCGAAAAATACTGTATATTTAATTCACATTTATACTCAGCAATTAGTTATCTTTGGCCGTACAGATCTTAGCATATGTCTACGTAAATAAAGTTGATCGTTATCAATTTTTGCCCCCTGCCCAGATTTACTTTTGTGTGCTTTTTCATTGTTTTTATGTTTGTCACTTGATGATGTATGTCTTCATATTACAGCAGATGCACTTTACAATTATTTTTGGACTGTGCAACAGTGGGTATGGTCATTTTGGTACCTTCTTGGTCCACTTTTCCTAATGAAGCAGTGCCTAGCATTAAAGTTAGTGGCCAAGTGAATTACTAGGCTGGACAGCAATACCAGTGCCGGGGGTTTCTAATGCATCATAAAAGAACACGTGAGATTATTGTACAGATGTGTCCTTCATTACCCTTACTCATGGCTTGATATTTTTAGAGATGCATGTCACAAGATGGACAACTTTCCAAAATGATAGGGCTGATTCAGCACCATGAAATTTTTTTTTTTTGTGCAATAAAAAAAATCATGAGATTATTTTTGTCACAAAACAACATGAGAAAAATATCACAGTGCTGAATCAGCCCTAACATGTTTTTGTGATACTCAATGTAGCCTATTCTATATTATAGTATACAGAGGACAGCTGGTGATTAAAGATTTTGACTATCCTGGGTTTTGGTCCATTTCGGTGGGGCACCCCGATCGGGGGTGCCCCGCTGTGTGAAACCCCCCAGAAAGCCCCGAAAACTCACCTCTCCCCGCTCCCACGTGACCGCTGCAGCCAATCCCCGCCGGCGGACAAGCGAGAGGCAGCGCTGGACAAGCAGAGCGCGTCCGCCGCCGCCTCCCGCTTGTTCCTGTTACAGGGAGCGCACCCGCCCCGGCCATTCACAAACAGCCGGCGCGGGAGCACGCCCTGCTAGAGGGACGCGCAGGAGGTGGTGGCGGTGGACGCGCATGCGCCGCTGGAACGTGGAAAAGGTAGGATTGTGGGCTTCCTGGGGGGTTTCACCCCGCGGGACATCCCGATTTCTTATAGATTCCCGAGCCAATCCCCCCTGGGTGTTGGTCCACTTTAATATGTAATGGAGTATTACAGCATCAAGTAGCTAGAGTAACCAAATGAAAAAGGTAAGCACATCTATAATACAAACTGCCGACTGGTGGTAACTACTGTATGACATACTCGATTAAAACAAAGCATTGGTCAACCCACTAAAAACATTACAATACTCCCAATGCAATCCAGGATTCCCTGGTATGGCAAACAAGCCATTCAAATCCTACTGTATGTCATGATGTCCCAGTCATTCCTCAGTTACCAGACTGTCATGATTGGATGGTTTTGCCTTGTCTAGAAATATATTTTGCCAGTTAGTGTCTGTGTGCTGCAATGCAGGTGTCCTTAATTAATCTGGTCAAATAATCCCCTTACTGGACTGAGCTTTCCAGACGTCTTAATAGAGATGCTCTCCAATAAGATTAATAGGTCATGTAGTTAGTGGATTATGAAATCGTGTCCTTTTGTTTTCCAGAAGCAATTCTAGCTGACCACCCTTTGCATGACATGTCACAATGTATGCCGGCCCTCTTCATTGTATCTTTCATAAACCCTAGTGCCTTACTTTTCTGCTGATAAGTGTGTTAGCATGGCAGAAGAAATATCTCTCCAACTATGGGGCAACCAAACATCTCTATCCCCATACATTCTAGTTCACCACTTCCAACCAAATACTCCCCAGTGGGCCTTAGCCCCATACACACTTCATATTATGTACCCACATTGTATACGCACTTTACTATTATCCCATCCAGTTGTGGGAACTGGACCCTTTTTTGTGTTATGTGCACTGCTGCCAGAAGGAGACCACCCCAAGTATCCGTTCTTTCTCCTGATTAAAACTTATGTTTATGGAGGCATTTATCATTTGTAAGGTGTTGAATTGGTTCTTTGGGTATGATGTTTATCACTACATGTGGTACAATATGATGAGTTTAATAGTGATATTATTATAGAGATCCCCATAGGCTAAGTGTAAATAGCTAATTGAATATACATTGTCAGCGCACAGTATGAAGATTTGTGGAATTTCATGGAATCAAGAAAACACATGGATGATGGGCTCTTATAGGCTGGCAGGTCAGAGCACATGCCCCTTCCTCTAATTACAAAGTCAGCCTTATCCCTTGTCACTGGAGGCTGCCAGGGGAGCTGTAACCCTAACGGCTGGAATCAGAAGACCCACATTGTTTTACAAGGCCCCTCTGCACTGGTCAAGGCTGCAGGGGGGAAATTTGTGTGTATAAGTGGCCTTTAAGTGCACTAAAAGCCTGGTAACCTGGTTCTAGAGTCTAAAATACTCCAGACCCAGTGCATTCCAATACTGGGCTATGTACTGGTAGTCCTACAATAGCTATAGATAGCTATAGCAATAGCTAGAGATACAAGGCAGAAGCATTATCCCATAATGTTTTTCAGTTAGAAGTCAGACACATTAGTATGTATGCTCATATCTACCAGAAACATTCTGACCTATTTCATCGATGTACCCTTGGATACTAAAGGTACTGATTTCTTACAGGCAAGCTGTGGGCTTGGAGTGGGTAAGATGAAAGTCTTTTTATATTTTAAATGCATTTAATACTGTCACAATTAAATAAATAATTTATAATTATTTATATAAATATATTATAAAAATTAATCAATAAATCAGGAATGCATTCCAGTATTGGGAAACGTGGAGGTTCAGCTCACTGCAAACAGACAGGAGTCCCACACACCCCAAAATTACCAACCTCATATACTAAGTGGCACCACTACAATGAGTTAATGCAACGATACAAAAGTTTATTAATTACATATTTAGACACACAATAACAGGCCAATTAAAACCAATTAAAAAACATATAACATGATAAATGAATCAAGGGAGGGCGAGACTAAACCTTAAAGGGCTGGACAAGGGGACAGAATAATAACAGATAGAAATATAGGGTGCCGCTAAGCCAAATCTATATAATTAATACCCGTTTCTTAATTCATAAAGTGGTGTCATTTTTAAGGGCGGGTAATCAAAAAATCCCCTTCCCTCCCTTTCCTTCCGCGCAGCCGTCCGTTTGAGTCACCTGGAGCGCAAGTGCGTTCCAGGTCTTGTTTCCTGTTCCGGGTTCATGATCATAGTTCCTGGTTCAGCTCGGACAGGGGCGGGCACTGGCCAATGTGCGGGCGTCGTCGCTGGAGCGGAGGCAGATGAGTATTTAAGGGCCTCCATCAAACCTTTACCTCACATGCCCTGAGGAAGTGACGCGTTTGACGTCACGCAACGCGTCGGCTGTGACGGTGGGGGTGAGACACCTGCTGGCTGGGGGCTTGGCTGCTGCTGGCTCATTGTGATCTAGTAAGTGTGTGTTACATGTCGTGAGTTGGTCTGTTTGTTTCCATCTGGCTGGTTCTTCTGCTCTAATTAGATATTATTTAGACAAATAGATTTATTATTCTTAGTATTTGAGCACATTGCACTTTATTGGATATTCATAGTTAGATTGAAGTTTGTCTTCACTTTTGTAGTAAATATGATTGCTGGGGAATTTTCTGACATGCGTTTTTTATTGGTATAGGTATTAGTTATACACATGGTCACTTATTAAATTAGATTATATATATTTTTTGATTACCCGCCCTTAAAACAGACACCACTTTATGAATTAAGAAACGGGTATTAATTATATAGATTTGGCTTAGCGGCACCCTATATTTCTATCTGTTATTATTCTGTCCCCTTGTCCAGCCCTTTAAGGTTTAGTCTCGCCCTCCCTTGATTCATTTATCATGTTATATGCTTTTTAATTGGTTTTAATTGGCCTGTTATTGTGTGTCTAAATATGTAATTAATAAACTTTTGTATCGTTGCATTAACTCATTGTAGTGGTGCCACTTAGTATATGAGGTTGGTAATTTTGGGGTGTGTGGGACTCCTGTCTGTTTGCAATTTGGCCCCCAGAGGGGCTTTCTTTTCGGCCAACCTCTAGTGTTGCACACTAATTTATTTGATATCACATATAGAGTGCGGTCTTTTTTCTATACACTATAGTAGAGGTTCAGCTCACAGTAATGGTGCCACAGGAGCAACAAAAATAATAAACCTTTATCCCAAAGGGTGCTCTGCAGTAAGTGAAAGAAAGATTATATGATCTAGCTACATTTTTTTCAATGTATTGAATGCGTGCATTTATCCACCACCTTCTGGTATATATTAGTGTGGCATAAGACTTTCTTTGGCAGCCTTAATTAAATGGCTTCCACCTCCTTAACCTAATAGCCTAGAACACAAAATGCTTATTACATTTTAAGTGCCAGCCAAATAGGGCTCATTTTAAATTAGCACTTGCAATAGAATAGAAAACTAGGAGATAATTCAGGAAACAGTCCTGTATTGTTCAATTATGGGATCTCTCTGGCAGCAGGAATGATCTGATGGAAAGTGGGAGTGACAGACACAGATACTGGCAGTAATGGCAGACAGGATATAGACGATGATGAATGTCTGCCATAGAACACATCACCATGTAATATAATATTGTTCATTTAGTCACAACAGGAATACAAGTATATAAGGTATTTATTAGGTCTCATTGGCATACAACAAACTACAATGAAAATCATTAGTAAACCTTAAAGTCGTAAAAGTCAGTCCTCTCAAAAAGTTGGCATTAAATTAAATACTCCTCTTGCCTCCAACGCCACTGATTGATGAGGCCTATTGTGTAAAACATCAAGATCTGGACTCGGGTCTTCAGCTAAGCTGTGGCATACACTCACGCTGTAAAAGCAGCAAGTGCTAGTCCATATGTTGGATTTTAAGAACAGGTAAATCTTTACAGAGCAGACCGGGAACGATTATCTGCACAGGAGGTGAAGTGAGAATTCCTTTTTATTTAGCTGCCTAGCAAGGGGGCCAGATTTGTTTTCCAGAAAGCAATGTGTGAGCTGCTAGGGTCAGGAGGCAGCATTCTGTCCCTGGCTCTGTTCTTATCAGATCGTCTATCAGTGGAACGCAGGAACATGGCGTGGGTAAGTAAGCTCAAGTAGTGAGCAGATCTTACAGTAGTTGTTGCTACAGTTTGTCACAGGCTACCTCAGGGGACAACAAGTTAGAGGTGAACCGTTTTTCCCAGTAAAAGTGGAATAGTACAGCTAAAAACTGTCATCCCCATCTTTCCTTCTCCCAGTAAAGCAAAGCAAAAAGCATGTCAGGAGGTTTTTTCACATGTGGTGTATAAGTAACCCCTTCTCTGTCTTTACAGATTTGCTTTTGTGTGCATTTAACGACCTATAAAGAAGATGAAATGTCTATTTCAGGTAGGATGACTCCTTAGGAAAAGGTATACAGGAGTGCTGTACACAGCAAACAGGCGTTAAATGAAAACTGGAATGTGACTAGCAACCATATCACTTCTCCTCTGCACTGTATTATTTTGCCATTTCTTTAGAATGATGTCTGAAACAAGCTTTGCATGTTTTATGTCATATTAATGTTTGTGTTTTGCAGTTTCTGTACTGCTGAATTGCATTTTCAGCCAGATGAAGTAAATTGATTATTATGAGGTAGATGGGGGAGTGATAGGAGAATGGTTGTGGGTGAGGACACATGATGCATGAACACTTGGAAGGAAAAACACACAGCATCAGAGAAAAAAAACACGACTTTCATAAAAATATACTTTCTATACTGGTATACAACCTATTCCGAAAAAACTATAACTTCACTGACTACAGCGCTTACTGCCCCTGTGTGTTATATACTGATGCATGAATCTCTTCAAACAGACATGCAGAGATTTTAAATGTAAAAGTGGACCCACACCCAGGATTTTGACTATCCTGGGTCTTGGTCCACTTCGGTGGGGCACCCCCGATCGGGGTGCCCCGCTGTGTGAAACCCCCCCGAACTCACCTCTGTCCGCGGCGACGGACAAGCCGCGGACAAGTGGCTCCGCCGCCGCCGCCTCCCGCGCGTCCCTGTTGACGCGCGCGTGCCCGCGCCGGCCATTCACAGACGGCCGGCGCGGGTGCGCGCACGTCTAGAGGGGCGCGAGGGAGGCGGCGGCGGCGGAGCCACTTGTCCGCGGCTTGTCCGTCGCCGCGGACAGAGGTGAGTTCGGGGGGGTTTCACACAGCGGGGCACCCCAATCGGGGGTGCCCCACCGAAGTGGACCAAACTTAAGTAAGGAGTTTGGGGTGTTTGGGGGGGTTTCACCCCGCGGGACATCCCGATCTCGGATGTCCCGCGGGGAGGGAGGTGATCGGCCCGGGAATCTTATAGATTCCCGGGCCGATCACCGGTGGGTGTTGGTCCACTTTAAAGGCCGTGTGTAGGCTAAAATAAAACCCCTTACATTTTCTCACCCGCAGCAGCTGCCTCAGTGCCCAATATTTACTTTGCTTGCAAATCAGACACTGCAATGTATACATGTGCCGTTAGATTTAGGGATACTAGCCTCGATTCAAAGACACATTCGTCTGGACTTCCGTAGCTGTCTGTGAAAGTTTGGGTGGGTGTTCGCTTTTTTTCGTTCATTTTTCATTCGTACAAACGTTCGGAAAAATGTGTATATGCGCTTTCGATGAACGGAAGCAAATCGGATCATTTCCGTTAGTTCGGATCATTTTCCAAACAAAATCTGATATTTTTCGTTCGTTCAGATAACTTACGTTGTTGGGATGGGCTTACGTCTGATTCAGAGAGCTGATTTCCGACGGACCACCACCCTATAAATCCGTTTCATTTCCGATCCACTTACGGGACCTTTGAGGGCTCGGATTGCTATTGTTGAACATGTTTTGCGGCTATGTGGAGGAGTCTGCGCGCCTTTAGCACCAAGGCATTGCATGTATCAGCATGGCCGAGGGCATAAATTGTATAGCAATGCATACCTGAATCAATACATTTCATGTATGCCTTATAGATGCATTTTAATGCTGACCTTAATTAGTCCTTAGCATGTAAACATTTATTTTCCCACACATCCATATAATTGCTATATTTTTTAGACTTATGTCCTTTGTGAATTATATTTGGATTGTTGAACTTGAATCTTAATTTGTTGTAGGAGTTTTTGTTTTAGTTGGTTACCTTTGCTTTGTGTAATTATTTTATATTTGGTTGCAGCGCTTCTTGCAGGGCATCCAGGATCGTCCCATGATGCTTATATATTGCAGAGCTCCGGCTTATTTCGTCAGTTTGAGTCAGGAGAATTATCTGGTGGATGGCTCCAGGGTAAGTTTGCTCACATTCCATCAATCCATTTTCACTGTATGGCAATGAATATAGTTGATGACTCATGACTTAACCTATGGCTGTTTTTAGCCCTAACAATATTGTAGCTTAGAATGTGTATTTTATGTTAGTATTTTTAAATTCTTTCAGGGGATTCTGGATATCCACTCCTGTCCTTGCTCCTGATGCCCGTTCTTTGCCTGCAGAATGAGGGCCAGGGGTTCTCTAATCGGGCACTATGCAAAACCCGGGCCGGAAGTCCAGCTTTAGGTGTTTGGACCATACGGGGGGGGGGGGGGCACTGCAGTATGACCCCAACAAGGTTATACCAATATTTTAATTTACGTTTTTTAACAGGGACCACACGTGCCAGAGTGGCACAACTGAGTGTCAGGGTCCTTCAGTTGGTGGGCGAGATGCAGGAGCTGCGCAACTCGTTGGGGACCACAGATGAAGAATAATGTTATGTGGCCTGCCATTGCTATGTATTTTGTTTTTTAGAGTTGTAGAAATTTGAAATTTTCAAATTTTTAAAAAAATTTATATTTTATGATGGAATAAAAAAAAATGTTACAGTGTCATTTCATTTACAAAATACATTAACACAAAACTAATGGGCCCAGAAATATTTAAAGATGAATATTCACATGACCGAGAAGTGATTTGGGTGAGCTTTAAGGGTCCAAAAGGGAAGATGGAGGATAGTGCTAAGTGGTTTGGGTGAGCTTTAAGGGTCCAAAAGGGAAGATGGAGGATAGTGCTAAGTGGTTTGGGTGAGCTTTAAGGGTCCAAAAGGGAAGATGGAGGATAGTGCTAAGTGATTTAGCTAAACATTGTAGTAGAAGTGAGGGTGGTTTGAGTGTGATTTGCATATGTAGGCGAGCACTTTAATGAGTTAAGTTTGTAGTGCGCAGGCGCAAGATCGTAAGGATTTCCGTCTGGACGAATATTTATTGAAAAAGGGAAACAGAATTTAACGGGAAACGTAAAGGATTCGTGGGAGGATACGATGGGAAAAGGGCAAAAACGAAAGCCTACGTTGTAACATGTGAAAATGAAACGGAAAAGTCACGCTGGAAAATGACATCCTCGTATTCCTAATCTGCCGTACGAACGGACGGAAACTTTACAGAAGGATTGCAATGCATGCATAGAATTGCTCGTACACTCATACGAGAACGGAAACATTAAAAAAAAAAACCAGATCGGCACTAAAACTGTTCTTTTTTCTTGTCTCTCTGAATCGAGCCTACTGATTACTGAAAGCTTACTGAAAGCTGCAGGATGAGTGGCAGTAGGAAAAGCAAGCAGGATGCCCGGCTGTATAGCTCGAGGCACCACAGTAAAAAGAGGGAGGTTGTGATGCTGCTGTATAGAGCCCTGGTGAGGCCACAACTAGAATAATGCGTGTAGTTTTGGAGACCTTACCTGCAAAAATACATTATTCACCTATAAATGGTCCAAAGGCGGGCAACAAAAAGAGACTTAAGGAACTTAATTTGTACAGTCTAGAGGAAAGAAGGGAGAGAGGGGGCATAACCTTTAAATGCATGAAAGGATTGAATAAAGATTCAGAAGGGAAGTGTTTTTAAGAAGAAACTTAAAGAGGACCAAAACCCACACTGGAGTCTATGAGATTCCAGGGCAGGCATACTCGCCCTGATTGGGGTGCCCTGCTGTGTGAAACCCCCAGGTTGCCTGAAAACTCACCTTCGTTCCCAGTCCAACGGTGCATGCGCGAGCAGCAGCCGCATCCCACTATTCCTTTAGCAGGGTGCGTGCCCGCACCATGCATTTGTGAATGGACAGCCCGGGCACACTCTGTTAGAGGGTAGCGGGATGCCGCCGCCAGCATGCTCGGATCCGCTAGCATTAGAGCTCCTGGACGAAGGGGCTCGAGCAGATCCAAGCGCGCTGATTGGATGAGTGGGCGCACATGCGTTGTAGGACCAGGAAGAGGTGAGTTTGTTCGGGCGACCTGCGGGGTTTCCAAAACCAGGATAGTCAAAATATTGGGTTTTGGTCCACTTTAATGATAGAACAAGGGGGCACTACCTGAAGCAAAAATACAGTTTTGTGAGTACTCACCTTTAAAACCGGTATTATGAGTGTGCCATACACTCCACTTCGATCTTCATGACATGTGGGTAATCTCCAGTAGAGGGTGAACTTCTGCAGAGATGAATATGCAAAAAAAGAAACCCCCTCCCGGTCCATATATACCTGGGACCTCCCACCAATTTCCCAGTGTAAAAAAGCAGTAAGGGGACCAGGAAGAACCAATTATAACCTTAACAATCAAAACCAATGGTTCACCATATAAAAGCCCCAGAATACCTAAAAAAAAGGGTGGGGCGAAGTAGAGTGTATGGCACACTCATAATACCCGTTTTAAAGGTGAGTACTCACAAAACGGTATTATGCTAAGTGTGCCATACACTCCACTTCGATCTTCATGACATGTGGGACATCCAATAGCAGTGTCCGTCATGGGTGGGAAACAGAAAACAGTGAAGAATGTACCAACTCAAACCACTGCAGCTTGCAGAACCTTGCGGCCAAAAACAGCATCCGCTGAAGCCCGCACATCAACCTTGTAAAACTTGGAAAAAGTATGAACGGAAGACCAAGTAGCAGCCTTACAAACTTGTTCAACAGAAGCCTGGTGCTGAAAAGCCCAGGATGCACCAACAGCACGAGTAGAGTGTGCAGTGACCCTAAAAGGGGGAGTCCTCCCCTTAGCAGAATAGGCCCCAACAATGGTCTGACGAATCCATTTGCTAATCGTAGACTTAGCAGGCGCCAAACCTTTCCTGGGCCCGCAGGGCACCACGAAAAAAGCGTCCGTCTTGAGGAAGGAAGAAGTAGTCACCAAATAGTACTTCACACAGCGAACAACATCCAAATTGTGCAGAACCCTCTCCTTGTCATTGTTAGGCTTAGGACACAAGGAAGGGAGGTGGAAAGCAGACACCACCTTAGGAAGGAAATCTGGCTTAAAACAAAAAACCACCTTATCCTGGTGTCTCTCAAAGTAAGGGGCCTGAATCGACAGAGCCGCCAACTCAGAAACACTCCGAACAGAGGTAATAGCCACCAAAAAAGCAACCTTCTGAGTGAGAACCGAAAGAGCAATATCCTGTAGCGGCTCAAAAGGAGGACCCTGGAGAGCCGAAAGAACCAAATTCAAATCCCAAACAGGAACCACAGCCTTCCGAGGGGGGCGCACATGCGCGACCCCTTGGAAAAAGGTCTTAACCAGCGGGTGTAAGGCAAAAGACCTCTGGAAGAAAACCGACAGAGCAGAAATCTGTCCTTTCAAAGTACTAAGCTGGAACCCAAAATCCAGATTATGCTGAATTAACTCCAAAATCCTGGGAATCTAAAACACCCTGCAAGGCAAGGCCCTAGCCTCACACCAATCAATATAGGACCTCCAAGTCCTATAGTAAATGCCAGAAGAGGACCGCTTCCTAGCCCTAATCAAGGTCTGAACAACAGCCGCAGCCAAAACTTCCTCTTTCAAAATGAAGGTTTCAGCAGCCAAGCCGTCAAAGCCAGCGTTTGTAAATTGGGGTAAAGTAGTTGACCCTGAGATAGCAGATCCGGCAACAAGGGAAGCCGGTACTGATCTACGGCCAGCCTTACAACATCTGCGTACCAAACCCTTCTTGGCCACCTTGGAGCCACCAGAATCGCTGGTGCCCCTTCTAGAACCAGTTTGCGAACTACCTTGCCCAGCATGGAGACGGGCGGAAACAGGTACAGAAAACCCAGATCCTTCCAAGCAAGGGACAAGGCATCCACTGCCAGAGATACAGGATCCTGAGAAAGAGACACAAAGGTCGGAAGTTTGTGATTGTGCCTCGAGGCAAAGAGATCCACCTCCGGAGTCCCCCACTTGAGGCAAAGATCCAGAAAAACCTCGGGGTTGAGAGACTACTCTCCTTGGCGAGAGGATCCCCTGCTCAGGGAATCCGCCTCCGTTTTCTCCACTCCCGGAATGTAGACTGCCGAAATGCAAGGAACATTGCTCTCCGCCCAGTGCAGGATCAGAGAGACTTCCCTGAGGGCACTCCTGCTGCGAGTCCCTCCTTGGTGATTGATGTAAGCTACCACCGTTCGGTTGTCTGAACGAACCTGAACCGGTAGACCCTGTAAATGTGAGGTCAGCCGTGCCAGAACCAGTCGGATGGCTCTGAGCTCATGACATCAAGACATTGATGGGGGTGTGAGCCTCCTCAGGACCCCACACCCCGCTGAACTGATGACTTTTCCAATAACCTCCCCAGCCCGACAGGCTGGCATCCGTGGTAACCGTCTCCCAACATGGGACCAGAAAAGGATCTGCCCTTCAACAGGTTGCTCGATTCCAGCCACCACCGAAGGGACTGCCGAACCCTGGGAGACATCCTGAAAGGTTGATCCAATGACTACGGACACCTGTCCCAATGCGTCAATAGGTGAAGTTGAAGAGATCTCATGTGAAACTGTGCAAACGGTACTGCCTCGAAGGAGGATACCATCAAGCCCACCAGTTTCATCCCCTGTCGGATAGAGAGACAAGGATTGGCCAGAAGATCAGACCCTGAATCCCCTGCACCTTGGTCTGGGGCAGAAACACTCTGGCCTGAATGGTATCCAGATTCATGCCCAGAAATGAAATCACACAAGACGGAGAGAGAGAAGACTTGGGGCGGTTGATCACCCACCCGAACCTCTCCAGGGTCGACACCACCTGGTGGGTGTCCAGCTCCGCCTGACGGAGGGAAGAAGTTGAGATCAATAGGTCGTCCAGATAAGGCACAATGCAAATGCCCTGAGCTCTGAGCAGAGCCATTATTCCCGCCAAGACCTTGGTGAATACCCTCGGTGCCGAGGTCAGTCCGAAGGGAAGGGCTACAAACTGAAAATGTTGATCCTCCACCGCAAACCGGAGGAATCTCTGATGTGCCAGAAAAATCGGAACATGCAGATACATGCATCCTTGATGTCTATGGATGTCATAAAATCCCCTTGGCAAAGGGAATAGATAGCCGAGCGCAGAGTCTCCATGCAGAACTTTTTGGCTCTGATAAACCTGTTGAGAACCTTGAGATCTAGAATGGGTCTCACCGAAACCTCCTTTTTGGGAACCGTGAAAAGGTTGGAGTAGTAACCCCTGCCTCTCTCCGACGGAGGCACCGGGCATATAACCCCCATGTCCAGAAGGTTTTTCACTGCTAACAGGAGCCCCTGTGCAGCCTGAGGGTCCGAGAATCTTGGAGGCGGCCAGTACTCGAACTCCAGTTTGTACCCGGAGGAGACCACTTCCAAGATCCAATTGTCTGTGACCTCCCTGGCCCAGACCTGGAAGAAGAGCCGCAGCCGTCCCCCCACCCTTGCGGGTGAGGGTGCCCCTTCATTGCTGAGCCGGTTTAACGGCAGGCTTGGGCTTGGAACCCCCGGCAGCCGCGGGAGCGTGCCCGACCTCTGCTCCTGTTCCAGGATGAGCCCCTGACACCCGAGAAGGCCAAACCCCTAGCCGCTCTGGCCCCTCGAAAGGAAGGAGTGAACGAAAGGGACAGCGCTGTTTCTTCCGCTGAGGTAACTTACCTCCTTTAGCAACAGCATCCAATTTATCTCCAAACAGCCGCGTACCCAAGAAGGGAAGAGCTGTGAGCGACTTCTTGGCCCCAAAGTCCGCCGTCCACTGGCGGAGCCAGACCGATCTGCGCATAGCCACCAATAAGGCTGAAGTCCTACTACACACGACAATAGAATCTTCCATAGCAGCCAAGACAAAATCCATGAACAATTCACATCTCTTAAGGGTAGCGAACTCAGCGCTAGCTGGATCAAACTGAGCGTGCGTGGCACGCCATCTGATCAAGGCGCTTATCCTCGCCATCCTTAAGGGAAGTGGCATCAGGGGTGTTCCGCACAGAGGAGTTGGTCAAACCTAAAACTGGCGCGTTGACCTCGGGAGGAGAAGACCATCGCTTAACCGCTTCCACCAGGAAAGGATACTTCTTATCCCATCCCTGAGGAGCACCAGGAAGCCGACTGGGCCTTTCCAATTCTCTAAGAATCAGCGCATCAAAGTGACCCTGGGTAGGGAATTCCAGACGGGGCTTGCGGACCCCAAAAAAATCCCCCTTCTTGAGAGGAGGCGCCTCAGGCAGTTCAATATCCAACACCTCCAATAGATGTGACAAAACAGTGGCCGTATCTACGGCATCCCCCAGCGCCTGCTCGACATCAGCATCACCAGACTGAACATAGTCAGCCTCTGTTTCCTCATACAATTCCCCCTCCTCTAACGGGGAATAATCTGACAAATCAACGGAATCGTCGTCAACATCCCACAAGGGCTGGGCCGACGACAAATGTCTCTTTTTAGCCTGGGCCTTCTTGCCCACCGTGCTAGCAATAAATTTCTCGATGCTGGCCAACCTAGCACAAACATCAGAGTGCGACTCCCCGCTGGCACCAATGTCACTTGGGGTACGGATAAGGCTGGGAGGGGAAGGCGATGAAGCGGGAGGAGCCGACCCAGAAGGATGGGTACCCGACTGCCGCGTTATGGCCTTTTGTGCGCATGGTATACAGATCAGCACATTCTCCCCCGTAAGGGATACCCCACACATGGCCCGGATTGTCCCAGAGGGAGCCCAAGCCCAGTATCCTGCGGAGCCTCCATATGGTGATTTTGTGGTCAGTCGCAAGACCGCAGGGAATTTACGCCTAAGCAACCCGGGATGCCCCTTAAAAGTCCCGATGGGAGGATTTGAGGTGATCAAATTTACACTAGGGACCCCAGGACCAGGAGGAACCCCTTAACATGCACAATAATTAAGCAATCTGCAACACACAATAAGGAATATCAATTACTATACAGCAAATATATATATATATATATATATATATATACATATACAATTTTAATTAAATAATTAAATAGATAAAAGGCAAAACCTGCCAAAAACCAGCACCACAGGGGGCCCCCCCACCAGAGAGGGACCCCCAAGTGACAAAGAGGTGGCCGACAGGCCCCTACCTGTCCCCAAGAACGGCAGCTGCAACCGCAGCAAGGCAGCAAAAATGGCCCCCGATCTGTGGAGAAGCCGAGAAGCAGGAAGAGAAGGGAAGGGGGGCGGGCCAGCGGTGAAGGTGCGCTTTTCCGGTCTCACCCCCCTCCCAGCAGTGCGGCTCTGGCCAGAAAAACGCGCTGATCGAGGGGGGCGGGGCTACCGAGGCCGCGCCGAGCGCCCGGACCCGCCCCCTTTTCTTAACACAGCCTGAGGGAGAGAAACTCCCCAGGCTAACAGGAAAACCACCACAGGCTAGAAGGCACCATGCACCAATTCATCCAGGGATACTTCCAGGAGATCCACACACACGCACACAACACAAAGTAAAGTGAACACCAACACACATACACTCATATATAAATATTAACAAATGAAAAAGGGAGAGGCCGAAGATGACGGCCCGCCAGCTCCCCCCCCCCAGAGGGAAATAAGGGACCCAGAAGGGGGAGTGGGAACCCGGCCATTATAAGGCCATAGGCATGTAGGGATGGGGCATCCCGCACCAGGATCACCAAAAACCTGGATAACCGCCTACCCCATAATGAGGTCTCACGGTGAAGCAAAGCTCCTTCCGCACCCATAGGGTGCTCCTACCCTCACCAGGACCCACAGCCTAAGCTGGGAGGCTCAATTAGGGGCAATTTAAAAAGGGTCCTGGCAGTAATCGGGATAATAAACAGCCGGGCGCGAGCCCGGCTTACCTGCAAGTAAAAGAAGTCTTCATCTTCTGTCTTGTCGCCTTCCCTGCAGAGAAGGAACTGGGAAATTGGTGGGAGGTCCCAGGTATATATGGACTGGGAGGGGCTTTTTTTTTTTGCATATTCATCTCTGCAGAAGTTCGCCCTCTACTGGAGATTACCCACGTCATGAAGATCGAAGTGGAGTGTATGGCAAAATGTCTCTGTGCCAATGTCTCCGTATTGTTTCACTATAACAGAGGGGGTATGGTAGACGCTGCCTCAGTAAGTACATTCTGTACAAAGCAGTGGTGATCGGAGGGCTGGCAATTTTTTTGCAAAGGATGTTTGATAAAACATGATAACCAAATAAAACATCTTTGGCCTGTCTGATGGGAATTGTCTAATTTTCCACAGTGCCATATTGACCAAAGTGGGAGATTAGAACTAAGTGAAGTGACAGCTCAAAGGGGTGTGACAAGAAATGGAAATATAGTAAGTAAGGAGCTCAGATAAAGTACAGGGGACGGTAGATAGGGCAGCTGCTGCTGGGAGAATTTTTTTTTTTTTTATATTTACCTGGAAATGTCTGTAGAGCTTTTCCTTTCAGTATTTGATCTGAACACAGCCTAAATTTGTCATGAATGAGTAAATTATATTTTACATTAGTTACATTAGTTTTACTAAAATGTTCTGCTTCCTTTGTGTCTTTCACTATAACCTGAGCTACAGTCACCCCCTCCTTGCACTTCTAGTAACATACTCACGCAGGAACAGCACATCACGACAATAAGGAAGGATTCCAGAACACCACCAACTCCCACTACCCAAGTGAGACGGAGAAAAAGAATGACACCAAAGATGTTTTGCAAGCAGGGAAGGTACACTCCCATGAAAGTTCCCATCCTCGGAGCCTGACAAAAGAAAAAAAAGCCAAAATATGAACTCACGATCACATTTTACATTTATGCTAAAGGTGAAATGAAATTATTTGATAAAATGTTATATACTTTGCTCATCATTAACAAAAAGTATATCTAGCCAATAAACATCTGATTATACTTACCTTACCGCCCATGTTATTTTTTCCAGCTACTGATTCCTAATGTTTTTAAGTCGTGCCTTGTTGCATTCTTGCTATCTGCCAGGGACACAGAATTTGGAGAAATACCTCCCCCAACTTCATCGCAGCATGCAAGTTTTCAGACATTTAAGGGATTTGGCATCCTTTCATCCTCTCAATGACCCGCCATGCAGTTTACTTCAGCTGCTGGGGTCCTGGAGAGAAGGGTTGCCAATTTTTGTGAATGAAAAGCAGCAGTGTGTAAGAGCAAGAGAAACAGAAGCATGCTGGGGTATTAATGTGGGCCCACACCCATTTCCTACCTAGCAATATGACAAGCTAGGGGGGCATCCAGATTCCTGGTGCTCCCTCCCACATCGACCCAGCGGGCATCCACAATTGTTACTTTATCCTCGGTCAAAATGCACCCCGGCAATCAGCCATCGGCATTCACATGGGTGTGGGTTGCATTCTATTCGGCTCGAGTTTCAGATAAGAATTGCGGGTGCTGTGTGGGGTCGATGCACGGAGGAGCATACCCACACCCATTAATTAGGAAATGGATGTGGATACGCTTTAAGTATGTACAGATCTGAAACGCATTTAAAGGCAGGCAACTAAATTAATAAATGGAATGAGGGGTCTAGAGTACCCCGAAAGATTGACAAACTTTTTTAAACTTAACTTAGTTAAGATTTACAAACTTAACTTAACTAAGGTTTAATTTGTTTATAAAGAGAAGGTTCAGGGGTAATCTAAAAACTATGTAAAAATATATATCTAGGATCAATACAAAGATCTGTCCAATACTCAGGATAGTTACTATAGCACAGGGGCATCCACTAAGGTTGAAGGAAAGATGTTTCTTGCACCAGCATAGGATGGGATTTTTTACTGTAAGAGTAGTGAGACTATGGAACTCACTGCCATAGGAGGTAGAGGTGAGAAATACACTAATGAGTTCAAATTAGGCCTGGATGCCTTTATTGCATATAATAACATTTCCAGCTATGGCTAACAGACCACTAAAAACCAGGCTGAACTGGATAGACTTAAGTCTTTTTACAACCTTACATACTATGTCACTATGTTTTATAGACTTTGAAATGACCATGTCATATACTTAAGCTGCATAACTAATGAAACCTCCTGTGAATATTAATGTTGAAGTGTTATTTCACCTTGATGAGGCCAGCATTGTAATTATGTAAAACTGCCTGAGTTTAAAGATAGGGTTTCTATTTACCCACTGTACAAGGTTACCTATAAGACAATTAACTAATTCCTAGGCTCTAAAGCTGGAAAATGTATAGATGTTCTGTCACTCTTTATCTAAAGTCCAGCATATTTTCTGTGTGCCCCGTGTTGGTGTCTATGACTAGTCACTCTACATTCATGGGACTGCTGGGCACATTTCCTGTATTCCTTTGTTGGGCCTAAGGTATTCTGATTCTTAAGTTGCATTACTGACATTCTGCCAATCCTTTGCTCCTTGTCAGCATACTTTGTTGTTAGTGCCCTGTAGGACCTCTGTCCCAATTTCCTCAAGTCTGTGTCCACAAGAGAACTTCCAAGGGATTAAGCATCCCCTCCATCATCTGTATTTTTACTTACAACTGTAAGAGGGTCGCTTGTAGGAGGGGACCTAACTGATTCTCTTTAGCTTTACTCTTTTTTAAATAATTGTATTTATTTCATAGCTCTGTAAAGTAAAAGTTTACTTCAAAAGGTTCTGCAGCAAAAAAAAAACCCTAAAGACAGCCCTGCTCAGAATCTGGTTTATATTCTAAATGTGGATTGTATCTTTCAGTAAGAGCTATACAGCTATACAGTAAGATATACAAAATAAGAAAGGTGGTCACAGGTAAACATATAGTCATTGCTGAATGTCCATTCATGCACTTGTAAGCACCATAGCTCCATGAAAGACCTGGGTAACTAGACATCTACAGATTCACCAATGAAATAAGCAATTTCAACATTTTTTATGTGTCCGTGTTTAATGATGAACCACAAAAACATCTCCAGGGATTTGGGGTAATATATGTGGTTTCTCATCACTGCCAACTTAAATCAAACCACCTCAAGCAAATCAGTTTACTATTCAAGGTAATGGCATTGATAAATGACCACAAATTCATTCATCAGGTGCCATTGAGACTGAAAGCCACAGAAGAGACGTGATTCTCTCAGTAATGATGTCTGCATCTTACCTGCACTGGCTTCTTTTTTGCCCCTTCATTGTTTTCTGCTTCCTCGTGCTCCCGTACACCTTGTGTCAGGTTAGTGTAGTTGGCCAAGCCACTGAGAAGTGAGGAGACCATTGGGCTGGTGTCCATTTCTTCCTGTAGTAACATGTAGTAAACATATTTAGTAAAGCAATCACATTTGTAGAAATACACGACTAGATCATCATACATTGCACAGAAATCCACTTCCCAGACTTGATGCTACAGTATGTTCTTCTGATCTGACTGCTCTTCAGCCTAGCTCAGTCTCCTTGTGACGACCCACAACCCCATCTTCTAAGGAGGGCAGTTTGTCCTTAGACTTCCTTTCCTTATGTTGCTTAAAATCATTTTCAGGTCTCAAGGAAAGATTATGAGCTAAACATTTGTATCATCCCACAAATTGTTCCTTTGAGATAAAGTAGAAATTTGCAAGATCTTGCAAGAGTTACAAGATTTCCTGCATTGCCATCCAGCGCCTGACTGCAGACAATCGTTCACATGATCCTAATGTAGCATAGGAATAGTACATCATCTTTTTAATATTTTCCTTATAATCAGTTCCCAGATCAGATAAAAACAGGTCTGGTAGTGCTCCCCTCTCTCTAGTCTTCCTGTTATAAATCAAGCTATAAAAAAACAGATTTCCTTTATTTAAGCTTGAAGTAATTAAAATGAATTGAAAGAGAACCTAAACTGTGTACCAGGGAGGGACCCTACCTCTGACCACCTGTAAGCCCCAAAATAAAGAGATAATACCTTTTACTCTTATAATTCCATGCAACGGGAGATCCAGGAATGTCTCCCCAGCACTGCAGTGTGCAGCTTAACTAAGAAACCCACTGGATGACCGACCAGACCAGCAGAAAAGACTTAACCACTGCCAGGTCCAGTCACCAACTCAGAGATTGCCGAACATTGTTCATCAAGATGAAGCGACGGTCCAATGTCTGCACAGTCCTGCGTCATTTTGTTAGGAGCAGCAATTGTAGAGGCCTGGAGTGGAACTAGGCATACGGAACTGCCTCTATAGTAGACCCCATCAGGCCAAAGAGAGGCATGCGCTGCCTGATTGTGAAATGTTCGGCTGTCAGCAGTGACCCCACCGCCTCCTGAAGAGCCATGCCCTTCTGCACCGAAAGAAGGACCCCTGCCCGTCGAGTATCGTAGGTCATACATAAACAGGTTACCACCATGGAGAGAGCCACCTGGGACTTGGGTCAGTTGATCACCCATCTGAAAGGTCCCAGTACAGATGGGAGACCATCCGAACATCAGACAGTGCCTCTGCCAGAGATGGGGCTCGGATGAGCAAGTCATCCAGGTATGGGCTGGTGTGCACACCTTGCCTCCACAGGAGTGCCATCACCACCGCCAAGATCTTCGTGAGCACTTGCGGGGCAGTGTAAAGTCCAAACAGCAGTGCCACAAATTGGGAATGTCGGGCGCTCGTCACAAAGTGCAGGCATTGTTGGTGACCAGGGAAGACCGGGACATGCAGGATTTTTTATCTGCTATAAGTAGCCATCAGGAGCGGACTACCATGTATTTACCACATATGGGCTATTTTCATTTTTTAAGCTTTATCATTAAAAGTTAATTTTTATACTACGTTCGGCTGGACAACATACTGGACTGTACTTATCGCTGTTAGGAGTTTTGCCCGGGATCTCCTTGGTCCGTGCCGTTCTGGATGGTCGCTGAGCTGGCAATTTTTTTTTTTGTATGTCTATGAAAAAAACGGAGCCCCTCCCGGACCATAAATACCCGGTACCTCCCACTCATTTCCCAGTATTAAGACAGCAGTAAAGGGACCAGGAAGAGCCAAAATAACCAGTAACAGTAAAAAAGGTTCACCATAGAAAGGATCCAGAATACCAAAGGGCGGGGAGAAGCGGGGTGTGTGACATACTTATAATACCCATTTTACAGGTGAGTATTCACAAAATGGTATTATTCTAAGTATGTCACACACCCCGCTTCAGATAGTCATTACACTTGGGACATCCAATAGCAGTGTCCATAAAGGGCGGGGATCCAAAACAAGGCACAAACTTAAACCACTGCTGCTTGCAGAACTTTGCGGCCAAAAACGGCATCCGCTGAGGCCCGCACATCAACCTTGTAAAACTTGGAAAAAGTGTGAACTGAAGACCAAGTAGCAGCCTTACAAACCTGCTCAACAGAGGCCTGATGTTGGAAAGCCCAGGACGCCCCAACGGCACAAGTGGAATGAGCAGTAACACGAAAAAGGGGGAACCTTCTCCTTGGCAGAATAGGCCCCAACAATGGCCCGGCAAATCCATTTACTAATGGAAGACTTGGCGGGAGCCAAACCCTTCCTAGGCCCGGAGGGCACCACAAAAATGGCGTCAGTCCTATGAAAGCAAGAAGTAGCCACCAAATAGTACTTCACACAGCCAACCACATCCAGAGAATGCAAAACCCTCTCCTTGTCATTGCTGGGCTTAGGACACAAGGAGGGTAGAACAATGTCCTGATTAAGATGGAAGGCAGAAACCACCTTAGGAAGGAAATCTGGCTTGAAGCGGAAAACAACCTTGTCCTGATGCCTCTCAAAGTAAGGAGCCTCAATGGATAAAGCCGCCAACTCCGATACACGCCGAACGGAAGTGATGGCAACCAGAAACGCAACCTTCTGAGTAAGCATAGAAAGAGCAATATCCTGCAAAGGTTCAAAAGGAGGACCCTGAAAAGCAGAAAGAACCAAATTCAAATCCTAAACTGGGAGCAAAGGCTTCCTAGGAGGCCGCACATACGTAATACCCTGGAAAAAGGTCTTAACCAGAGGGTGAAGAGCAAAAGACTTTTGAAAGAAAACCGCCAGGGCAGAAACATGCCCTTTCAGCGTACTAAGCTGCAAACCCAGGTCCAGACCATGTTGCAGAAATTCCAAAACCCTAGGGATAGAAAACACCCTGCAAGGCAAGGCCCAGACCTCACACCAATCAATATAAGACCTCCAAATCCTATAGTAGATGGCAGAGGAAGACTTCTTTCTAGCCCTAACCAGAGTCTGAATGACAGCATCAGAAAGACCTTCCTCCCTCAAGATGGAGGTTTCAGCAGCCACGCCGTCAAAGCCAGTGTTGGTAAATTGGGGTAGAGCAGTGGACCCTGAGTGAGCAGATCCGGCAGAAGGGGCAGATCTAACTGATCCGCTGCCAACCTTACCACGTCTGCGAACCACACCTGTCTTGGCCATCTTGGAGCCACCAGGATTGCTGGCGCCCCATCTAGGGCCAGCTTTGCCCACCATGGGAAACGGAGGGAACAGGTACAGAAACCCCAGATCCTTCCAGTTCAGAGACATGGCATCCGCTGCCAGAGCCAGCGGATCCCGTGAGAGAGACACAAATGCCGGAAGCTTGTAATTGTGACGAGAGGCAAAGAGGTCCACCTCCGGAGTCCCTCACCGGTGGCAAAGCGACCGAAACACCTTGGGGCTGAGCGACCATTCCCCCCGGCGAGAGGAGCACCTGCTCAGGGAGTCCGCCTGCGTGTTCTCCACTCCCGTAATGTACACCGCCGAGATGCATGGGACATTGCTCTCTGCCCAAGCCAGGATCAAAGACACTTCCCTGAGGGCACGCCTGCTGCGAGTCCCTCCCTGGTGATTGATGTAGGCGACCGCCGTCCAATTGTCCGACCAAACTTGAACCGGTAAGCCCTGTAACTGATGAGTCAAGCGAGCCAGAACCAACCAGAACCAACCTGATGGCTCTCAGCCGAATAGCCACCAGCAAGGCCGAAATTCTACTACACATCACCATGGTGTCATCCAGGGCAGCTAGCACAAATGACAAAAATAATTCGCACCGCTTAAGGGCGGTGAATCACTAGCCAGGTCAAACCTGGCGGTAGACAACAGGTCCCTGACAACCGACCTAGAAGCCACTGTTAAAAGCGCTGAAGCACAAACAGGCCGCAAGGCCGACCCGAAACTGGCAAAACCGTGACAAGCCATCTGGTCAATGCGTTTGTCCTCACCGTCCTTGAGAGTAGAACAGTCAGGAGAATGCAAGACAGAGGTGCTAGACAACCCCAGAACAGGGGCGTCCACCTCGGGAGGGGACGACCAGTGCTTCACCGCATCCACCGGAAAGGGATATTTCTTATCCCAACCCAGAGGGACACCCGGAAGTTAAGTAGGCCTCTCCCATTCCTTAAGAATAATGCCGTCTAAATGCCTTTGATTAGGGAATTCTAAGCGCGGCTTAGCCTCCTCAAAGAACTCCCCCTTCTGCGGAAGAGTCACTTCAGGAGGAGAGATTGCCAGAACCTCAAACATATGAGCCAGGACCTTAGGGGTATCCAAAGAATCCCCCTGACCCTGCTTGGCATCAGCGCCGACAAACTGCTGATCGTCAGAACCACCCGACTCCTCAAAAAGCTCCCCTTCCTCTAGCGGGGGGTAATCAGACCAGTCCAGTGAATCAAACTCTTCACAATCAGAAGCCAGCGTGGCTGGGGACAAGTGCTTTCTCTTAGCCAGGACCTTTCTGGCCACAGTGCTAGAAAATAATTTTTCAAGGTTGGACAATCTGGCGCACACCTCAGATTGCGACCCCCCACTCGTGACGCATCACACGGGGTACAGGTCAGGCGGGGGGGGGGGGGTTAGGAGAAGGGACCGGCGGCGCAGAACCAGACGCCTAGGATCTGGACTGCCGCGTAATAGTCTGCTGCGCACATGGTATGCAAAGGAAAAAATCATCCCCTGTAAGGGATGCCCCACACCCCAAACACTTCCGGGGTTGCCCCGAGGGGAGCCCGAGCCCGGTATCCTGGGAAGCCTCCATATGGTGATTTTATTGGTAGTCGCAATACCCAAGGGAATTACGCAATATAAGCGACCCGGGATGCCCCTTCTGTGTCCAGAGTGGGATGATTTATGGGGAGATCTAAATTAACCAGGGACCCTAGGGCCGGGAGGGACCCTTTAGGATCCAACAAGGGTCCACCTGAAAGACAGAATACAGGGCTGTTCAGCACCTCAATCATGCCCATGCACACACAATGCAGATATACTTATATTGCAATATTAATTGGGTGGACTGGGTTATGAACTCCCAACACTATGCTTCATAAGACCAGCACACTAACCAATGACAATAATAAAGATACACATAAATATAGGCAGGTCAAGAAGTAATGGGGCCCCAAGGGCCACTCACGTAGGAAGATGCGTCCGTCCTGCCAGAAGCAAGAACCCGAGAGCAGAGGGAGAAGAAGGGCGGGCCGGCGCGGTTCGTGCGACGTGCCCGGCCCCGCCCCCCCTCCCCTGACAACCATGCCGCTCCCGCAGCAGCGCCAAGAGCACGGGGGGGTGCGTCGGCAATCGTGCCGAGTGCCCGACCCCGCCCCCCTGCCGACCGCACCTGAGGGGAAGAAGCTCCCCCGCCGAATCTGCTACAACGGCCGGCGCTGCGTCACAGCCAGCGCCGGCTGAGTACTAAAAGCATGTACACCGTGAATCCCACGCACACACACACACATAATAAAGATTACGCTAAGGAAGAAAGGGGACCCGTACACTGCCCCCCCCCCCCCCCCCTCTAAGGAGCAAGGGCAATCCGGGAGAGGGGGAATCCACGTTGGAAGGTGGACGGGCAAGGGACGGGGCATCCCGAACCGGGATCACCAACCCGGCAAAACCGCCTACCCCTTAGTATGGGGTCTCACGGTGGAGCGTAGCTCCTAAGCACCATTAGGTGCTGTCTACCCTTGCCCGGACCAGCAGCCTAGGCTGGGAGGCAAGGTGAATACTAAGAAAGTGGGGTCCAGGCAGAAATAGACTAACAAGCGGGCCGGGAGTTACCCCGGCTACCTGCAAGGAGGAGACATCCATCTTCTGACTTGCTCGCCGCCTGCAGAGATGAAAGACTGGGGAATGAGTGGGAGGTACCGGGTATTTATGGACCGGGAGGGGCTCCCTTTTTTTCATGACATCTCTGCAAGATCGCCCTCTACAGGTCGGCATAACCCAAGTGTAATGACTATCTGAAGCGGGGTGTGTGACATACTTAGAATAACCTGCCTGACCTTCTGAAGCTTGTAGGGTTCACTCTTCTTCATCTGCCGCTTTGGCTGAGGAGTAGAGAGGGGCAGAACCACCAATATTGCCTCAATAAACTCCTCAATCTGATCTGTCGGGTGATCCAGACCTTTCCCAGGTGCATGCACGGCTTCCGGTTCCTCTCCGCTACCGGACGACACCTCCAACTCCGCCCGGCCGGAACTAGATCCTGAACCTTTAAATAGGTCCTTGAAGTAGGAGCTAGAATCCTCTATCTGAATATGCCTACGCTTGGCCGTTGCCTTCTCGCCTGGGCAGGCAGAGACAGACTCAGGATGCCTCTGCTGACAACGGCCACTGACCATGCTCTTCAACCGAACCACCCTGTCTACCACGTCTGAAGCAGGAACACCATTCGTGGATGGACCCTGGGACACAAATGGACCTGGCAGCCCCCTCGAAGGATTATCCCATTCCGACAAGTCTGAGTCTAAAGCAGCAGGGGAAACTGGATGATCCGACTGCGGAGCGGAACCTGACAGCTGTGTAAGGCGGCATCGTACAGTAGTGCACCGGGCGCACAAGGGTCCCTCGTCCAAAGTCAGGCGCGCTTGGCACATGGGACACGCGGCATCATTCTGTGTTAAAATATGAAACCCAAATACAGTTGGAGTACTGTTCCCACACCCTCCTGCCTGTTGACCTGTCTGCACTACCGGAAAAGCAACCTCCCTGCATCTGACATTTGCCCTACCTGGCCAGGCAAAACTGTGGGGTGTCTGAGCCTAGGAGAACAGGGAGGCAGTGCGGGAGCTGGCAAGCCGTGATTTAGATGTTGCTGCATCGTGCTGTTAGTGAGGAGAAGGAGACCACTCTGCCCCCTCCTTCCGTCCTGCACTGTAAAGTCTGAGCAGGAGCCATAGCATTCAAACCTGTTAGCTTGCAGTCCAACCTAAAATCTGTCTCTAAATCTGGTTAAAAACAGAGGACTCGGTCACACACATCTGCAGAAGTTTGCTTAAGTTTGCTTAAGCCGCACCACCAAGCGCCAAGGTGCCTCTGTGGGGTGCAGTCCTAACTCTAATCTCTGAGAGCCCCATTTGGGACATACAATGCAATAGATCACAACCAGATTGAAACAACTGTCTCGAGCTGCTGAACGGCAATGGAGGAAAACCGAATGCAGTTGACTTTCAATTCTATAAACAAGCCCTTCAGGAACTCAGGACTGCCCTTTCATCTGCTAAGCAAGCATATTTCTCTTCACTGATTTCTGCACAAGCCCGGAATCCCAAACAACTATTCAACACTTTCAGTTCCCTACTCCGCCCACCACCCCCTCCTCCAACCTCCCAAATAACAGCAGAAGAATTTTCTACATTCTTCAAAGAAAAAATTGACAACATTCGACTTGGCTTTGCCCCTCAGTATCCCTCACCACTTCAAACAATCCCCCTGCCTTACTCTCTTACCTTCTTCACTCCAATAAGTGAGCTTGGACTAACCACTCTCATTTCTAGGGCCCACCTGACTACCTGCTCCCTCGATCCTATTCCAACCCACCTAATTCCTCAACTGTCTCCATCCCTCACTCCAGCCTTAACCTCTATATTCAACCTTTCCCTCTCCACTGGTAACTTTCCTTCCTCCTACAAACATGCAGTTATTACTCCGATAATCAAGAAACCCTCTCTCGACCTCTCTGCCCTCTCCAGCTACCGCCCTATCTCACTCCTCCCTTTCTCCTCCAAACTTCTTGAAAAACATGTCCACTCAGAATTGGCACAATACTTATCCACTAACAACTTACTTGACCCCTTACAATCAGGATTCTGCTGTAACCACTCCACTGAAACTGCCCTCAACAAAGTCACCAATGATCTGCTCACTGCCAAAATCAAAGGTCACTACTCCATCCTCATCCTTCTTGACCTCTCCTCAGCCTTTGATACTGTCGACCACTCTCTGCTTCGTGATATTCTCTCCTCTCTTGGGATTCAAGGTCTTGCACTCTCTTGGCTCACCTCTTACCTCTCTGACAGATCATTCAGTGTATCCTATTCTAACACAGTCTCATCCTCACGTTCCCTTTCTGTTGGTGTGCCACAAGGTTCTGTCCTAGGCCCCCTACTTTTCTCAGTCTACACTTATGGCCTTGGCAAACGTATTAACTCACTAGGCTTTCAATACCACTTCTATGCGGATGACACTCAGATATATCTCTCAGGCCCCAATCTCTCCTCTCTCCTATCTGGCCTCCCCAACTGCCTTGCAGCTATTTCTTCATTCATGTCATCTCGCTACCTCAAGCAAAACATGGACAAGACAGAAATGGTCATTTTCCCACCATCTAACTCCCCTCCCCTCTCTAACACGTCTATTTCTGTCAACAATTACACAATAACAGCAACTCCCCAAGCTCGGTGCCTGGGAGTCATTTTGGACTCTGCCCTCTCTTTCAAACCACATATTCACTCCCTGGCCACCTCCTGTCGCCTCCAACTTAAAAACATCTCCCGCATCCGTCCTTTCCTCTCACCTGACACCACTAAAATGCTAGTGCATGCCCTGGTCATATCCCGTCTGGATTACTGCAACATCCTTTTTTGTGCCTTACCAACTAACAGACTGGCACCCCTCCAATCTATTCTGAACTCTGCTGCTCACCTCATCCATCTCTCCTCTCGCTCTGCCAGTTCTGCGCCTCTCTGCCAATCCCTACACTGGCTGCCAGTCCCACAGCGAATCCTGTTCAAAACTCTAACTCTCGCATACAAAGCTCTCTCCAACCAGGCCCCTCCCTACATCTCATCTCTAATCCAACAATAGTCCTCCTCCCTGGTCACCTCCTCTCACGCCCGCCCCCAGGACTTCTCACGTGCAACTCCAATCTTCTGGAATGCCCTCCCCCACCCAATCTGCCACTCCACAACACTCAAAACCCTAAAAACTCACTTATTCAGACAATCATATAATCTGTCTTAACCAATCTTCTAAAAGGGCAAATGCCACAAAGCTCAATACGGACTGTTTGTGATCCTTTCCCCTCGTCTTCACCCCTCATCCTTTAGACTGTAAGCTCGCAAGGGCAGGGCTCTCTCTCCAATTGTGTCTTGTAATCAGAATATCCATTGTCAACTCTGTAAAACTGCATTTGATATATTATATGTACCGTATGTTTCTACCCTGTCTGTAACTACTACTTTGTAAAGCACTACGGAAGATGGTGGCGCTATATAAATAAACAATAATAATAAATAATAATAATAGATACATTGGGAGCAGGCTTACCTAAGGTTGCCCTAAAACCTTGTGAGCAGTAGTAATCACAAACTCACTAACACCAGGGAACCCAGCCATCTAGCCCAGGCCTCCCCAGCATCCCTGGGGAAGGCAGACTGCGGCTCTTGCAGGGTGTCATAAAGTCATGGGGGTAGATGACCAAGGGGGTAGAGGGAAGGGGGCTCAGTGAAAGACACACAGTAGGGCCACCATGCAAGGCCCAGAGATTAGGTATTCTGCTGCAGCGGCATCCTGATCCTCGGGGCTCAGATCCAGCCGGCGAGCCCTGGCACGCTTACCTGGACCCATGCGCGCTCCCCTCTGTCTCCAAGATCCCAACTTCAGGCATCTAACAGGGGGCCGCAGAAATGCTACAGCTGGTTGGGGTCTGGAACGGAGTTGAAGCCCCCCCCCCCCCCCTCTCGGTCAGCACTGTAACTAAAAAAAAATCCACACATTTTCACTGTCCTGTCACAGCCTTCCATATATAGGCCGGAAGGAGCTATTTTTTCTTTCTATTTTGCAGTCCCCGCCTATGGCTGAGCTTAACCCACATGTACGTGGTGCAGCGGAATGGAAGAGATAAGAACAAAGCCATTTGCCAACCATTTCATATGCATGGCATGCAGCTCTGGTTGGACGAGAGCCTGCGCATGTGCCATAGAACCAGGAAGAGGTGTTTTACAGGGCGTTCTGCAGGGTTTCACACAGCGGGGCATCTTTGAGATGGCCCCGGGACACAGAACAATACCCGGGATAGTCAAAATCCCCTGCTTTAAAGAATGTGTACTGTCTACAGGACAGAAGGGAGAAAAAGGACATATTTGAAATCTTTAAATATGTGAAAGGATTGAAAACTAAAAAAAACGCAGGATTTTGGAATTTGGGAGTGCCGGCGCATCTCCAGCATTACACGCTCACAGCGCAAAGATGTGGGGATGCGGGCGCTGGATGTTTGCATCGGTAAAGGGCGCCAGGAAGCAGGTGAGGTAATAGTTGCTCTACACTGTGATGTCCTATTAACAGTGTGTGAATGTGGGTAAAGCTGCTAGCAACCACCTATTTTAAAAGGTCACAGATTGCACTCCCCCCCATACACATTTCATTTGATCCTATAAAGGAAAAGTTGAACACAAATGTAGCGTTAAATTGTACAAACATTGTCTGCAATGGTTCTCATTTACATAGGCTACCCTCTATATATCTGTAGTAATAAACCACAGTGCCTGGACTCAATTGAGGATGGCTACTCCTTCTCTCGCTGTCTTTAACATTTCCTCTTTATCTCCTTTACATATTCCCTATTTCTATACATTCCCCCATTCTTTTCTCTGTCTCTTTCTCTTTTTCCAAAAGTCCTTATTTTTTCAGTTTTTAATCTCAAGTCAGCCTATTCCAGCACTATTTTCCCACTGTTCTTTCTTGCAGAATTTATGTCATCCTCTTTGAGTGCCCCCCCCCCCCCTTTTTCTAGATTGTCTTCATCCCCTTTTTGTATTAAAAGGGGTGAACTTGAATAGAGCCAGGTGGTTGTAGCTTCTACTGCCTAATACAATGATATTTTAACACCTATATCACTTAAAAAACTCATGGGTTCTTGATCCCAATACTAATTATTCTAATTAATGATGCTAATTGGAATAGTGTTCAATGCAAGGACATTTTAAGCCAGTCCTCTTAAAGAAAAGATCAGCAATTCCAATTGCCATGATCTATTAATACACATATACAATATAGATCAATATACATAGTGGCCCCATGTAGACGGTGAGCGCAGTCCAGTAATTCAGTGATGTTTCAGCTTACCCAGAATTCTCTTCCTCTCAGCCCCCATCTTGGTACCTGCCTACATCTTTTATTGTGGTAAATAAGATGTGCAGCAATGCATAGCAACTGATCAATAGCAATTAATCATTTTAGATGTGTCTGACTGCTGCAGCCTTCTAAGGTCTAAATCCACTGATTGATATTGATTACTTTTACCTCAAATAAAGCCATGTTCTTCCCAGTGTCCATTTCAGAACTGTTGATAAAGGGGGAGCTTTCCTTGGGATTTCCATCTCCTAAAAAATAAAGGGTAAATTAAAATATATGCACATATACTTGGTAGTTAAACACACAACAAACAGGTAGATTGAGTGATGGTGATAAACACACTAGGCCCCATGTGCAGCATCAGACATGACCAGGGACCACAGAATTTTTTTTTTTTGTACTTGAAAGCTTTGAGGCTTAGGTATAAACACAAGTTCAGGATCCTATTTGACATAATTGCGTAATGCAGGGGTTTCCCTCTTCTTTCCCTATCATTTCTTGGCACAGCAACAGAACAGCCCCATTTTTTTCCAATGACATAGAGTCACGGCTTTAATAACAGAGATGTGCTCTCTGGTGTCATGACACAGTGGATAGTTCTCTTCTATAATACATGGCAGCTGCATGCATATTAAGACCTATGGGCGACGGGCCTGATTTCTCCTCAGCATTTTCAGCAAGTTAGGAGTTCTAAGAGTTTTGTTTACGGAGGTTTCATTTTCATATCATCATATAGGTTAACCTGTAATGTAAATGTTCTATTACAATGAGCTCATACTTATCACTGATTTATCACTGGATGGGACCCCCCTACCCATCTCTAGTTCATGTATAGCAACAGCTGGGAATGGCAGCTGAGTGGAGCTTGGATACCTACATCCTCTGTAAGGATCGGGTAGGGTAGTTTAGCAGATAACCTGCTAATGGCACTGTGTTGTTACTCAGTACAGTTGCTGCCCCAGTTGTGAGTTGGCAGGCTGTGGCGCCTGGCTGCGGGGGGTTTCAATATTTGGCACAATCTCAGCCTAAGGTCAGAGCATTGGACTTACTCTTGGATTCCTTTCCTCACACTAATGGCTGCGGGGGAAACGTATTGCCTAGAAGAGGTCCATTATCTGTCCATGGAGGCTGCTGGAGTCCAGTCCTTTGCCTAGTCCTAGTCCTTTCCATGAGTAAACGCAAGCGCCTCAGGGTTCCCTGACTGTTTAGTTAGCCTGAGTTTAAACTGGACCAGCAGCCTGGCACAGTTGGAAAAGAAAACTCCCCAAAACTCACTTCCCCCCTCTGCCTCTCCTGGTCTTGGCCATTTTGGAGCTTCCTTTGCCAGCATCCCAGCCATGGTGCTGCCTGAATTTAACTGACATAACTGACAATGCACAGCGACAGGAAACCCAGCAGCACTTCCTGTTTTCAGGCAGCCTGAAGCTCCAGGAGATGCCATTTTGCTTGCAAAATTGACCACAGAGGGGTTAGAAAAAGGTAAATTAATTTTGATGTGCAGCAATCCACATTACCCTGGGGAGGGAGGCATTTGAGCACTGTTTTTTGTGAAAGGGTGTTGGTCTGCTTTAAGGCCCATTCTTTCCCATAACTGTATCATACTTTTTGTATGTTTATTGGTTCTGTGTGCTGTTACCTTGAGTAATTGCCTTGTTTTGTACAGTATTTATTTACCAAGGCATCAGTAGTTTGTCTGGTTCTACCTTTTACTTGGCAGTAAGCTCTGGCCCTGGAACTCCCTGTGACAGGCTGACAAATAAAGACCACAAAGACTATTGGGTGTCCAAGATGGACCAGTGGCGAAAGCTCACACTACATGTGCTAGAGTTATGGAAAGTATATTCAGTGCAGTAAGTGGACCAATGCAATTTTCTGTCCATACAGAATGTGTACAATGGTCCAATGATAAAAATCCATATAATTATGCTGGATGGTGGTAGAAGCGGTCCCTTATACACCTGGCATCAAGACATATCCAGCCAGGCATGGTCTGTTTTATTTTAATAGAAGGAAGAGGAAATCAGGGGTGACAGGCTCTGTCACCCCAATAAACTAAACCTGTCACCCCTCGATTTTATGCCTACCAAGAGAAGAAAATCACAAGCTTGCCAGGATTTTTTTCAGTTCGGGTGTATAAGTGACCCCTTCTCTCATTATCCGACATGTTTATATGGATTTTTAATATAACACAATTTTGTGATAGTGCTCCTTTAATGAACAATAGCAGATGACTTTCACACCCCTGGCAGATTCCACTAATTATCAACACATTGCTGAACCCTTCTGTTCATGACTCTATTTTTTACAAAATCAAAGGCAATGGCCTTGATTCACAAAGAGTTGGAAAAAGATTCTCATGGTAGTAAAAAATTCAATTCATGAGAAAAAAGCCTGAGAATATCACTGTTAGTAAATCACCAGATAAAAAGACAATGAAAGTCAATGGCACTTTTTACTACTGAGTAAAAAGGAAAAAAAAGTTCAATACTTTTTTCAAGAGTACAATGTGCCATTGACTTTCATTGTCTTTTTATCTGGTGATTCACTAAAAGTAAGATTCTCTGGCTTTTTTCTCATGAATTGAATCTTTTTCTACCATCAACTCTTAGTGAATCAAGGCCAATGCTTTGCTTGAGTTAATATATGTCTGCCCTGTTGCCTTATTTTGTCCAAGAAAGACTACACTACAAGTCCTCTGCCCTGTATTCCAAGGACTTTCGGGGGGCCTAAATTTGAGTTACCAAGAAAGCTTTGTCATACTACTAACAAAGAGTGCTACTTTGTAAACAGCAAACCTATTTTTTGTGACTGTGACAGATGTCTAAAATAGAATGATAGTATCTTAGGTACTATTACAATTACAGCTACTGTACTAAGGCCCTTATTTATCACGGGCTAGCGCCAGGTAGTGTCTGACGAGCGCCAGGTAGCGGCAGCTAACGGCGACTACCGACTCAAGTACGCCCGGCGGTGGTCACAATGACGCATTTATCAAGCAAAATGAGGCTAGCGCCGGCGAGAGCGACGGCTAGCGCGGCATTCATCATGAAGCCGCCTGGACCGAACAGCGCCACTGCAAATTCCCTCACAGCGCCAGGTATGAGCTGTCGCTCCCTGGCGATGTCCAATGCATTTCAATGGAGCAATCTATAATTAATCATAATTAATTGGTATTAATTTTTTTTTTTTTTTTTTAATGTCAAAAATTCGGAGACCACTTCTGCAATGTTAGGATTTATTTTTAAGTAAAAAAAAATTAAAAAAAAAATTTGTGCAGAATTGATCTAACAGGTCTGAGATTAATGTATTCATATTACAAAATGAATCTAAAAACATGTATAATGTTACATTCAAAAAATATGGTTGTTTAGGGGTTAAAAACTAGTTAATACCCATCGCCGCCAGCGCTCTGGGGTTTAAACAAGGAATGGACAGCGACAGCACATTCGGAGCGTGATTTGTTAATGAATATGAAGCTAGCCGTTCGCTCTGGCCATTCGTTGTCAGGCGCTCACATACAACGCTGAACCTGTGAAACAGCGACCCCCCAGCCCGTATTCAACATTACCGCACACCGACTGAGTCGCTGTCATCAAGCTAACGCCGGCCAAGCACAGCGAATACTGGCTGGCGCTGAAAAAATCACGCTACAGTCGCTCATCTGGCGCTATTAATGAATCGGCCTCCCCGTAAACACTCACTTTCTGTACCTAACAAAAGCATATTCAAGCAACTCAACAGCAGAGACTTGCTGAGCTGGACAGGGAGAGTGGATGCAGCATAACTATCCAGTAGTATTGGAAAGGGATCACCAGTTACCTGACCAGCTAGTGTAATTTTTAAACTGCCAAAAGTTGTTGAATGAATGAACCAGTTCAGCGCGCTTTATTTCAGATACATCCTCTATGCTTCACAGCTCAGTGTAAAAAGCATTTCAAAGACAGAGAAAGAATCGCTACTCTGATTAATTATTAACAAAGTGTTAAATGAAGAGAAGTTTTAGCAGGAAAGAAATCCAGTAACATGTCTGTGATAGACTCCATGGCAAGAGATTATATATTATCTAGAAAGAAACATGTCTCTATGGCTTGCATGAATAATGCATATTCATTACAAAACAAACGAGTTTGCTGCCCTGTGTTATTGTGTTTTTTTTCTTGGAAAAGTAGTGTCATGCTTTATTTATCAAGATTAATCACACATCGATATTAATGATACATATATTGGTTTTGCTTAAGTCGAAAGAAATGGTAACAAGATGAAATCACAGCCGCTATACTAGGAAATGAATGTACTTGGTGTAAATAACACAAGCTACAAAGACAAATGCCTACTGGGAAGTAGTAGCACAAAAGGTCATGCTCTGAAGTTAGTCTGCGGGAAGCTATGTCAGTGGTTCATAGCAAATGCATGAAGCTGGTAGTGGGTCTCTTAGCAGCAATCTAACTGCATTTTTTTACAATGGACACATACTTCTTGATGAGAGAAGAAACAGGTAAAGAGAACCAACAGCCTAATCCAGACATTGCCCATTTAGATATTGTGATAGGTCCTTGTGCTAGGAATCTGGCAATATTCTCCTGCTTGTGCTGTCTGGCACAGTTAATGCCCCATTTCCCCTGACACGGTGATGTCTCACCAGAACTCTCACTTGCGTCAGATCAGCTTGCAGAAGAAGAATCAAACAGCGCACCTGGTACATCACTGGGAGAGGGGGGCACAACTGAGCAAAGCAAGATGGCTTCAGACTTTCAGCATGACCTATGCATTGATATCTTAGAAGGAGGTAGGAATATAACTCAAACCAAATGTGACTCCCAGGAGGGGAGGGTTAATGTGGGTGATTTATTGGCCAATTTAAAAGAGCACTATCGCAAAAAAATGGCCCAATAATAAAAATCCTTGTAAATATGCTGGATGGTGGGAGGAGCAGGGCCGTATCTGCCACAAGGCAAACCTAGGCCTGTGCCTAGGGCGCTTGCATGGCCGCGGTCGTCCCTGTGTGTGTAGCAAAAAAAAAAGTGCTTTTTTTTTATTATGCCCGCGCCGCCGCAGGGCCGCCTGGCGTGAGTGGCCGCCCGTGCTCCTCGGTATCCCCCCCAGGAGATCAGCTGCTCAGCGGCGCGCGCCCCCCTCCATCTCGCAGGCCTCCTCGCTGCCCGTCTCCCCCCCCCCGATCAGCTGCTCCGTGGCGCCAGCCCGCCTCGTTGCCCCCCCTCCCCCCTGATCAGCTGCTCCGGCGCCCGCACCCATCTCGCTGGCCTCCTCGCTAACTCGCCTCCCCCCGATCAGCTGCTTCGGTGCCCGCACCCATCTCGTCGGCCTCCTCGCTAACCTGCCTCCCCCCCCGATCAGCTGCACCCATCTCGCCAGCCTCCTCGCTAACCCGTCTCAACCCCCCGATCAGCTGCTCCGGAGCCTGCACCCATCTCGCCGGCCTCCTTGCTAACCCACCCCCCCATCAGCTGCTCCGGCGCCTGCACCCATCTCGCCGGCCTCCTCGCTAACCCGCCTCCTCCCCGATCAGCTGCTCCGGCCCCCGCCCACGGGGGTCGCTCCATGCTCCTCACTAACCTTCCCCAGGCAATCAGCTGCTCCCCGGCGCCCGTGCCTGCACCTGCCAGCCCCATCTCAGCCGGCCTCTTGATTGGCCTCCTCGCCCTGCCTGGCCGTGGTAAGGGAGCGCGGGACATGTGAGCGGGAAGCCTGGCTCTGGCTGCCTGCTGATTCACCGCTCCCAGACACGAGACTGCTGAGGACCCCGGAGGATAAGGTAAGGAACTTTATAATATTTTATATGTATAAAAAAAAAAAGATGATGATTTTGGAGTGTATGTGTGTGTGCGCTTGCATGGCAGGGGGGTAGCCTTCCATGATTGCAGCAAGCAAAAAAATCTTTTTTTTTTACAGTTCGGCAGTGGGGCTCCCACGCGAGTGCCCACAGGGGCACACATGCCCCGCAAAGAAAATCTGGCCAGCTGGTGTCGGCAACCCCTCTGACTCGGTGGCTCCAGTGCCTTTCCCCCCAGGGGCATCCTGATTTGGAATGCCCTGGGGGGAAGATCAGAGGCCAGCCCCCACAACACCCATAGACACTCACCTTTTCCCGGTCCAATGGTGCATGCGCAAGCTCTGGTCCAGTGAGAGCCAGCCACTGTCACTAGGTAATTTGGCAGGTGGCTTTCATTAGAATCAATAGGGATCCCAGCCTGTTGAATTACGCAGTGACGGTGAGTGGCTTTCATTGGACCAGAGCCTGCGCATGCACCGTTGAAGCCAGGGGAGGTAAGTGTAAACTGGACTTTCTGGGGGGTTATGCACAGCTGGGTATCCTGAACTGGGATGCTCCACTGTGAACCCCCCCAGAAGCCCCATTTCACTCACCTTGTCCCAGAGCCCTCACCACATCTGTGCACAGCGGCCGCATCCCGGCTCACCTCTGTCCAAACCCGCGCTTGGCCTTTCTGAATGGGTGCGCCACCCACACGTCCACCGCACATGCAACCACTAGTAGGTGAGCAGGGAATGCGGCTGGATGCGCACTCTGCCGCTCAGCCTATCAGTCAGTGCACTGGTTCTGACCCCAGTCTGGGCTGTGGGAGCAACAGAAAGCAGGAAGGTGAGTGAATAGGGCAACCTGGGAGGGTACACACAGTGGGGCATCCCAATTCAAGATGCCCCCACTGATAGGAACAACACCAAATGAAACAAGTGAACAACAAGTGAAAATCGGGTGTGTTGTTTCTCTTTAAAGTGGACTAACACCCAGGATTTTGACTATCCTGGGTTTTGGTCATTTCCCCCGGTGTCCCACTATGTGAAACCCCCCAGATCGCAAGTTACAACTCACCTCACCCCGCTCCTACGGCGCAAGCGCGGCCGCTCGTTCAATCAGTGCGCTCAGAGCTGCTGAAGTATGAGCGGCAATGAGACGTCTTACCGCAGCGGCTCCGAGCATGCTGGCAGCTGCATCTCGCGCTTCCCTCTAACAGGGAGCGCGCCCTCGCCGGCCATTCACAAATGGCTGGTGTGGGCTCACGCCCTCCTAGAGAGAAGCGCGGGGTACGGCTGCGGCCTGCGCCGTTGGACCAGCAATCAGGTAAGTGCAGCGGGTGTCCGGGGGGTTTCACACAGCGGGGCATCCTGATTTTGGATGCCTCGCGTGGAGGGATTGGATCGGCCCGGGAATCTTATAGATTCCTGGGTGGATCAAGCTGGGTGTTGGTCCACTTTAATCATGACGTGTGTATGCATGGGTGGTAGCAAATTCATAATTGTATGTGGTGGGGGGGCGCATGACCAAAGAGTGCCCAGGGCACCACGAAACCTAAATACGGCCCTGGGGAGGAGAGGTCACTTATACACCCAGCATCAGAAAATGTATCAGCTAGGCTTGTTTTTTATTTTTATAAGTGGAAGGAAGAAAAAATCGGGTGACAGTCTTGCGTCACTCCCTTCGAGTGTGGGATGGAACAAAATACTCTGGAGGCCTGATCTCACCGCACCTCCCGGTAATGAGATTGGTCAAGAACTCGTGATTCCCTCCGGGAAATGAGAACCCAGAAGCGTTTGCGTGGTGGGAGCGGGTAGGCATCAGTAGAATTCACCATCTAGTGGATGGGGGGAGTATGACTTTGGGGTTTTACTTTGGGGTGTTTGGCAACTCTTCCAATGACAGTACCTATGCATGTTGGTTATTGTTCTGTTCTGGCTTTGCTTTTTCAGATTTAACTTGTTTTTTCTTGTTTGCATATTGTTTTTAGGGAAATGTAGCTTTGTGTCTCCTTTTTTATTCTTTTTTTAGGGAATCCCTTTGCAACCAAAGAATTAATTGAGGGACTACTTCCACTGTGCCCACATCATCAAAACTGGTACGCTTAGAAAGCTTGAGGTGTGTACTTCCAGAGAATATAAAGTTTGTTGTGGGTATTTCAAATGTAAAAGGTTGTTTTCTCTAAAAAACTGCTCCTAAAGAGCTGTTTCAGTTTGGGGGAGTCTCCTGGACAGGAAAGGGTGTCTAGCAATACATATGTGGTACCGTTGTAACCAGAAGAAGTGGGGATTTTACATGCAATAAGATTTTATTGAAAAACGTAATTTTTTTATTACAAAAAGCACTACAAATTGTAAAAAACAGATTTTTTTTGTTTTTTGGACATATTTTACCCCAAAATAGTGACAATACACTTAACAAATGACAAACAAGTTAAAGCCCAGTCTCCAGTATAATTGCAAATGTATAATTTTTCTGAGAAATCCCTGGAAACCTCTTCAAAAATCACAGTTGAACATGTGTAGCGCAAAATAGTGAAAAATGGTCTGGCAACTGAGTGTGACAAAAACTCTAGGTAGGCTGGCAGTTAAAGGGTTAATATAATGGTCTTCCTACATGGTGGCTTGTGACACCCCCCCCCCCCTTCATACAGCCAACTACTACCAGCCATGTGCTAATGAAGGCCAGAATCCCAAAACACGTGTGTTTGGCTTTAAAAATGTTAGTGGCTTTCTGAGTGCTCTTCCTTGTCAGGATACCACAATTGTCTTTAGGAGATATAGGGGAGCATCTACATAGAGCACAGAATAAAGGACACGGAATCATCAATCACACCAGGAAACAGCCACAACAAGTTCATCAGAGGAATCTTAAAACCAGCATGATTTATACAGGAGGGGATTATACTCTCCTGTAAATAATGTTGATGAATGATGCTGATGATCAGCAGCCTTATGGATCTATGAGGGTGCGGGCGACAGAAATTATATAAAGCAGAACAAAACGAATCGCGTTATATGTAAATGAGAACTAAATCATTTGCAGAGAACGCCATTACTCATCCTACTCCCCTGGATGTGCCATGTTCCCCCAGGTCTTATACTGCAACACCTCCAGGTTCAAAACAGTTTATTCTTCTTAATCACGCAAATTCTCAAGTGACTATAATGTTGGTGACCCCAAGTATAGTACTGCCTGTGCTTCGTCTTTGTACTATAGTTGCACCGTAACTCATGTCCCTTTAACCCCAAACCAGTGTCTCAGTCAACGAAAAACCATTGTATGTTTTAACATGTTTCTATTATGATTCAGATGTTCACAACTACTCTCTTGTAACTGCTGATGTGTACATATCTGATAATACAAATCAGGCCAAAAATCTGTACAATAAAACCAGTAAATTGCAAAGGAGCTCTATGAAACACTTTATCTCAGGTTAAGCACACTTACTGTATGCCTATAATTTATTTCTGGGTCAGATTGTAGGAACATGGGGCATCAATATGTCCTGTGCAAGCTATCTCTGAAATATAGATGGAAAAGTACATTTTATATTAGGAATATATAGATAGCAGTAGACATCGAGTGAGAAAGGCAGCTGCTTCTACCAGCTGAATTCCAAGATTGAGCCACTTGATGTTTGTCCCTCAGCACTTCACAGGGCTCTCAGCCTGTTCTTAAACAGTGGGAGCTTACTTACTAGAGATGGAGCAAAGGGATTAGTCATCACTGTGATTATATGACTCATCCTCCAATTACCAGGCATGGCAGGCCGCTGAAATAGTGAGCTTCAATTTAGGAAGTACTGTCCCCACTAGTCAATATTTTCACACGCTAAACAAATTTGATAATTAAAGCAGACCTAGCATTAAAGCAGAGCAAAATCCGTGATTTTGAATATCCTGGGTTTTGTTCCGTTCCACGGGGGCCTGTGTGAAACCCCCCAGAACGGCCAGTAACACTCACCTCTTCCCGGTTCATCGGTACATGGGCGTGCTGTTGTCCAATCAGAGCCATTTACTGAGACTATGTCATGTGGAAAACAGATCTGATGTTCTTATCTGTAGAGCATAAGCGGCACATATGGCTGGGGCAGGAGTACAGCTCAAAGATGCAGGGGATGCCGCTCTCACTCCCCATTGTAAACAATCATAGCCATTTGCGGAATTACATAGGCATGGCAATTGACTCTGATTGAACGATAGCCCACACAATGTTGTTGGAACGCGTAAAAATAAGCCGATAGCGCCAATCTGGGGTGTGTCGCACAGCGGGGCATCCCAATTCAGGATGCCCCAGGGGGAAGCTTCCCTGGGCTTTGTTCCAGTTTAAAGTGAAAGTTAGCTTTAAAATGGAAGTCCCAGTCCGGTACTGAGGCAATAAAAAAATACTTACCTCAACTGCGGTCTGCACCTGTAGCTGCTGTACAGAAAAATGTAAATGTGCGTAAGATGTGCACTCTTGCCTGCCCATTAAATTGAATGGGTGGGATTGTGCACAGAGGCAGGGGAAGCCAATTCTGTGCTTTCTCCCAATGTAGCACCACCCAGGACCCGGAGCATTGGGAGATTTGACTGCGGGCTAGGTAAGGGTTTTTTTCTTTGTAACCCCCCCCCGTACTACCTCAGTGCCAGGGGAGGGTGGCTACCCCATGGCCAGACTTCCTCTTTAAAGAAGACCAAAATCCACTTGAGCCAGCCTTGGAGTCTAAAATACTCCAGGCCTGAGTGAAAGACCTCTCCATGGGAATCCCAATTTGGTATGCCCCTGCTGCGTGAAACCCTTTGATTTTGTCAGATAATCAATGGCAAACACACAGGCCTCAGACAGCATCCTCAGCACTCCTCTATCCAAAATCTGAATTGCTCAGTGAGGAGCAGCCAGCAATCTGTTCATTTGGAATAGATTGCTTAACATTGATATGCACTGTAATCTATTCTGATTGCACGAGAGCCCACGCATGTGCCAAGGGAGCATGGATCGAAGGAAGAAAACGTAATCAGAAATCTTGATCTAGACAAGGCAAGAGTGTCATTAAAGCAATAATGTGACTGCAAATGAGATCCAAAACTCCTGCTACTTCACCTCCAGAGCCTTCACCTTTCAGGTGCTGCATGCTTAATATTTTTCTGTACCCTGAAATAACCAGACTTCCCAGGTACAGAACCGTTTTTTCCCTTTCTAGACTGATGATCTAGTAACCTTGTTTCAAAAAAGTGAATATTACACATTGAAAACCTTTCAAACAGGACTTCCAGCATCAATATGAAGTTAGACTCTCCCAACTCTGTACCAAGGAGGAATATATCTGTGTATAATTTCCTCTCTATCTGCCCTGTACTACCTGGTTTAAGCTGGGTCTCCGTGATAGTCCAGGGGGCTGCCACACACACTGTGGCAGCCCAATAGGAGGTTCCTGCCATATGTCACAGTGTCACAGAGACTTGGTCTAGACGAGGCAAGTATAGCTGAAAATACCATTTTGTGAATACTCACCTGTAAAATGGGTATTATAAGTATGTCACACACCCCGCTTCAAGACATTCATTACATGTGGGTATACTGACCTGTAGATGGCGATCTTGCAGAGATTATATCAAAAAAATGTAAGACCCTCCCGGCCCATAAATACCTGGGACCTCCCACTCATTACCCAGTATAAGGATAGCAGTAAGATCAAGGGACCAGGAAAGCCAATTACAACTAACAAAGGTTCACCATATAAAGGATCCAGAATACAAAAGGGAAGGGTGAAGCGGGGTGTGTGACATACTTATAATACCCATTTTACAGGTGAGTATTCACAAAATGGTATTATTCTAAGTATGTCACACACCCCGCTTCAAGACATTCATTACATGTGGGACATCCAATAGCAGTGTCCATAAATGGCGGGGATCCAAAAAACAAGGCAACAAGGCACAAACTTAAACCACTGCAGCCTGCAGAACTTTGCGGCCAAAAACATCATCCGGTGAGGCCCGAACATCAACCTTGTAAAGCTTGGAAAAAGTGTGAACCAAAGACCAAGTAGCAGCCTTACAAACCTGCTCAACAGAAGCCTGGTGCTGGAAGGCCCAGGACGCCCCAACAGTATGAGTAGAATGAGCAGTAACACGAAAAGGGGGAACCTTCCCCTTGGCAGAATAGGCCCCAACAATGGCCTGGCGAATCCATTTACTAATGGAAGACTTGGCAGGAGCCAATCCCTTCCTAGGCCCAGAGGGCTCCACAAAAAAGGGCGTCAGTCCTACGAAAAGGAGAAGTAGCCACCAAATAGTACTTCACAGCGAACCACATCCAAAGAATGCAAAACCCTCTCCTTGTCATTGCTGGGCTTAGGACACAAGGAGGGAAGAACAATATCCTGATTCAAAAGAAAAGCAGAGACCACCTTAGGAAGGAAATCTGGCTTGAAGCGGAAAACAACCTTGTCCTGATGCCTCTCAAAGTAAGGAGCCTTAATAAACAAGGCTGCCAACTCCGAAACACGCCGAACAGAAGTGATGGCAACCAGAAAAACAACCTTCTGAGTAAGCGTAGAAAGTGCAATATCCTGCAAAGGTTCAAAAGGAGGACCCTGCAAGGCAGACAATACCAAATTAAAATCCCAAACTGGGAGCAAAGGCTTCCTAGGAGGCCGCACATGCGTAACCCCCTGGAAAAAGGTCTTAACCAGAGGATGAAGAGCAAAAGACTTTTGAAAGAAAACCGCTAGGGCAGAAACCTGCCCCTTCAGCGTACTAAGCTGCAAACCTTGGTCCAGACCATGTTGCAGAAATTCCAAGACCCTAGGGATAGAAAACGTCCTGCAAGGCAAGGCCCTGGCCTCACACCAATCAATATAAGACCTCCAAGTCCTATAATTGATGGCAGAGGAAGACTGCTTCCTAGCCCTAACCAGAGTCTGAATGACAGCATCAGAAAGACCTTCCTCCCTCAAGATGGAGGTTTCAGCAACCACGCCGTCAAAGCCAGCGTTGGTAAATTGGGGTAGAGCAGTGGCCCCTGAGTGAGCAGATCCGGCAGAAGGGGCAGGTCTAACTGATCCTCCGCCAACCTTACCACGTCTGCGAACCAAACCTGTCTTGGCCACCTTGGAGCCACCAGGATTGCTGACGCGCCCTTTAGGGCCAGCTTGCGCACCACTCTGCCCACCATGGGAAACAGAGGGAACAGGTGCAGAAACCCCAGATCCCTCCAGTTCAGAGACATGGCATCCGCTGCCAGAGCCAGTGGATCCCTAGAGAGAGACACAAATGCCGGAAGCTTGTGATTGTGATGAGAGGCAAAGAGGTCCACCTCCGGAGCCCCCCACCGGTGGCAAAGCAACCGAAACACCTTGGGGCTGAGCGACCATTCCCCCCGGCGAGATGACCCCCTGCTCACGGAGTCCGCCTCCGTGTTCTCCACTCCCGGAATGTACACCGCCGAGATGCATGGGACATTGCTCTCTGCCCAGGCAAGGATCAAGGACACTTCCCTGAGGGCACGCCCGCAACAGATGAGTCAAGTGAGCCAGAACCAGCCTGATGGCTCTCAACTCCAGAACATTGATGGGATCGTGAGCCTCCAGAGGTCCCCAGAGTCCCTGAAACTGAAGATCCTTCCAAAATCCCCCCCAACCTGACAGGCTGGCATCCGTGGTGACCGTCTCCCAACGAGGGGTCAGAAAGGATCCGCCCTTAGTCAGATTGCTTGGTTTTAGCCACCACCGAAGGGAATGCCGCACCCGGGGGGACATCAGAAAGGACTGATCCAATGACAGAGGGGACCCGTCCCAGGCCGCCAAGAGATGTAGCTGGAGCGTCCTTGTGTGAAACTGGGAAGGGAAAGGGAACCGCCTCGAACGACGCCAACATCGATCCCACGAGTCGCATCCCTAGCCGGGTGGACGGGCGGGGAATGGATAGTAGACGCTGAGTCAATTCCTGAATCAGAAGAACCTTGGCTCGGGGGAGAAACATCCTGGCCTGAGAAGTATCCAGAGACATTCCCAGGAACTCCACCACCCTGGAGGGAATGAGGCAGGACTTGGGATAGTTGATCACCCAACCGAAACTCTCCAGAGTGGACACCACTGTCCTGGTATCCAGCTGCGCCTGACTGAGAGAAGACGCCATAATGAGAAGATCGTCCAGATAGGGCACGATGCGGATCCCCCTGGCTCTGAGAATGGCCATCACTCCTGTCAACACCTTGGTAAAAACCCTTGGAGCCGAGGTAAGGCCAAACGGAAGAGCCACAAACTGAAAATGTCGATTGTCCACGACAAACCTGAGGAATCTCTGGTGTGCCGGAAATATTGGAATATGCAGGTAAGCATCCTTGATGTCTATGGACGTCATGAAGTCCCCCTGACGAAGTGAATGGATGGCTGAGCGCAGAGTTTCCATACGGAACTTCCGGGGATGGACGAACCTGTTGAGCAACTTCAGATCCAGAATGGGACGAACGTGAACAAATTGGAATAGAAGCCCAGGCCCCGGTCTGAGAGGGGCACCGGACAGATGACAGCCATGTTCACGAGACTTGCTACTGCCGCCCGAAGCCCCTGGGCGGCCAGAGGATCTGACGGCACCCGAGATCTGAAGAATCTGGGAGGGGCCGGAACTCGAACTCCAGCTTGTAACCGGAAGACACCACTTCCTGAATCCACCTGTCCGAGACCTCTTGGACCCAGACCTGGGAGAAGAGTTGCAACCGTCCCCCCACCCGCAAGGGTGAGGGCACCCCCTCATTGCTGAGCCGGCTTGGCAGCGGCTCTAGGCTTGGAGCCCCAACTGTGTCCTGGACGGACCCGACCCCTGCCCCTAGGCCAGGAATCACCTCTGGACGAAGGGAAGGCCGAACCCCTGCCAACTCTAGCCCCATGAAAGGACTGAGAGAAGGAAGCCGCCCCCGAAAGGGGCGACGCTGCTTCTTATGCTGAGGTAACTTACCTCCCTTTGCCACGGAATCCAATTTTTCTCCAAAGAGCCGCAATCCCACAATGGGAAGGGCCGTGAGCGACTTTTTGGACACAAAATCAGCCGCCCACTGGCGTAACCAAACCGACCGGCGGATAGCCACAAGCAGGGCCCCAGCTCTGCTACACATCACCAATGTGTCATCCAGGGCGAACAGCACGAAGGACAAAAATAACTCACAGCGCTTAAGGTCGGCAAATTCCCCACTAGCCGGGTCAAGCCCGGAAGAGGTCAACAATCCTCTAACAACCGACCTGGCAGCTACCAATACAAGCACAGAAGCACAAACCGGCCGCAAGGCCGATCCAACACTGGCAAAACCATGACAAGCCATCTGGTCAATGCTTTTATCCTCACCATCCTTGAGGGTAGTGCACTCCGGAGAATGGAGGACTGAGGAACTGGACAACCCCAAAACAGGAGCATCCACCTCGGGGGGAGACGACCAGTGCTTCACTGCCAGCCGGAAAGGGATATTTCTTGTCCCAACCCAGTGGGACACCCGGAAGCCGAGTCGGCCTCTCCCATTCCTTGCGAATGATACCATCAAAATGCTTTTGATAAGGAAATTCCAAGCGCGGCTTGGTCACTTCAAAGAACTCCCCCTTCAGCAGAGGAGCCGCCTCGGGGGGGAGAAATAGCCAGGACCTCAAACATATGAGCCAGGACCCTAGGGGTATCCGAGGAATCCCCCTGGCCCTGCTCGGTATCAGCGCCCACAAACTGCTGATCGTCGGATTCATCAGACTCCTCATACAGCTCTCCTTCCTCATGCGGGGAACAATCAGACCAATCCAGGGAGTCAAAATCCTCCCTATCAAAGGCCTGCGCAGCCGTATACAAATGTGTTCTCTTTGCCGTGGCCTTTTTTGCGACGGCACTGGAAAAATTTTTTCAAGATTGGCCAATCTGGCACACGCCTCAGATTGCGACTCCCCGCTAATGACCACATCACAAGCGCGTGTCAAGCGAGGGGGAGACGGGGAGGAGACTGGCGGAGCAGAACCAGACGCCTGAGATCCGTTCTGCCGCGTAATAGACCGCTGTGCACAGGGTACACATAGAAATTCATCATCCCCCAAAAGGGATACCCCACACCCCAAACACAGCCTGTATTGCCCCAAGGGGGGCACAAGCCCAGTATCTGGGGTAGCCTCCATATGGTGATTTTTTTAATAACATATTTATATAAATATATGTGTACAATGCTCCGAGGGAATTACGCAATAATGCAACCCGGGATGCCCCTTTAAGTCCCGAGTGGGAGGATTTTAAGTCAGCTAAATTTTAACCAGGGACCCTGGACCGGGAGAACCCCCCTTTTATATGAGCAATGGTCCACCTGGAACACAAAGAAACACAAGCACACGCTCAGACCATGCTAGGATGCATAACTAGTGAATAACAGATGAAACAGATGGCCATCAGGCCACTCACCCGACCTACGGTACCGCAAGTGGAGGACGTGTGTGCAGCAGGAGGAGGGAGGGCGGGCCGGCGCGGTTCGTGCGTCGCGCCCAGCCCTGCCCCTCCTCCCGTCTTTCCCGGCCAGAAGCCGGGACATGAGAAAACGTGGGGCGGGCCGTAGGCGTGCGCGCGAGCGCCCGGGCCCCGCCCCCCCCCCCCCCGCCCAGAGGAGACGATTCCCTCATGGGCGCTTCACCGCCGCCATGCAGCACCTTTAAAATGGGTATTATAAGTGTGTCATACACTCCGCTTCCATAATCATGACATCTGGGTAATCTCCAGTAGAGGGCGAACTGGGTAATCTCCAGCAGAGATGAATGCAAAAAAGGAGCTCCTCCCGGTCCATAAATACCTGGGACCTCCCACTAATCCCCCAGTGTATGATAGCAGTAAGGAGACCAGGAAGAACCAATATAACAATACTTAAACAATCAAAAATAAAAAATGGTTCACCATATAAAGGATCCAAAATGCCAAAAGGGTGGGGTGAAGCGGAGTGTATGACACACTTATAATACCCATTTTAAAGGTGAGTACTCACAAAATGGTATTATTCCAAGTGTGTCATACACTCCGCTTCCATAATCATGACATCTGGGACATCCAATAGCAGTGTCCGTCATGGGTGGGAACCGAAAACAGTAAAAGAATGTACCAACGTAAACCACTGCAGCTTGCAGAACCTTGCGGCCAAAAACAGCATCCGCTGAAGCCCGCACATCAACTTTGTAAAACTTGGAAAAAGTATGAACGGAGGACCAAGTAGCAGCCTTACAAACCTGTTCGACTGAAGCCTGATGCTGAAAAGCCCAGGACGCACCAACAGCACAAGTAGAATGCGCAGTGATCTTAAAAGGGGGAGTCCTCCCCTTAGCAGAATAGGCCCCAACAATGGCCTGACGAATCCATTTACTAATGGTAGACCTGGCGAGCGCCAAACCTTTCCTAGGCCCGCAGGGCACTACGAAAAAAGCATCCATCTTACGGAAGTAAGAAGTAGCCACCAAATAGTACTTAACACAACGAGCAACATCCAAATTGTACAAGACCCTCTCCTTGTCGTTGCTGGGCTTAGGACACAAGGAAGGAAGAACAACATCCTGATTGAGGTGGAAGGCAGAAACCACCTTAGGAAGGAAATCTGGTTTAAAGCTAAAGACCACCTTGTCCTGGCGTCTTTTAAAGTAAGGGGCCTGAATCGACAGAGCCGCCAACTCAGAGACACGCCGAACAGAAGTAATAGCCACCAAGAAGGCAACCTTTTGAGTGAAAACAGAAAGAGCAATATCCTGTAAAGGCTCAAAGGGAGGACCCTGCAGAGCCGAAAGAACCAAAATCAAATCCCAAACAGGGACCAGAGCCTTCCTAGGGGACCGCACATGAGTGACCCCCTGGAAAAAAGTCTTAACCAGCGGGTGCAAGGCAAAAGACCTCTGGAAAAAAACAGCCAGAGCAGAGACCTGCCCTTTCAGAGTACTAAGCTGGAAACCAAGATCCAGACCGTGTTGAAGGAACTCCAAAAACCTAGGTATCGAAAACACCCTGCAAGGTAAGCTCCTAGCCTTGCACCAGTCAATATAGGACCACCAAGTCCTATAGTAGATGCCAGAGGAAGACCGCTTCCTAGCTCTAACCAAGGCATGAACAACAGCCCCCGACAAACCTTCCTCCTTCAGAATGAAGGTTTCAGCAGCCAAACCGTCAAAGCCAGCGTTTGTAAATTGGGGTAAAGTAGTTGACCCTGAGATATCAAATCCGGAAACAGGGGCAGCCTGTACTGCTCTACCGCCAGCCTTACGACGTCTGCGTACCAGACCCGTCTTGGCCACCTTGGGGCCACCAGAATTGCTGGTGCTCCTTCCAGCACCAGTTTGCAAACAACCTTTTCCACCATGGAGAAAGGGGGGAACAGATACAAAAACCCCGGATCCTTCCAGGAAAGGGACAAGGCATCCACTGCCAAAGCCAGAGGATCCTGAGATAGAGACACAAAAGGCGGGAGCTTGTGATTGTGCCTCGAGGCAAAGAGATCCACCTCCGGAGTCCCCCACTTGTGACACAGGGACCGAAAAACCCTGGGATTGAGAGACCACTCCCCTCGGCGAGAGAACCCCCTGCTCAGAGAATCCGCTTCCCCGTTCTCCACTCCCGGAATGTAAACTGCCGGAATGCAAGGAACATTGCTCTCCGCCCAAGTCAGGATCAGAGAGAATTCCCTGAGGGCACTCCTGCTGCGAGTCCCTCCTCGGTGATTGATGTAGGCAACCGCCGTTCGATTGTCTGAGCGAACCTGAACCGTTAGGCCCTGTAAGTGAGGCTCTGAGCTCTAAGACATTGATGGGGGTGTGAGCCTCCTGAGGACCCCACAACCCTCTGAACTGATGACTCTACCAGAAACCTCCCCAGCCCGACAGGCTGGCATCCGTGGTAACCGTCTTCCAACGAGGGGCCAGAAATGATCTGCCCCTCATCAGGTTGCTTGACTCCAGCCACCACCTGAGTGACTGCCGAACCCTGAGAGACATCAGGAACAGCTGATCCAAGGACTGCGGACACCTGTCCCAGTGCGTCAATAGGTGTAGTTGGAAAAATCGCTTGTGGAACTGAGCAAAGGGGACTGCCTTGAAGGAAGCCATCAATCCCACCAGCTTCCTCCCTAGTCGGATGGAGGGGCAAGGAATGGCCAGAAGATGGCGAATAAGCTCCTGAATCCCCTGCACTTTGGACTGGGGTAAAAACACTCTGGCTTGAATGGTAACCAGATTCATGCCCAGGAATGAAATCTTCCTTGAAGGAGAAAGAGAAGATTTTGGGCGATTGATCACCCAACCGAACCTCTCCAGGGTCGACACCACCCTGTTGGTGTCCAGCTCCGCCTGTGGAAGGGAGGAAGCTGAAATCAGCAGGTCGTCCAGATACGGCATGATGCGAACGCCCTGAGCTCTGAGCAGGGCCATTATGCCCGCCAGAACTGAAAATGTTGATCGATCACCGCAAACCTGAGGAATCTCTGATGCGCTGGAAAAATGTCTATGGATGTCATAAAATCCCCTCGATGAAGGGAATTGATGGCCGAGCGCAGAGTCTCCATGCAGAACTTCTTGGGTCTGATGTACCTGTTGAGGATCTTCAGATCCAGAATGGGTCTTATGGAACCATCCTTTTTGGGAACCGTGAACAGATTGGAATAGTAGCCCCTGCCTCTTTCTGAGGGGGGCACCGTGCATATGACTCCCATGTCCAGAAGATTTTTTACAGCTGACAGGAGCCCCTGTGCAGCCTGAGGGTTCGACGGCACCCACGACCTTAAAAATCTTGGAGGAGGCCAGTACTCGAACTCCAGTTTGTACCCGGACGAGACCACTTCCAGAATCCATCTGTCTGTGACCTCCTGGGCCCAGACCTGGAAGAAGAGCCGCAGGCCTCCCCCCACCCGTACGGGCGAGGGCGCCCCCTCATTGCTGAGCTGGTTTGACAGTGGGCTTAGGTTTGGAACCCCATGCCGCAGCAGGATGGCCGCAACCTCTGCCTTTGTTCCAGGAAGAACCTCTGACCCCGGAGTAGGCAAAACCTCTGACAGCTCTGTAACCTCGAAAAGAACGGGTTGAAGGAACTCGCCCCCGAAAGGGCCGACGCTGCTTCTTACGCTGAGGTAACTTACCTCAGGAAGGAAAGGGCTGTGAGCGATTTCTTGGCCGCAAAGTCCGCCGCCCACTGGCAAAGCCAGACAGATCGACGCATGGCCTCTAATAAGGCCGAAGTACTACTACACATGACAATAGTGTCTTCCATAGCAGCTAAGACAAATTCCATGAACAATTCACACCTTTCAAGGGTAGTGAATTCAGCGCTGGCCGGATCAAGGTGGGCGTCTTTTAACAAATCCCTAACCAGACACCTAGAAGCCACCGTCGCTAGCGCAGATGCACACACAGGCCGCAAGGCTGAGCCAACACTGGCAAAAGCATAGCATGCCATCTGATCAAGGCGCTTGTCCTCGCCATCCTTAAGGGTAGTAGCGTCTGGGGTGTGGATCACAGAGGTATTGGACAATCCCAAAACCAGCGCATCGACCGTGGGAGGAGAAGACCAGCGCTTAACCGCTTCCACCGGAAAAGGATACTTTTTATCCCATCCCTGTGGAACACCCGGAAGCCGACTCGGTTTCTCCCATTCCCTAAGGATCAATGCATCAAAATGAACTTGAGTAGGAAACTCCAAACGTGGCTTGGAGGACCCAAAAAATTCCCCCTTTTTAAGAGGGGGTGCCTCAGGAGGGGCAATATCCAAAACCTCCAAGAGATGTGCCAAAACTTTGGAAGTGTCAACGGCATCCCCCAGCGCCTGCCCAACATCAGCATCACAAAACTGTACATCATCAGCCTCTTACTCCTCAAACAATTCCCCCTCCTCTAAGGGGGGATAATCCGACCCATCAAGGGAATCATCATCAAAATCCAAAGCCGCCAGGACCGGCGACAAATGTCTCTTTTTAGCATGGACCTTCTTGCCCACCGTGCTAGCAACAAATCTCTCGATGCTGGCCAATCTAACGCAAACATCAGAGTGCGACTACCCGCTAGCGACAGAGTCACTTGGGGCACGGATAAGGCGGGGAGGGGAAGGCGATGAAGCGGGAGGTGCCGACCCAGAAGGCTGGGTACCCGACTGCCGCGTTATAGCCCTTTGTGCACATAGTATACAAATAAGCACATTCTCACCCGTAAGGGATACCCCACAACCCACACACGGCCGGGATTGTCCCAGAGGGAGCCCGAGCCCGGTATCCTGCGGAGCCTCCATATGGTGATTTTTGTGGTCAGCCGCAATGACCGTAGGGAATTAAGCTGGTAAGCCACCCGGGATGCCCCTTTAAAGTCCCTGTGGGAGGATTTGAAAATGAGTAATTTTAAGGCTAGGGACCCTAGGACCAGGAGAAACCCCTTAAAATACACACACAGATGAAAATCTGAAAAACATAATTGAAAAAGGGCCCATCAGGAAAACTCACTCATATAAATAAATATATATATATATATATATATATATGTATATATATACATGAACATATAAGAATTACCATGAGAAACCAATAAGTATAAATGCAAAAATACAAGTATTAAAGGCAGCCCCCCATGGAGAGGGGTAGCACCCGTATAAGCTAAGGAAGGGGGCCCACAGGCACTCACAGACCGGCGGGAAACCTCAGCATCAGGGACAGTCAAAATGGCCACCGGAGCACAGCCTCAGAGTGAAGAGGAGAAGGAGAAGGGGGGCGGGCTAGCACAGAACACGTGCTAGCCAGGCCATGCCCCCCTCCCGGCGAGTCCAGAAACGTGGATCCCAGCCATGGGCTGGGCTGCAGCCGGGCACCAAAACGAGGGGGAGGGGCGGCCGTGCCGAGGGCCCGGCCCCGCCCCCTCCCAGAACGCAGCCTGAGGGAGAGAAGCTCCCCAGGCTGAGAAAAAAACGTAAAAAGAACAGTCAACACCAAACACCCTGACACAAAGTAAAACACTAATACCACACACACACACACACTATACGCAATGAAATTACAAACTGTGGGAAAAAGCCATAACCCCCCCCCCCCCCCCGGAGGGTTAAGGAAGGGGACCCGGAAGGGGGGAGGAATCTGAAACCAGATTCTGGTCAGAGGATAATGTAAGGGGACAGGGCATCCCAAACCGGGATCACCAACCCGGACATCCGCCTACCCCTTGTAATGAGGTCTCACGGAGGAGCAATGCTCTCTCAACACCTAATAGGTGTTGCCTACCCTCACCAGGACCTGCAGCCAAGGCTGGGAGGCTCTACAGGACTAAAAGATAAAGGTCCAGGCAGAAATAGGGGCAATAATGGCCGGGCGTGAGCCCAGCATACCTGCAAGGAATAGAAGTCTTCATCTTCTGTCTTGCTCGCCTTCCTGCAGAGAAGAAACTGGGGGATTCGTGGGAGGTCCCAGGCATTTATGGACCGGGAGGAGCTCCTTTTTTGCATTCATCTCTGCAGAAGTTCGCCCTCTACTGGAGATTAACCAGGTGTCATGATTATGGAAGCGGAGTGTATGACACACTTGGAATACTTTATTTTCACAATCCAATGATGGCAGACAAAGGAGGAGCAGACCATTCAGATTAGCTGGATGGATGTGCCATCATGATTGGTTGACAGCATTTATGTGTTGGCTGGAATGTGGAAGAGCCCAGTGACTGGGCTTGCTGGGCCACCCTGAAAGGTGGAGCATTTCTATGCTCCAGTTATTAAAGTTTAAGTTCCTGTCCTGGCAAGTGCTGACTTCCTCGCACCTTACATGAGAACAGTGTAAAATTAGCTATTTAAAAGCATTTCAAAATCTCCATTATTATTATAAGTAAATGCCTTATATATCTATGTAAAGCTGCTTGGTTTTTTCTCATTTCTAGGTGGTGGTTGAGCTTTGAAGGTCGTGTCATGGCGCAGTTTTAAGAGTCATGTGCACACATTGCTGTGGTCAGAGACAGTTGCGGGATTATTGTGGTTTGTCAGTTCACTTTTTGTGTGGTCCTGGAAAAATGGAATTGAAAGGAGGGCAAAGTTGGAGGCATGCTATGGCTTTTACCTGGCGCTGCAGGAAATGTAGGAGTAGTCATGGGATAGGTGAGCTGCTTGCTGCATTATTATTTGCTGTTGCCTGGACAGTCCCTATTAAGGACTTCAATTTTAAGGATCGGCTGCGCATTTCTACATAAACAGCCTGAAAATAGATAATAACTCTTTTATATAATAACTTAAAATCTCGGTTTACCAATCCAATTATTTATCCTGCTTGTTTTCGCTAAGCAAATTCTAAGCTTTGCATTAATAAATCCACTATTCCATAAATAGCAGTCCCTGTTGTCCTGGCTTACATTCATATCCTGACCACAGCTTACTGCGTGCTATTTCTTTGGAGAGTGCTATGTGATGCTATCCATTACTATAACCATTTTTTATGAAGTGACCCGGTTGTAGAAATATCATCATCCATCTCTAGTTAGACACATTGCTGTGTACAGAGTCGTCTTTTTCACACTTTTTAGCCAGCTATTAAATATTAGTGGTGTCAGGAGAATAAGAAAGAGTACAGCAGAGCAGCAGATGGAAGAAGCTCCTTTTAGAGCCATGGTACAATATGACACTATTCTCAATTAGCTATTCTCAATTCCATTGTATAACAAGTCATTCTGAGAACACAGCTCATAGGAATCAGCTCAAAGCAAGTAGCAGCATCTCCTTTCCCAAGGGCTACAATTCCAATATCATCTCCATGCAAAGTGGATCCATTCCCTTCTTAGCCCAGGGTCATGTGATGTAATAACAGTTCTATATTATGGAAATGATGGGACACAATAATCAGTGAGGGCAAGAAATAAACTATCCCCTTATCCCCCTATATATAGGGCTATTTAGTTTAGGAGAACCTTTCATACTGATGCAATGACTAAGGCACATGCTATGAAAAATCATGACACAATTGTGTGTGTGTGTGTGTGTGTGTGTATAATATATATATATATATATATATATATATATATATATATATATATATATATATATATATATACTGTATACGCACACACACACACAGACACACATATCTCTGCGTAAATAGATACATATTAAGGTAGATCTCTCTCATTCTCTCTCACTGAATTATCCCCCCCCCCCCACCCCACCTGGCCACCAGTTTATGACTAGAATCATAAAACTGCTAAACCTTTTATCTGTTTCTCAGAGACATAGAACGTGTGGCAGTGTTACATGTGGATCAATCAGAGTGATTGGCTGTTGTGTGGCGAAATTGCCTTGTTTGATCAAATGTACTCAGCTCTAGCTGATCAAAGGGGCGATCACTGTTGATTGGATGGAGCAATTGTCACAATCGGTATTTATAAAAAGTCTAGAATAGAACATTTTATTTTAAACTGGTTACTATTTTACACTGTACATCAGCATAGTCCTATGTAGTGCCCCAATCTAAAGAGCCACATAGACGTGTGCATCATTCATCTCAAAGGACATCTGTAGGCATATTATATTATATGTATCACTATACACGTATGGCGATACAATATGTCTCGATATATTCCTATTCCTATAGCTTTGGAAAACCTAATCTACACATCAATACAACATTCAAACATACATAACAGACGGGAGACCATATGCAGGATGGCTATTGCAGGGTCTCGTTGTTTCTCTGCTGTGGGTGGGACAGAGCTGCTGAATAACAGGTTCTTGTGCAGTGCGCTGACAACTAGTGGTTGGGGTAAATGTTACTTATAAATAGTTTATAAAAGATTGTTTCGAACATATTTTGAAGCGATACTAGTATTGTCTAATGAAATATCGTGATATTTGACAGAATCATTTTTTTCTGACACCCCTAAGGCATATGTAAAAAAACTAAGAATACATATTTTCAGTGTTGCTGATTCATTTTGGGTACTGTTGAAAAAATATTAGATACTAAAAACTTGTATACTTACCCAGATCACAGACCTCTTTAGTGGGATCTGTACTGAGACATAGTTTATCAGCTTTTGGCAAAATTCACAAGATTTTAAAGCGGTCCCTGACATGGCAAGGTGCTGAAAGAAAAAGCCTATGGCCCTTATTTATGAAGGAATAGCGACAGGTAGCGACTGGTGAGCGGCCGGTAATGACAGGCACCGCCACAAGAATGCCGGCTCCCCACCACAATCACACATTTATCAAGGCAATCCTGCTTAGCGACTGAGATAGCGCCAGATAGCCACTCATTCATCATTATTCCAGCCTCAGCCCACAGCGCCAGCGTCCGACCTTGAACAGCGACAGGTATGACCTCTCGCTACCTGGTGCTCTCCAATGCATTTCAATGGAACAATCTTTAAATATTAATAATTTTTTTTTTTTTTTTTTTTTTTAAATGTGAAAAATTCTGTGACCACTTCTGCCATGTTAGTTATTTTTTTAAGGTAAAAAAAAAAAAAAAATTTGTGCAGAATTGATATTACAGGTCTGAAATTAATGTATTCATATTACAAAATTATTTAAAAAACTTGTTTTTTTTTGGTTTCCAAAAATATGGTTGTTTGGGGGTTAAAAAACTACTTTTAACCCATCGCCGCCAGCGCTCTGGGGTTTAAGCATGCATTTCACAGCGCGAGAATTTTTTGAGCGTGATTTGTTAATGAATATGGTGGAAGCCGGTCGCTCTGACCAGTCGCTATCATGCGCTCCCATACAGCGCGGAACCTGTCAAATAGCGACTCCTCACCCAATATTCAACATTACTGCACACCGAGTCGCTGTCAACAACCGAACAACGGCCAAGCACAGCGACTACTAGCGGGCGCTGTGAAAATACTGCTACAGTCGCTCAACTGCCGCTACCTGCCGCTATTATTGAATCGGCCTCTCCGTGTCATCCCCTTCCTTTGACTCCCAGCCCTGCAACAGAGATACTCACTTATTCCCCACAGTATTCAAAACTACACCATTGCAGTGACAACCTAACATATCCCTATGTGTTACAGATATAAACTTTAAGAAGTGAATGAAATCATTGCTTTAATATTTGCCACTATGCATTATAAACAATTATCATCTGAAAACTGATCGATACTCAAAGCTTTGAAGATTCAAACCAATGTATTTATTAATAGAGTGACTGCTTGGTGGACTGACATTTATAGCCAATTCTAATTGGATACTAATGAAGGATAATCAGTCTCAGTAGTGGGTGTTGGTTGTTGTGGTGTATGCTTCACCTTCTGTTTCCATAAGCATCCCCAAAGCACTTCATATTATGTGCATCTAATTTAAAAATCCAACATTTGTTAAGTATTATTTTCCTAATAAACCCATTACTATCCACTTTGACTGGGTTGGTGATCTGTGAGATTAGGGAACAGGCATTTAAAATACTTATTCCTAAGTCAGTGGGCTGGTGTGGTTACCCAGTAATGCAAAGCAGAGCTGGTACACAGGCCTATTGGATTTTGATTATTCATCCATATATAGTACAGCACCTGGATTATGAAGTGGTCTTCTGGGACATGGTGCAGGCTGGAGACTAGAGGTGATAAAGAGTTTAAAAGCTGGATGTTAGCAGCTTACACACAACAATTAACCAACAGGGGCATTAAACAAAGAAAGGTCAACATAAACCCAAGCGCTAATTTGCTGGACTACATCAATGGAAATAGTTTGTAATCAGCAATCATTTCTACAAAGACGTAACTCGCATCATACACTGCAGTCTAGTAAGTAAAGAGGACGTGGAGCCTGGTAGCTCAGCACTTTCTTTTCTGAAGGATGGTAAAACATTTCACAGCACACCAACATATACAATATAAAGAAGGATTTTTACATTTTTGTTCATTAGTCAATGTGGTCAATGATGTTGCATGTGGCCCAGGGTACAAGCTGAGGTACTAGGGGATACCACTGAATCTACATTCAATATAAAGGCAACAATCTTTCAGGAGTCTGACCCAGGTCTGTCACCAGGTCCCGCACAGATGATGCACAGAGCTGCTGGAGCTTGCCCATTCAATTGAGTGGACGGGCAGGGCCGGGTAAAGAGCAGGGGATGCAGCTCTGCGCAGCCTTTCCAAAAGGGCTGCTCCCAGCGATGAAATCATCGATAGGAACACTGCTGGATACCAGGCAAGGTAAGGATTTTTTTTTCTAACCCCCTGTCCTGCCTCAGCGTCAGGGGAGGGAGACAAGGTGGGGGAGTTCTACTTCTTCTTTTAAAGTTCTCATGGGGAGTGACTCAAATTCATATGGTGATTAGAGCCGCTCCTCATAGAGATCAATAGAGGCCGACTCAGTGTGCACAGCAGAAAGAGCACATTGGTAATTGCTGTTTTCCCAGTGGGGGCCTTAACAGATCTATTATCCCTGGAGCACATGGGGATGTTTTCAATTAGATTGGAAATGAAATCAGTAACAATGTAGTTGCATTCCCTACACCGCCAAAGATGACATTCCCTTACTTTATAGATACAGACTAGTGACAGTACCATGGACAGCGTCTGCCGTTGTGGAGAATGCAGTGTCTAATATTACTTACTTACAACTTTGATTTTTAAAGTCTGGACAATATGAATAAATGTAAGCATTTATACACTTCTGTGACGCTCTCTCTTTTATAAATCATGCCTTATTTGAACTCACTTATTCTGAACTAAAGCATGGAGTGGTCCTTATTTTTCTGATATAGTTTAAGAAAAAAAGGAACTGAACCGAGGCCATTGACTTTACTCTCACTTATACTAGCTATGCTATGCCACAGTCTTCAAAGCAGTACTGCAATGATTGTCGTGCTAATTTTCCAAGTTAACAGACAATAGCAAGAGGAAATTTTCATCTGCCCTAAAGGGGTTCATACAGCTGATCTGCGTGTGAGAGCTTCCACTGGACAGATATTGCGTATCTTTTATGGAAGACACAACAACTCTGCTATAGGCAGACTACATGCTACTATGCTGATCTTAGGCAGCATGACAATCAAGAGAAGACAGCAACAGCAGAAGGCAGTGCTACCTAACCCTTTCAGTTGTTTAATTGGCTGCAGAGTATCAGCACTCTACAGTATATGACTCAGGAAAGACTTAAAGCAGATCAAAAGCCTTTACATCATTGGGTGATGTTTTGGGATCTGCAGTGGCTCAGTTAAAAAAATGTTGCTGTAGCTGGAAGATTCAAGATCACAGATTGGCTTATCTCAAATATGTGGGGTATTGTGACAAGCCTGCTAGCCACTTCCCAAATCTAACTCAAGTCTAAGGCGCCCCCAGCATAACTACCTGCTCGCTGCTTCCCTGCTGAATGTCAAGGGTTAAGTCATTCAATCACCAGCACTGTGCATTTCTTGATAAAACACCAAACCCATAAATGAATTGCATTTTTCATGGACCTTCACATTCTGAATGCAGTACATGACACATGCATGCATAACCCTATGACTAGAGTTTATATGGAAATGTAAAGCCAGCAGACTTCATTAACTCATTGCCTGAACTACCTATTACAAGGGGAAGTCGAGTGTCTTGTAACCCCTCTCCTCTGGTGTTGAGACAGGTTGCAGGGTGTTCCAAGAAAAAAAAACGCACCTCGTCCAGGATCCAGCGCTGTTTTCCCTGGTGCTCCGTGTCATGGGCACTGCCATCTTGTAGAGAAAGCACAGAGCGGCTTCCCTCTGTGCACAGCCCCGTTCGCCCAGTCCCTTGAATGGGCAAATGGGAGCGCGCAAAAAGCAGGGCTTAGGGTTTTTTTTACCCCCTCCCCGTCCTGCCCCAGCAAAGGGGAAGGGTTGCAGAGCAGAGGGGTTACAAGGAGACTGCACTTGCAGACATTAATTGCATTTTATTGTGCTTTAGGTTTTCTTGTTAGATAATCCTAATAGTGTAATAGTGCTGTGGCAAATACCACCCCCCCCACCCAAAAAAAATAAAAAGAATGACAGTGGCTAGCTAGAACTTTATTAGTTACCTATTGACTATATAATCCTATGAGAGAAGATGGTCTGCCTCTGTGACAGTTCTGTAGCTAACACCAAGCCCCCCTCAACACAAAAAAGAATGACAGAGGCTAACTAGAACCGTATTATCTATCACACTTCACAGCACAGCTATAGCTCAATAGATTGGAAATATATGCTTCTTATGGCAACTTTATGAGTTTCATTCATGCATTACTGCGGTTACCAGACAATATTTCAGTCATTGCTGGACCCTATATATATAACTGGGAACGGCTCCAAGATATTCTAATGTGCTAGATGCTAGGTAGAACGGACTGTAAAGGGTTAGTCGTCTAAGGTACAGTCATGGCCGTAAATGTTGCCACCCCTGAAATTTTTCAAGAAAATTAAGTATTTTTCACGGAAAAGGATTGCATGTATCACATGTTTTGCTATACACATGTTTATTCCCTTTGTGTGTATTGGAACTAAACCAAAAAGGGAGGAAAAAAAGCAAATTGGACATAATGTCACACCAAACGCCAAAAATGGACTGGACAAAATAATTGGCAGCCTTAACTTAATATTTAGTTGCACACCCTTTGGAAAAAATAACTGAAATCAGTTGCTTCCTATATCAAAAAGCTTCTTACACCTCTCAGCTGGAATACTGGACCACTCGTCCTTTGCGAATAAGGTCTCTCTTACTGGAAGGGCGTCTTTTCCCGTCTTTTCCCAACAGCAATTTTAAGATCTCTCCACAAATGTGTTCAATGGGATTTAGATCTGGCCTCATTGCTGGCCACTTCAGAACTCTCCAGTTTCTGGGTGCTTTTTGACATAAGTTTGGGGCATTGTCCTGCTGGAAGACCCAAGATCTCAGACGCAAACCCAGCTTTCTGACACTGGGCTGTACAGTGCGACCCAAAGTACATTGGTAATCCTTAGATTTCATGATGCCTTGCACACATTCAAGGCACCCAGTGCAAGAGGCAGCAAAACAGCCATGAAACATCATTGAACCTCCACCATATTTCACTGTAGGTAATGTGTTCATTTCTTTGTAGGCCATCATTCCATTTTCGGAAAACAGTAGAGTGATGTGCTTTATCAAAAAGCTTATCTTGGTCTCATCTGTCCACAAGGCATTTTCACAGAAGGATTTTGGCTTACTCAAGTGCATTTTGGTAAAAATGTAGTCTTGCACTTTTATGTCTCAGTGGGGTCCTCCTGGGTCTCCTGCCATAGCGTGTTTATTTAATTTAATTGTTGGCGGATAGTTTGCGCTGACACTGATGCTCCTTGAGCCTACAGGACAGCTTGAATATCTTTGGAACTTGTTTGGGGCTGCTTATCCACCGCCCGGACTATTTTGCATTGACCCCTTTCATCAATTTTCCTCTTCCGTCCATGCCCAGGGAGATTAGCTACAGTGCCCTTAGCTACAGTGCCCTGGGTTGCGAACCTCTTGATAATGTTGCACGCTGTGGACAAAGGCAAATCTAGATCTCTGGGATGGACTTGTAACCCTGAGATTGGTGATATTTTTCCACAATTTTGGTTCTTAAATCCTCAGACAGTTCTCTTCTCCTCTTTCTATTGTCCATGCTTAGTGTGGCACACACAGACACACAATGCAAAGACTAAGGGGGTTATTCAAGAAGGGACAGCGCCACGTAGTGTCTCGTAGCGGCAGGCAGCATCTGGTGAACGCTGGGCACTGTAAGCAAAACCACATTTATGAAAGCGAATCTGGTGAGCGACTCTAACGCCATGTAGCGTCCGATGTATTAGTACAGGAGGCTCAGCTTATAGCGCTAGCGCTCTAGCTTCCAGAGCGCCAGGTATTATTGTATTTCGCTCAGTGTCGCTGTCCCATACATTTCAATGGCCGTTCATTTGCTTGTGTGTTTGATTTTTTTTGTTTGTTTGTTTTTTTTTTTTTTGCTCAAATCATTGTGTGACCTCTCCTGGCTGTAAACAAACACTTTTAAAAAACGTTTTGAGGCAGATTTCATTACAGTTCTTACAGTGCTAAAACAATGTCATTCCATGTGTTTTCGCTTTGTTACAGGTGTATAAGTGTTCAAAAACAGACTTTAATCACACAGCGTCTGGCGCTCTATGCTATAGCGACCAGCTTTAGAGCGCCAGCGCTGTGTGTGTGTCTTTTTTTGATAAGTATGGTGTGGAGCGCCGAGAGTCAGTTGCACTGAGCTGGTGCTACCTTTCGCTCCCTGCAGCGATGTACTCACATTCATCAATATGGGCCAGGTAACTACAGCGACTGAGGCACTCTGTTACAGCGCCCGATACCCGCGCTCATCTGTCGATACCTGACGTAAGTAATGAATCAGAACTTCTCTCCTTTTTATCTGCTTTCAGGTGAGATTTTTATATTGCCCACACCTGTTACTTGCCCCAGGTGAGTTTAAAGGAGCATCAACAATCTTATTTATCCACAATTGTGAAAGGGTGCCAATAATTTTGTCCAGCCCATTTTTGAAGTTTGGTGTGACATTATGTCCAATTTGCTTTTTTTCCTCTCTTTTTGGTTTAGTTCCAATATACACAAAGGGAATAAACATTTGTATAGCAAAACATGTGTTACTGCAATCCTTTTTCTGTGGGAAATACTTCATTTTCTTGCACAATTTCAGGGGTGCCAAAGAAATAGTAAAGAAATAGTAAATCAAATAAACTATGTAGATATATAGGTGGTGTTAAAGTCTCTGTGCGGACATACACTAACTTCTTCCCCCTTGAGAACAGTGTAAAATTAGACTGCTGTGGTCAGAGACAGCTAGGGGCCACTGTGACTTGCTATGCTCGCTCACACAAAGAGCTCCAAGGGACATTAGACCACTTTTTTGAGTTTGGACCCTGCTACAGCTCCTACCCGACACTGCAGGAAAAGGAGGAGAGGCTCATGCGACAGGCATCAGGTGAGCTGCTAGCTGCCTTATTATTGCCATTGGGGGTTTCTTGAAATATTGGCTATTTAACACATTGAAACATTTCTGAGGCAAAGGTAATGCTTCCATACATATACTTCCAACCTACAAACATACTGTATGTGATTGTGCCCACTTACCTTACAATTAGATTGGAGACTAAGCAGGCTTCTATATATGGAGGATACTTCTGCATACAGATCGAGAGACATTTCTACTGTATATGTGATGAGACTGAGAGACAACTTCAGAATTCTGTAAACATGCGGGCCAGTATTTAGACATTTTTTACAGGTGGAGAGACATCTACAGTGTGAGCTACAGAGAGGTATCTATAGACTTCTCAATACAAGGTAGTGAGGCCTTTGCAGGTTTATGTATTATGTACTGGTGGACATAAGCCTGCAGATCGCTTTCCACCTGCATACATAAGACTGCAGAGGCCTCTCCATCCAATAATACAAGCCTACAGAGACCTCTCCACCCATATACATAAGCCTGCAGAGGCTTCTCTATCCCTATATATAAGCCTACAGAGGCCTGCAGACAGATCTCCACCCATATCCTTAACCCTTTAAATGCCAAGCACGTAGTTTCTACATGGTTGCTTCTCCTACCGTTAAGTGCCAAGCACGTAGAAACTATGTGCTTGGCATTTCCCCCTGCTAGTGTAAAAATAGAAAAAAATAAAAACTCACCTCTGGTATGGATGGAAACTTGCGGCTGTAAAATAAAAGAAAAAAACAACACCTCTTCACCCCCGATCCCTCTGGCTGGGTCTTCTCTTCCCCAGGGGGGGTACCGATCCCCCCCCCCCTGGGCTCCACAGGCTTCTGGGTCCTCACCACCTCTTCTGACGGCACTGGCCGCCGTCCCTAGCCCTGCCTTTTGTAGGAGGAGCTGGATGCGGTGGAGAGCGGGTGAGAGGCAAGAAGGCTCCTCCCAGCCCTATATAAGTCAGGAACCTCCCAAAATTCCCCAGTATTGACAAGCAGTCAACAAGAAGCCGGGAGAACAATAATAACCAGAATTCAAAAATGAACATATGAACAATCACCATACAGAGGTAACTAAGAATAATGATAACAAGGGTGGGATGGAACAGGACGTGCTGCATACGTATAATACCAATTCTACAGGTGAGTAATCACAGAATTGTTTTATTCTAAGTATACAGCACGTCCTGTTCCAGAATATTCCTTACTCCTGGGACATCCAATAGCAGTGTCCGTAAGGTAGGGTGGGATCCCCAAAAAGTAACAGCGGGCAGTTTAAACCACTGCCGCCTGCAGAACTTTGCGACCAAAAGCAGCATCAGCTGAGGCCCTAACATCAACCTTGTAAAACTTAGAAAAAGTATGAGCAGAAGACCAAGTAGCGGCCTTGCAAACTTGTTCAACAGAAGCTTGGTGCTGAAAGGCCCAAGAGGCACCAATAGCACGAGTAGAATGAGCAGTAAGGCGGAAGGGAGGCTCCTTCCCCTTAGCAGAATAGGCCTGCACCACAGCCTTATGGATCCACTTGCTGATAGTGGACTTAGCCGGAGCCAGACCCTTCTTAGTTCCAGACGGGAGCACAAAAAGAGAATCAGTCTCCTGAAGGATTCAGTAGCCACCAAATAGAACTTCAGAGTCCTGACCACATCCAGAGAGTGTAAAACCCGCTCCTTAGGGTTACTAGGATTAGAGCATAGAGAAGGCAAAACAATGTCCTGATTGAGATGAAAAGCAGACACAACCTTAGGCAGAAAATCTGTCTTAAAACGAAACACTACCTTGTCCTGGTGTCTCTCAAAGTAAGGGGGTTTGATGGAAGCGCCGCCAATTCAGAAACATGCCTAACAGAAGTGATAGCCACCAAAAAGACTACCTTAAGAGTCAAAATGGACAATGGGGCCTCACTCAAAGGCTCAAAGGGAGACCCCTGCAGGGCAGATAAGACCAAGTTCAAATCCCAGACTGGTAACATAGGCTTACGTGGAGGACGCACAAGAGTAACCCCCTGGAAGAAAGTCTTAACCAGACGATGGTGAGCAAAGGATCTTTGGAAGAAAATGGCCAAAGCAGAAACATGACCTTTGAGGGTACTAAGTTGAAGACCCAAATCCAAACCATGTTGCAGGAATTTCAGAATCCTAGGGATAGAAAACACTAGACAGGGAAGCGACTTAGACTCACACCAGTCAATGTAAGCATGTCAGACCCTATAGTAGATGGATGACGAGGACTTCTTTCTAGCCCGAATCATGGTATTAACAACAGAGGCAGGCAGCCCCTTTTCCATCATGATGGAGGTTTCAGCAGCCAGGCCGTTAAAGCCAGCGTTTGTAAATTGGGATGCCGTAGCTGCCCCTGAGTGAGCAGGTCTGGGTCCTTGGGCAGAGCATACTGATCTACCACCAACTGCACACCAACAGGGGGCCACCAGAATGGTTGGCACCCCTTCCTGAGCAATCTTGCACAGCGCCTTGCCCAGCAGAGGAAAAAGAGGGAACACATAGAGAAGCTAAAAGCTCTTCCAAAACATTGCTAGTGCATCCGTGGCCAAGGCCAGAGGATCCTGGGACAGAGAGACAAAGACTGGAAAGCTTGTGATTGTGACAGGACACAAACAGATCCACATCCGGCTGACCCCAGCGGTGGCACAGAGAACGAAACACCCTGCTGCTGAGGGACCATTCTCCCAGACGAGAGGTCCCCCTGCTGAGGGAGTCTGCCTCCAGATTCTCCACCCCCGGGATGTACACAGCTGAGATGCAGGGAACATTCTCCTCTGCCCAAGACAGTATCAGGGACACTTCCTTGAGGGCCCTCTTGCTCCGGGTCCCTCCCTGATGATTGATGTAAGCAATCGCCGTCTGGTTGTCCGAGCGGACCTGAACCGCCCGACCCCGAAGGTGTGGAGTCAATTGGGCGAGAACCAACCTTATCGCCCTCAATTCCAGAATGTTGATAGGGGTGTGGGCCTCCTGAGGGCCCCACTGACCCTGGAATTTCAGGGATTTCCAGAAGCCCCCCCAACCTGTCAGACTGGCATCTGTGGTGACCATCTCCCAGCAAGAGGCCAGAAAGGATCTGCCCACCAACAGGTTTCTTGAGTCCCGCCACCACGAGAGAGACCGTCTGGCCAGAGGGGACAGAACCAACACCTGATCCAGGGACCGAGGGTCCCGATCCCAAACTGACAAGAGGTTAAGTTGAAGAGGTCTCATGTGAAACTGAGCATATGGAACCGCCTCGAAGCAAGACACCATCAGGCCCACCAGCTGCATCCCCTGCCGGATAGAGGGATGATAGCAAGACATAAGGAACCTGGCTTGGGCCTGAAGACTCTCCACCTTCTGCTGAGGGAGAAAAATCTTGACCTGAGATGTATCCAGAGTCATGCCCAGAAAGGACCTCACCATTGACGGTGACAGGAAAGACTTGGGATGGTTGATCACCCAGCCGAAGGACTCCAGTGTGGACACCACCAGCTGAGTATCCAGCTCCGCCTGCTGGAGGGACTGAGACGCGATGAGAATGTCGTCTAAGTAAGGAAGGATGTGAATGCCCTGAGATCTCAGCAGAGCCAGTACGCCCGCCAGCACCTTGGTGAATACCCTGGGAGCCGAGGTGATACCGAAAGGCAAGGCCACAAATTGATAGTGCTGATCCTCCAGAGCGAACCTGAGGAATCTCTGATGACCTGGAAAGATTGATACATGAAGGTAAGCATCCTTGATGTCTACAGAGGTCATGAAGTCCCCTGGGCGTAGTGAATTGACAGCTGAGCGCAGAGTCTCCATGCGAAAGTGTTTGAATCGGACAAATTTGTTGAGGCACTTTAAATCCAGGATTGGTCTGATGGACCCGTCTATTTTGGGGATAGTGAAAAGATTGGAATAGTAGCCTCTGCCCCTTTCCTCCAAAGGCACCTGTCAGATGACCCCTAACTCCAGAAGGTTTTGGACAGCAAGGCACAGACACCATAGTGCTTCAATAGCCTACCTTCACCCGAAGAGCTGGGAGGCAGTAAATGGGACGGAACGGGTGGGAATAGTCCTGCAGGGCCGCAGGCAATAAGCCCCGCTCACCTGTGCCACAAGAGAGCTATCTTCTATCTTCTCAGCGCAGACTGCAGAAAGAAACTGGGGAATTTGTGGGAGGTCCCTGACCTATATAGGGCCGGGAGGAGCCACAAGCTGTTTTCTGCAGTATAGCGCCATCTTGTGGATGTATTACCCAGGAGTAAGGAATATTCTGGAACAGGACGTGCTGTATACTTAGAATAAATGACCTGTCAACAGAGGGTGACAAAATCTCAAGTAGGCTAGCATTCAAAAGGGTTAAAAGTAGCTATGCAGGTTGGGTATTGTTCTGCTCGGGGGACCTTGTTCTTTCAGATTTAGCTTGTTTTTTCTTGTCTGCATATTGATATTTTAGCAAAAGGTGTTTTTTATTCTTTTTTATAAATTTTTTAGGGAAACCCAGTGCAACCAAAGAATTCTTCGAGGGATTACTTCCAGAAAGATGAGTCCACTACAACAATCTGTACACTTAGAAAGCTTAACATTTTTACTTTCAGGAAATATACGGTTTGTGGGTGGTATTCCAAACGTAAAGGGCTGTTTTGGTTGAAAAATCGCAAGGAGTGCAGTTTGTCAGCAGAGCTGAAATTTTCAAGGAAAATTACCATTACGCACATGCTTAACTTTGGGGTGTTTGGCAACTCTTTGCTTGACAGGACCTATGCATGTTGGGTATTGTTCTGTTCGAGTGATGTTGCTTTTTCAGATTTAACTTGTTTTTTTAGGAAAATGGCTTTGATTCTGCTTTTATATCCTTTTTTAGGGAAACTCTTTGCAACCAAAGAAAACATTGAGGGATTACTTCCAGAAAACTGTGGCCACATCAACAAGCCTGATACACCTAGAAAGCTTGAGGCGTGTACTGCCAGAGAATATATAGTTTGTTGGGGGTATTTTAAATGTAAAAGGTTGTTTTCATTGAAACACTGCAAGGTGTGCATAGCACATAACATAGTTGTATTTTATCTGAAAATCCCCTAAAGCACTGTTTCAGTTTGGGGGCGTGTTCTGGGCAGGAAAGGGTATCTACCAACATGTGTGGTATCGCTGTAACTGGGAGAAATTGGGATTTTACACGGAATACGATTTTATTGACAAACTTAATACTAAATACACCTAAAAATGACAAAACAAGACATTTCATGTTGAAGCCCAAAAACAATATATAATTTACCTGGGAAATCCCTGGAAATCCCTTCAAAAATCACATTTGAATATGCGTATCGCAAAATAGTGCAAAATGGTCTGGCAACAAAGGGTGACAAAAACTCCAGGTAGGCTGGCACTTAAAGGGTTAACCCTTTTAGTGCCAGGTACGTAACACCAAATTCCCCCTTTTGATTCGGTCCCCGGGGTCAATGTAGACACCACAAACTTTGGTGTCATTGACTTTTTCAAATTGTTTCTTACAGAAGCCATCCTACTGGATATGGTCTTCTATACTAATCTCTATGCCGAGCATGGCAACCCACAAATTTGAGTGAGATAAAGAAATTTTGGGGGCTCACTCTAGCAATGGGTATTCTAAAAAAATTTAGTATTTCCTCCTACTGGGATACCCAATCCATATTGGCAACCCCATTATTTCAGGCCATAATGTCCAGAAACCACTACCAAATTTTACTGCGGTTTCTGCATTTTAACGGCAATTCCACTGCTATTCCCCATGGTCAAACCGGTCATGACAGGCTGCATAAATTAAGACCCCTAATTAATAGCCTGTCGGAGCGCTTCGCAGAAGTGTACACCCCCTCCCAAAAATTAAGTATTGACGAGTCACTTCTGCTGTTTAAAGGGCGCATTATTTTTCATCAATATATCCCTAGCAAGCATGCCCGCTATGGGATAAAATTTTACAAATTATGTGAAAGTGCGACCGAGTATACCAAATATTTTCGAATATATGAAGGAAGGGACACACATTTGGATTCCCCTGGTTGTCCCCTTGATTTTTCAGTCAGTGGAAAGATCGTTTGGGAGCTCATGACTCCTCTATTGGGGAGAGGTTACCACTTATATGTGGACAACTTCTATACCAGCATCCCCTTATTTAGAGCCCTTTATTCATTAGATACCCCGGCCTGTGGCACCATCAACCCAAATCGAAAAGGCTTGCCCAGGTCAATACTTGATAAAAAACTTAAACGGGGTGAGTCTTACGCTCTAAGAAGCAATGAGCTCCTGGCCGTGAAATTTATGGACAGAAAAAAAGTATTCCTACTTACAACAATCCACGATGAGTCAGTGGTGAATGTATGGCAGCGTGGTCCCCTAGCCCCTTCCCAAAAGCCATGTTGCATAAAAGATTATAATAAATTCATAAAAAAACAGAGCCTGGTACACAAAAGCTGCTATCCATTTGGTCCAAGTGGCAACTTACAACAGCTTTGTTGTCTTCAAGGCAGCAGTACCAGGCTCCAATTTATCTTTTGTTAAATACCAGCAACAGTTACTTCCTACTTTGTTGTTTGGGGATACTGAGGAGGTACCAAGTATGGCTAGTAATGACAATCAGGTCAGATTAGTTGGGAAGCACTTTATAAAGTTGCTTCCCGATCTCGGTGGTAAGAGGTATCCCCAAAAGCCTAGCAGGGTATGCAGGAAGCGTGGCATCAGAAAGGGGAGCGTGCGGCACTATTGCCCGACTTGTCCCAGCCATCCCGGTTTATGCTTAGAAGGTTGCTTTGAGATCTATCATACGCAACTAGATTTTTGAGCTATGCATTTTGTTCTGCATTTTTTGTTTTAGATTGTAGGTGGGCCCCTTTTAGTTAATTTATGTTTCCTGTGTGCTGGCACAGGTATTTTGTGTGGTCATTACATTTTCTTTTCCTTTAGTTTCTTTGAATACATTGCTGGGAAGTGCTGGAGCAGGAGCAGCTGGATACTTGTGGCAAGTGATGATTAAAACATGGGCCCCTTTTCAGGTTCTTGATACCTGATATTGATCACTGATCTTATAATCTGATGCCACAGCTACAGTATTCTAATTGCAGCTCACCATTCTAACCCTAATTACACCTCTTAGTGCAGGTAAGAAATGTAAAGGGTTGTGTTGTTTTTACATAGCGCATGCTTTAGTTTGGCTTAGCTATGCATGTTGGGTATTATTCTGTTCGGGGGACCTTGCCGTTGCAACCGGGTTATTCCTTGAAGGTTTGCGCCCAGAAAGCTGCACCCACGGCAACAAGCCTGGTACGCCTAGAATGCCTAAGGTGTGTACTTTCAGAGGATATATGGTTTGCAGAGTAGGAATTTTCAAGTGAAATGCCTGGTTATGCGCATGCTTTAGTTTGGTGACCCTACCCTTGCAGCTAGCTATGCGTGTTGGGTATTATTCTGTTCGGGGGAACCTTGCCGTTTCCAATTGGTGTGTTTTTTTTTTATGTTTATCATATTTTGTTTAGGAAAATGTGGGTTTGCTTCAGCATTTTAACCATTTTTTTTGCAAAATCCGGTGCAACCGGGTTATTCCTTGAAGGCTTGTGCCCAGAAAGCTGCACCCATGGCAACAAGCCTGGTACGCCTAGAATGCCTAAGGTGTGTACTTTCAGAGAATATATGGTTTGGGGGGGGTATTTGAATTGAAAAGTGTTGTTTTGGTTGAAAAAGCGCGAGGTGTGCACTTTGTCTGCAGACCAGGAATTTCCAAGTGAAATGCCGTTTATGCGCATGCTTTAGTTTGGGGTGATTGGTAACCCTACCCTTGCAGGTAGCTATGCGTGTTGGGTATTATTCTGTTTGGGGGACCTTGCCGTTTCCAATTTGGTGTTTTTTTTTGAGTTTAGCATATTTTATTTAGGAAAATGTGGGTTTGATTCTGTTTTTTTTATTATTGTTGTCAAAAAACCCTGTGAAAAGCCTGATTTTGTCGATGGATTTCACCTGGACATCTGTGGCCACAACACCAAGCCTGGTAAGCTTGAGGTGTGTACTTTCAGTAGATATATGGTTTTGGGGGGGTATTTCAGATGCAAAGGGGTGTTTTTGTGGAAAAACTGTAAGGAGTGCGGAATAAATTGTTTTTTGAACACATTTTCCACAAAAATATAAAAAAAACACTAACAAACCTAAAAACAAGACATGTCTTATTAAAGCCCAGACTGTGCTGAAAAAAACAATATATAATTTTCCTAGGAAATTTCTGGAAATCCCTTCAAAAATTAGAGTTGACCATGTACAGCGCAAAATGGCAGAAAAGGGTCTGGCAACAGGGAGTGACAAATGTTGCAGGTAGGCTGGCACTTAAAGGGTTAAAGGAGCACTATCGTGAAATTGTGCAATATTAAAAATCCATATAAACACGTTGGCTAATAAGAGGAGGGGTTACTGATACACCCGAATTGAATAATACTCCCGCCAAGCTTGTGATTTATTCTCTCATAGTAGGAATAAAATCCAGGGATGACAGGTTCAGTCTATCAGGGGTGACAGAGCCTGCCACCCTGATGTCCTTTTCCTTCCATTAAAAGAAAGATAACCAAGCTTGGCTGGATATTTCTTGATATCGGACGTATAAGTGTCCTCTCCTCTCGCCATCCAGCAAAATTCTATGGATTTTTATCATTGGGCCATTTTTTCGCGATAGTGCACCTTAAAACCTGTAGAAGTATATGTCCCTAAACCTAGGCTTGCAGAGGGCTCTCAATCCCTAAAAAAGGAGCATCCCCACCCATATATATAAAATAAGCCTACAGGGGCCTTGCCACCCATATACATAAAATACGCCGGCAGATGTCTCTCTATACATATACACAAGTCTGCAGAGACCTTTCCATTCCTATAAATACTCCGACAGAGGCATCTCCACCCATAAACCTAATCCTGCAGATGTCTCTTTATCCATATACACAAGCCTGCAGAGGGATCTCAAACCCTAAACACAAAGCTGCAGAGGTCCTTCAATTCCTTTACATAAGCATGCAGAGGCCTCTCCACCTATATACATAAGCCTGCAAATGCCTTTCCACCCATATAAATAAGCCTGCAAATACCTTTCCACCCATATACATAAGCCTGCAGAGGACTCTCCACCCATATACATAAGCCTGCAAATGTTTTTCCACCCATATACATAAGCCTGCAGAGGACTTTCCACCCAAATACATAGGCATGCAAATGCCTTTCCACCAATATACATAAGCCTGCAAAGGACTCTCCACCCATATACATAAGCCTGCAAATGCTTTTCCACCCATATACATAAGCCTGCAGAGGACTTTCCACCCATATACATAAGCCTGCAAATGCCTTTCCACCGATATACAGAAGCCTGCAGAGGACTCTCCACCCATATACATAAGTTTGCAAGGACTCTTCACCCATATACATAAACATGCAGAGATCCCTCAATCCCCATATATAAGGCTGCAGATGCCTCTCCATCCTTATACATCAGCCTCCAAAGGACTTTCCATCCATATGCATAAGCCTCCACCCATATATATAATCCTACAGGGGTCTTGCCAGCCATATACATAAGCCTGCAGATGGATCTCCACCAACATACATAAGCATGCAGATATATCTCCACCCATATACGTAAGCTTGCAGAGGTATCTCCACCCATATACAAAAGCCTGCAGGCCTTGCCACCAATATAAATAAGCCTGCGGAGGCTACTTTACCCATATATATATATAAGCCTGCAGAGGTTACTCTACCCATATATAAGCCTGCAGAGGCTACTCTACCCATATATATAAGGCTTCAGGGGGATCTCCACCCATATACATACACCTGCAGAAAGATTTCCACCCATATACATAAGCCTGCAGAAGGATCTTCACCCATATAAATAAGCCTGCAGAATGATCGCCATACCTATAAATGACCCTACAAAGGGATCTCCAACCCTTTATATAAATCTTCAAAGGGCTCTCTATCCACATAAGCCTGGAACCCAGAAGAGCTCACCCAAATGGAAAGAGCTTCCTCACCGCAAATGGTTGGTGGCATTGGTGGCATCAACAAAATGATGGTGGCAGCTAGTAGCAGCCAGGAGGCTTCTTCAACACCTGCAGTGAGCTAGTTTGATGCTTAGGAAGGTGGTATAATGAATGGACTACACTAGAGTGGGAGGTCCTAATGCTTAGTGATTCACGCACCACGTAAGAACTCGCCATGGGACAGAAAGGAAGTTGCTGGGGAATAGGGGTTGAAAATGCATGAGGCACTTACAGGTTCATGTCTGAGCATATAGCATAAATATGTGTTAACACTACCTCTGCCCTGGAAACTTTGTGCCTGGAAAGGTCCAGCTCCATGGCAAACTAACCCCTCTCTTCATTAGTAATCCCCTCAATAAATAAATACCTTACCTAAAATACCATTGAAGCTGTTTCCAACAAGGACCCAGAAACAGCTGCACACTGCAATGTCGTACATTTTCCTAGGTGGAGTTTCAGCTGCTACCCATGTCTGGGTTAAATTATGTATTGCTAAAACAAGATAAACCATTACCCCTTTCAGATGTAAATATATATAGTTTTATTAAATGATTAAGCAATACAATGAATCTGAAATCCCATTAACTAAGCAATTAAGACACTAATTACATATATGGTTTAAAGCTAATTGACTAATGAGTAAGCAATGGATTACATAATATACATATATACAGAGAGAGGGTATAAATTTAGCAACATTCTCAGACTGCTCGCCAGCCTCTTATGAGAAGTAACCCCTCCGGAACATACATCACTGGATATCTCAGGCTTATATCATCAACTGGGGAGCAGAAATCGACATATATGAGGGCGATGTGTACACCAGCACAGATAACGCCCCAAGAAGAGAAAACATGTCCAGACTATGAAATCACATAGATATTGTGTGGATGGGCAATGGTGCTGATGTTTGGCAAACACTAGGCATTGAATTGTACAGTTCTGTACACACAGAACACTGCTGCTGGGCATGTGTAATTGTGTGTAATTGTGAGTGAGCTCCCTCACCTCAGCCGCAGATATAGCAGCAGTGCTCTGTGTGTGCAGGCCTCTCTTCTTATAGATCTTAGTGTACAGTTTCCAGCAACAGGTCTCAGGTAGTTTTGCTTTAACACACATTTGCTTACAGAGAATTAAAAAGAAACAAGATCAATTCAGCACCATGAAAAAAAACAAGATAAACTCAGCACCATGAGAATGATTTTCGCATATAATATACACTTCACAAATGCCACCAAAAGTGAAATAACCATTTCAACTGACCAGCCAACCCACTTTGAGGGGACATAAATGTTCCAATTTGCTGACATTAGTGGCAAGACTGCCCCAGAGAATCCAGGCAGTTTGGTCAAGTTACAACTGGGGCTCTGGCTCATTGGCTGAACGGCGGTAGTGTAATGTATGGATTGGCTGAGCACCAGAGATAAGTCACTGTTTCTCAACCTGTGGTAAGTGAACCCCAGCAGGCACATAGTAATGTTCAAGGGCAGACCAAAAGGGTAGGTTTCATGGGTTTTTTGTTTTCTTTCCCATCACCTTTAGAGCTACTTGGAGGCCAATTCATTAATAGCGCCAGGTAGCGACAGATGAGCGACAGTAGCGGTATTTTCACAGCGCCCGCTAGTATTTGCTGTGCTTGGCCGTTGTTCGGTTGTTGACAGCGACTCAGTCGGTGTGCGGTAATGTTGAATACGGGGTTAGGAGTCGCTATTTGACAGGTTCCGCGCTGTATGGGAGCACATGACAGCGAATGGTCATAGCGAACGGCTCCCAGCATATTCTTTAACAAATCACGCGCAAAAAATTCTCGCGCTGTGAAATGCTTGTTTAAACCCCAGAGCGCTGGCGGCGATGGGTTAAAAGTAGTTTTTTAACCCCCAAACAACCATATTTTTGGGAAAAAAAAAAACAGGTTTTTCAAAACATTTTGTAATATGAATACATTAATATCAGACCTATAACATCAATTCTGCACAAATTTTTTTTTTTTACCTTAAAAAAACATATAACATTGCAGAAGTGGTCACAGAATTTTTGACATTTAAAAAAAAAAAAATATTAATAACAATTAATTATGAATATTTAAAGATTGCTCCATTGAAATGCATTGGAGAGCGTCAGGTAGCGAGAGGTCATACCTGTCGCTGTTCAAGGTCGCTCACTGGCGCTGTGGGGTGAGGCTGGAATAATGATGAATGATTCGCTATCTGGCGCTCTGTCAGTCGCTAAGCAGGATCGGCTTGATAAATGTGTGATTGCGGAGGGGAGCCGGCGTTCTTGTGGCAGTGACCGTCATTACCGTTCGCTCACCATTCGCTACCTGGCGCTATCCCTTGTTAAATAAGGGCCTTGGTTGAAACTTTTTTGTCACTAGGGGTTACTTGGTGTAAAAAGTTCAAGAACCACTGGTTTACGTAACATAGATATCAAACCAACAACAATGACATAATACCCTACTTATTAACATTGGTTTATAACCTCCCTGCCAGATCCCAGCACTGACTGGTGTATGCATTTCTGCTCAGTAATATTAATCAAATTCGCTAACATTCTGAAATCATGCACCTTAGTATGGTGAAGGAAAAGAACATGGCTGTGACCATGTATGAGCCATGCCTCTCAGAGGTCAAGAAAAACATGCATCCCTTGACAGAAATTTAGAAGTGTTTTATATATGTACTGTATCTACTGCTGGAAGTGTCATGGATAGGGCCAGCAAAAAGCGAAAGCCACCAGCAACATTTGAATCACAAGTGTCAATGCTTCTGGTGCAGTGGAAAGCAAAAAACTTCTCCAAGATGTTTTCTGTGGTTATATATCTTTTAGAGATACCCGTGGTGTGGGTACAATGTACTATTGTTGCAGCCCTGTCATCACTTACATAGGAATCCGAGAAGTTATTCTTTGGCCTCATTTAAGTCTCTATCTATAGCACCATGCCTCCTGTAATGTATCTAGTGTACAAATGTATACATTCATTTATAGTGATAAATATATGTAGTTCCAGTTAATGGAATGGATGGTTAGAGCAACGCATCACTGAACACATATTACTTATGCATAATGAAACTGAAAAGCCATAGGCCATACCGCCCGTGGCTCAGCAGCGACCTTCACGTGCCAGTAATGTCACTTGTGTGCGCCTTCTTGTCTCCACATTCAAAATGGGAAACCCAAAACAGAGTTTAATGACCCCCCCCCCCCCAAAACCCTTCTTCTCCACATCATGTGATTACCTTACAGGGGACATCGAAAATATTTATTTAACACAGTGTTTCCTAAATATGCTTGTCTTCAATTTAGAGGCAGTTTGATAAAACTTGTCCAGATGTTCAACTCAGTCTCCAAATCATAACACTAATACATTTTATGAGGGGGATTCAGGCTGCGTTTTCCAGTCTTACATACAAAAGCAGCCAAATGTTCCCAAAAACAAGAGAGGACCTTCATCTGAATACATTCTGAAGGTGTCAAATGTGTACAGACGGCGGTGTGGGTGGCAATGAGAGCAGAAGGAGTCTTAGGCAATGGGGATCAATACGTGCCGGGGGGCATAAAGGTTTTATTGGCGCAAAAAAAACATGGGTATTACTGGGAGCAGAAGGATGGCAGTTTAGTGAATGTTATTAGTCAGGCCGTTGTTGTCGTATTTCCCATCTCACCAAGACCCAGCCAGGTTAATAGATGAGAGGGCAGCAGAAGGGTGGTGAGAATTCTGCCCCCAGGGACACAGGCAATTGATGTTAATTTATCCCATAAAGAAGTTGGTGCTTTAAAGCAGAACAAAACAAAAGTAACCAGGCTCTAGAGTCTAAATGACTCCAGGCTTGAGTTACAGATGGCTCCCAGGGCATCCTGATTTGGAATGCTCTGCTGTACGACCACCCCCCCCTCCGATTTCACCCATATACTCACTTGGCATGGCAGATGGGTTCTTCAGCACTCTTCTGTGATGTGCGCACACCTCCCTAGCATATCTCAATGGCTGGAGGCTGATGGGTGTTGCATAGAGCACTGTTTTATAACCAGCAGCACATGTACCCCAGGGGGTAACCGCCACAGCTTGAAGGAGTACACTGTGATCGGGGGGTGCACCAACATGGTAGGTCTGATGGGTTTGGTATATTATTAACAGTAAAAGATGATCCCTTCTTGTTTTAAAAGTGTTACAATGCCTGTGGCCTACATATTTTGGTAACATTTATAGGTGATCTCATACTTGGGGGTACTTGGTTGGAATTCTTTTGTAGCTGGGGAGTATGGCCTTCAGTAGGCGCCTACATTACATTCAGAACTCATTGCGAGGCATGAATATGCATGCACCGTGTAAGCATAGATCAAGGTAAGCAAACAGGCAATCCTAGGGGTTTCACACATAGGGCCATCCCACATTGGTGAGAATGCCCTGGGTTTTTCTCTGCTTTAAAGTCATATTTTAAACACTATACTCCCCTTTCATTCCGCTTAGGCTATCGCTGCTAGTCCGGTGCTTACACACTTACCAGATCGCCCGGCCCGCTGCCTTCACCTCCGCCGCATCGACGCATTCACAAAGCTGTGCAGAGGGGACTATGGCATGCCCCGCCCCATAGTCACAGGAACTATAGCACGCCCCACTCCACTGAAGTGAATGGAGATCAGGGCCAGGATTTACACTGTATTATAATGAGCCATCCTACATGCACATTTGGCGGACCAATAAATGCACTTACTGTTTCAGCTCTCGAGCAGGCTGGCCAACATGTTTTCTCAGTGTGGCCTGGTGAAAGTTAGTCAGGAAAGAGGCTGTTAAGTCCCATTTTGTCACTGTGGTTTACATATTAACAGATCGAGACTCTGCCCAGCTCTGGTGCCCTGAGGTTATCTGTCATCACACCACAGTGCTGAGTTATTGAGCACACTGAAGAATGGCAGCTGCCATGTGAATATATAGATAGCTTTGGGCTTTAAATACATCAGGGATTTGAAATCACGCAATGAATTAAGCTTAACTTCTTGTCATTTGCTACAGTCAACAAGAGATAAACCTCATATCACCAAGAGATTAACGTATAGGAAATGTCTTCCATCATTCGAAACAAATAAGCATAAAGGAAACCCTAAGAACTAAGTAAGCCATTAACCTCCTTAGCAATGTTCCGTTCTTTCACCAGGATTTACAGTTTTTAGACAAATATATTTTAGATAAATAAATCATTTATTTATGCAGAGCTATACCAACAGGAATGAAGAGTATGATAAAGACCTTGAGATCCCGGGGTGCCAAGAGGAGTAGATAGAGTGATCCTGATGTTTAAATACCCATAATGTAAAAATAGACCCCCCCCCCCCCCCCCCCCAGAATTTCTGACAGCAAGCACATTCCTATTCAGCAGTCACTATGAGGCTGCACAGTTGCTGACTCCCTGCTACATCTGCTCTACGCACACCCCCAGGCCCGCCACCAGATGCCTTGCTGCTGTGGCAGGCCAGATTGCCAGGGGTATGCACTTACTCCTGGGACCAGGTGAGTTGATTTTTTTAACTGCCTAATGGAGGGAGCCGAGGGGGGAGGGGGGCACTAACCTTAGAGTCTCTTTAAATTGGCAGTCCCAATCTTTCCCACCATTGATGCCCAGTGAGGTGTGTAAGACTGACAAGAAACTTACCGGGTCCTAGACCTGCACAGGGAGCAGGCGACTGCTGTCCTAGCTTCTACTCTGCTGAGCTGCATGAAAATGATAAAAGCGATCCTATACCTATATGTTAAACCCCTCCTCATTCACAAGGGGCCAGTGACCAATCTGGAATTCCCAGTGGGCATGCACATCAAAGCAGAATGGTTTACGTTGGTCAGCTGATTATCTGCCATTTGGTGCTGTACACTTAAAGAGGAAGTGGTGACTTGAGCATAGTGCGGCTTTAAGGTCGGCAACTGACAGACGGACAAAAGCCCCAACTACTCAGGATGCAAGCCTGGGCCAAGTAATTTTTTTGTTCTTCACACCTCACTGGGCATTGCTGCTGAGGTCAGGGTAGAATCTGTTATCTCAACTGGACAGTCACTTCAGGCCTTGGTGAGTTGTTATGAGGGTATATTTGGAAGCCTGACTTGCACCATCCACAAGCAAAGCTTCTCAAGGCATGCCTGCTGAAATCACAAACATTGACTGCTGCTCCCCCAGTGGCTTCCCACAGCTTTAAGCTCACCTGGTCCTGGAATTGCACAGCAATAAGATTGGTGATTGTCAAAGGGTGTCTTGCTCTGCAGCCACATCTCAGCTTTGGCCCTTATTTAACAAGGGATAGCGACAGGTAGCGCCTGGTGAGCGACCGGTAATGACGGACACCGCCACGAGAACGCCGGCTCCCCACCACAATCACACATTTATCAAGCCGATCCTGCTTAGTGACTGAGATAGCGCCAGATAGCGACTCATTCATCATTATTCCAGCCTCAGCCCACAGCGCCAGCGTCCGACCTTGAACAGCGACAGGTAGCACCTCTCGCTACCTGGCGCTCTCCAATGCATTTCAATGGAACAATCTTTAAATATTCATAATTAATTCATATTAATGTTTTTTTGTTTTTGTTTTTTTTTAAATGTGAAAAATTCTGTGACCACTTCTGCCATGTTAGATATTTTTTTAAGGTAAAAAATAAAATAAACCTTTGTGCAGAATTGATATTACAGGTCTGATATTAATGTATTCATATTACAAAATGTTATTAAAAACTTGTTTTTTTTTGGTTTCCAAAAATATGGTTGTTTGGGGGTTAAAAAACTACTTTTAACCCATCGCCGCCAGCACTCTGGGGTTTAAACATGCATTTCACAGCGCGAGAATTTTTTTAGCGTGATTTGTTAATGAATATGGTGGGAGCCGGTCGCTATGGCCAGTCGCTATCATGCGCTCCTATACAGCGAGGAACCTGTCAAATAGCGACTCCTCAACCAATATTCAACATTACTGCACACCGACTGAGTCGCTGTCAACAACCGAACAGCGGCCAAGCACAGCGACTACTAGCGGGCGCTGTGAAAATACTGCTACATTCGCTCAACTGTCGCTACCTGCCGCTATTAATGAATCGGCCTCTTAGTCAACCAAGTAGACCTGAATGCCTGCCGCTGGGGAGCACACAACAGAATGAAAGTGGATGTCACTGCAGAGTAAACCACTCTGCAGAATCCACTGCTAGATGCCAGAAGTAGGTGATTATACGGGCTCTCGGCAGGGAGGTGTGGGCAGCGTTTTAGCATCCTACAGGGCATCCCAAACTAGGATCTCCCCAGGAATTAGTTAAAGTGGACCAAAAATAATAGACTTTTGGTCCACACATGGGACACTAAGGGCACATGGGACACTAAGGAAAAACTTACATTCCCATTAGTTTAGTTTTTAAAGTCCTGAATGTGCTGTAAGCCACAGAGAAAAAAGTCCCACTGTGCTGCAGGAGCTTCAAGGGATTGAGACTCTAGGGCTAGGTGAATATAAGTTAGTATTCCACGGATCCATCCTTTAAAATGTATATTCTAACATTGGTGGAGCAAGACGATTCATGAGGCCATGAATACTTCTGTGTATCCTCTCCACTCCTATTCTCTCTAGCTTGTTTTCACACAGATACATGGAAGGCCACAGTGGAATGTAAATTGGTGCGCTGCGGGGATGATCCTAGGCAGATGCAGCCACGGCAATTCATTATGTTATTATAATCTGTCACCCTGGAGGAAAAGATACTATCATTCAGTTCAACTCCAGCCCTGCTTTGGTTTAGTTCAAGCAGCAAGGCCCAGAGTCTGCACTGTGTTTAGCTGTTTGCTGTTTGTGATCATACAGGGGAGATTTGAAGCTTTGCTCTTTAAGGGATAAGAACGGAACCACCACCTATATCCAGGGCTAAAGACAAAAAAATGATCTAATATCAAAAATCTGAACGTGCCAGGTGGGGAGAGGTAGTGAAACTTTAAAATCGATTGCCTAGCAGCTTACCTGATGCAGTGTCAGTCCCATGCTGTGTTTCTGCTCTGGTCACAGAAAGGAAGAGGAATTTTCCTCCAGTGCCCCACCATCATCTGGACCACCAGTTCAATATTGAGACTTGGGTCAAGTTGACACCCCCTCTGTTAGTGATAGGCTAAAAAGGAGCTCACTATACTGTCAATGTAATGCAATGCACAGTGTTCTTGTTTGACTAAGCTCTGCCATGAATAACATGAATAAAATAAGGTAAACACGTGATTTACAATTACGGTGGCATTAAAGCTTTGTTTTTTTAAAGCGGACCAAAACCCATAGCCTGGAATCTACAAGGGCTGGCCGCTGGCTTTTTTACCCTGGTGATAACTCTCCTTACCCCAGTCCAATGGCACATGCGCAGGCATGCTGTTGGGAATAAAAGGGATGCGGCAGTGTGCTCCCCCCCCCCCCCACTGAATTTAATCAGAGCCCTTTGCCAAAGTATGGTAACATGATCATGTAAAGTTGTATTAATTATTGTGTGGGGGATAGAGTTTTCTGTTGGTGTACAACAGATATATAGTTCTTTTGAACACAGAAAAGGGCTCTGAGTGGATGAGAGCCCATGCATGCACTGTTGGACCGAGGATAGGTGAGTTTTACTGAACTGGGGTGTTTCACACAGCAGGGCATCAAAATTTGCGGGTTTTGATCCGCTTTAAAAGAGAAAAAATGATAACACTACCATTGTAGTCCTACATCACACCTACAATAAGAATACTTTTGAGTGTACCTGAACTTTAAAGTCCATCCAAGCACTTTTTTGAAGGGTGAACTTATTTTACATACCATTCTTCCTTTATAGATGAGTACATTTGGTCTCTAACTACCTGTTCTCTGTGCCATACTGTGCTGGATCAACAGCCTAGCAACAGCACCATGATGTAATTTACACCTTAGCACTCTAGTAGTGGTGCTTCCAGAGGCAGCAGTTGGGCCTTCTGCAGGAAGAGAACCTCATTGCACAGCTTATAAAAACTCCCCAAAACTCACTTGCCCCATCTGCATGCATATTATTAAACTATTGTCAGTACTTATATTTGCTCCTGCATCCATTCCAAGCTAAATGCAGCCTCACTGATTTTCTCCTGCTCAAGGCCATATTGGAGCTCCCAGGAGGCTTCTTCCTTTTACCAGTATCCCAGTTGTGCTGCTGGCTGGACTTAACCAAAATAATCCACAATGCAAACGCTGTGTGAAACCCCCCCAGGTGGCCCGAACAAACTCACCTCTTCCTGATCCTACGATGCATGTACAGGCACTTGTCCAATCAGCATGCTCATATCCGAGTGCACTGATGACCGCATCCCCGCTACCCTCTAACAGGGTTTTGTGAATTCGTGAATGGCCGAGGCAGGTACGTGCTCTGCTAAAGAGATAGCGGGGACGTGGATGCTGCCTGTGCAAGCACCGATGGACCAGGAACGAAGATGAGTTTTCAGACGACCTGGGGGGTTTCACACAAGGGGTAGCGTGTATGCTGCCCTGGAGTGTCATAGACCATTAAGAGGAAATGAAGGAAGCTTATTTAGTCCTTTAACATTAGTTAAAGCTCACATTGTCAAGCAACGTTTGTATTCCAGCTTTATAAATGCCAGAAAGGGTCAGGAAACCTGAGGGTATCCGGACCAGACATCTGCACCAATGATTCATCAACCCGTAAAGTAATATTAAGGTATATTGCCGGTAAAACATTAAAAACAGAGCCCCCAAAACAGAGACTAACTTTAAGTATCACACCAGTAACAGCACAGCTTGTAAATACTTTGTGTATAAATTCTTCAGTGCCAGAGGCTGTATTTAACAGAGAGATACAAAATGACATGCTGCTGCTTCAATCTGAACTGGACCCTACAATTTGATCTGTACCCCAAGTAGATATGCAGCCTGTCACTCATGCCAGCCTGTTCTCAGACTGAGATAAACTATTTTGAACATTACTGCAATAGTTTGAAGAATATATATATATATATATATATATATATATATATATATATTAAATAAAATGTCCTAAAATACAATGGCTCAAATAGGGCCAGGAATACCATGCTAATATTGAAAGATTGACTTATATAATATAATATAACAGGTATGTCCACAGCCAGGTCATAAGGTATAGGACTATCTATGATATTAGACCACAGCAGGATGCCGGTGTCGGCTTCTACCTGGGCCGCTGCCAGACAATGGCATTTATGTATGCGGCGTATCATTTGGGTGGAATTCCAACACAAGACAAGTTTCCAAATATTTATTTGCAAAGGGCCATGCTGCATGGGGAAGATCTATAAGGTTACCTTATTTGAAATGGCCATTGCTTTGCAGCACGGATCATCACAGCCGTCAAGTTGAAGAGGACCGCCCACATGGTAATTTTATCTCTTATAGTTAGTCATGTCGTCCTCCTGTACACCCATACATGCCCAGGCATTACACTCACCCTTCTACCTTCATAGGTCTGCAGCCTGTGCGTATCCCCTGGTGTACTAGTTGTGCATGGCACTGCACACACGGGTGCGGGTGAACCCCACTGGACTCCTGTGGTCACGTGGGACACAACTATTGCACAGAATTTTCATTGAGGCAATGGTAAATGTGCATGCAGTGTCATGCAGCAGCCTGAGGCCCACTAGGGGCAATTAAGGATGTAGCTGTACTTTAATTTAAATTCATAAGAAGACTCAGTTACAAGCCCAATTTGGTGTCATATTTAAAAGTATGAGGTCAATGAAGGCTTCACTTTATAGGACAGACAGCAGCCCAACTAATTTCAGTTGTATTTTAGTAAAGCATGCAATTTTTAAATTCTAATTATTTGTTGCACCTTACACAGTCTCAAAACAGGTAGCAACATTATTCTAAAAGTTATCAACAACATGGAGTTGTCATATTGTGTATAGAATGGAGAGTAAAAGAATAGCCTTTAAAGTGGACCAAACCTCTGCCCGGTCTGGATTCCAGGGCCGGCCGATAGCCTGCCCCTAGGGCATTCTATTCCGGTTGGTGCGCTGTGTTAAAACCCCCTGGGCGCCAGTAACCTTCCCAGATCCTGGCGAGTCCCACAATGCTGTCTTCGCTGGCAGCCGCATCCCCAGCTTCCCTGTATCTGTGTCATTCAAATAGGCCGGGCACGCAGAAGCATGCACACCACAGGGGAGCCAGGGATGTCGGCGCACATATGCTGGTTCGAAGTTCAAATCAGCGACTTTAAGCCGCTTAAAACACTGGTTGGATAAGTGCCCAAACATGCATTGTGGGAACAGAGGAAAGGTGAGTCAAAGTGAGAGGGTTTCACACAGGGGCATCGGACAAGGGGATGCCCCCGGGCAGGGACCAGCCACCAGGATTGTCAAAATCCTGGTAATTGGTCCGCTTTAATATTGAAGGAGACCATACAGGGCATTCTGAAGCTAATAATACAGTATAAATATACACTATGCTGGTTAGTGATTTACAGGTAGCACTAGGACCATCTGCTGCCATAATCCTGGAATATCTAACTTTAGCCACAACATAGAAATAGTAGATGAATGTATGCAGAATAAAGCACCAGTCACAGCATAACGATGTTTTCTTAGGTACCTCCACTATGACATGAGATCATTTTGTCTCATGCAGATAATTACAATCAAACCTGAGAAATTACTGTGGTACAAATGTATCCAGACTGTTGCAAAATAAATTGAACAAAATTGCCTGAGCAATTAGATTTCTGATTTTGCTTAGAAGATAAGAACTGATTGGTTGCCTCAAGCAACTGCTTTCATTTTTCTAACTATAACAGCCTGTCTACGTGCTGCCCAGAGATGATGGATTTTTGGAATCTCTTGGTCAGAACAGGCTGTAAATGTACTTCTGTGATAAAGAGGGGTGCTTCTGTATGGCACATAAACATATAAGCCCGGGCAGTGTAAGCATGCAGGTTCTTTTCAATCTTACTAAAACCTCTTATGCTAACAGCTAGCCTCTAAAAATGGGGCAGAAGCTGTTACACAAGAACAATGCAAGCAAATGATTAATTTTTTCAAGTGAGAATTACGTTATACAAGCTAAGACCTTTTCACACGTTTGCGTTGAAACTGTTTAAAGGCTATTAGTAACCTACAAAAAATTGAGTCATTAGCAACATCGAGCCAAGAAGGACAGATGCTGAGCTGCATGTGGGAAAACCGGCGGCAGCAGTGACTGCCTAATGATGGGGGGGGGTATGAAAATGGCTAGTAATGCAGTGAAAGAGAACAGGGAATGCGACGATATTCCGAGAGCAGCGCTGCTGGTAATTGGAGCATACAAACAAGGCTGAAGTATGAGTGAGACTGCGGTGCTGATGAGGAGACACACATTGCACCACTGCTGCTGTCACCATCATCCATCTGATGGCAAAAGTGATCAGAAATCATGTCACCTCCAGGAGACCAGCATGAGAGAGGGGGGGCAGGTCATGAAGGTAGGAGGGGGAGGGGGAATAAGAGACACACGGGTCAACAGTGGGAGTGCAATGCAGAGAAAAGGAGCAATGTTCTGGACAGATCCATGAGAGATATGTAGCCTCTCAGCATTGAAATCGACTACCGGTACATGGAGCATTCTGCGGCTGGTCATACGTATATTGCTCAAATACTAACAGGTAGTATAGACACAACCACAACACTGGAATCTGCAAGAGACCTAATATATTTATATCCAGAATCTAGAATCATAGTATATGCAGTGCAATGCAGATATAAATAGGGAGCAGGAACAGTATAGAATAGTGAGTGATGTCCAGCCTCTGAGTAGTGGAGGAGGCATTCTGGGGGCATTCTGACACTAGCTATATGTATAATGGTCAAATATTCACAGGTAGCTATGACACTAATACCATCTACTACCACAATAATGAAATATCTCACTGTGACAATACATAAATATCTAATTACAACCAGTATATGCAGAGCAATTCAGTGATTAGTAATTAGCTCTATTTTGTATGGAATGGAGGGGAATAGCAAAGCCGCTGAGTACCGAAGGAAGCTATATGGGCCATTCTGCAGCTAGCCATTTATCTTAGTCAGTTACTGATTATGTCATGGAATACTTGGGACCACAATGTATAAATATTTAGCTAGGATCAACGTATATGCTGGCAAAAAGAGATAAATAAGAGTAGTATTCTGCATAAAAAAATGAGCGATATGTGTATTAAAGAGGCTGTACAGGGCAGCTAGTCATATTCATCAACTATTTACAAGTAGCTAAGACCCTGAGACCATCGACTACCACAATTCTGGAAAATCTAACTGTAATCACGATATAAAAAATACCTATACAAACACAGTATAAGCAGGGCAATACATTGATAGTAAGAAGCAATATTCCTTAAGGAGCAGTATCCAGCCTCTGGATGGTACTGGGGGAGGCTATACTGGGCATTCAGCAGCAAGTCCTATATGTGTTTGGATACTTATAGGTAGCCAGGACCCTAGCCCGTTCATTATCATAATACTGGAATATCTGCCAGTGACCACACAATATAAATATCACATTAGGATCACTGAATATGCAGTGCAATGCAGCAAGTATTAAGGAGCAGTCTTCTGTATAGAATGATAGGTGATCTACAGCCTCTGAGATTTGGAGGAGGCTTTATGGGGCATTGTGCAGCTTTTCATATAAAAATGGTGAGTTATTTAGAGTGGAGATTTGGTGATATCTGACTATAGCCCTATGTAGTAATAAATAACTAGGTTCATAGTATACAGTCATGACATAAGTATGTCTGCTTGAGTGTAACAAAATTTGAGAGGGCAATAAGGGCATTCTGCCCTCAGATATATAACAGCTAGCCTTGGCCTCTATATATAATATGGGCAATTGAAGCTGAATGCAGCAGCAACCACAATATCTCACTGGGATTCATCCTAAAGGGACAATATACTGGGGGGAATCCTGCAGTTACAGGTGGCTGTAAACATCACACTGTATCTGTCACCACATTTACGTGAGGCGATGCGGCAGTGCCAGAGTATAAGGTGGATCTTAATGGGGGTAGCGTGTGGGAATTCTTCAGTCACCCAAGGGACAGGGACCGGCGGCTTCCATTATATATCCTATATATGCATACAGGCAGCTATATAAACATCTGCTGCATCTAGACAATATGCAGAGGGTCAGTATGGGGCCACCTGAAGCCAGCTAGCCAAATAAATAAATAAATATTAGGTCAGACATCACCATGTAAAAATACCTACAGTACATTCACCAAACAGACATAAAAGCAGATACATTGGTGGCTACGGTGTGAAATGTGGCAACCGAGGAAAATGAGGAAGCTCTGGGGAGCCCATGGTGGTCGGTTACAGGTGGCCAGGATGCCATGATACCTCACAGTAGATAAAGCTGAGTGTTATAATAAATGCATGGGCTAATAAAGTACAGCATAAGGGCATCTCCTGAGAGGGGAATCAAGGGGCACCCTGGTCCTATAAAGTCTACTTACAGGTGCCATTAAGGATGGTTAGAAATACAATGCAGCCACACTCTGAAGCAGGGAGGCACCAGGGTATGTTGAGGGAGCTGTAGGGCTATGGTGAGGGGGCAGAGCCTGGGTATGCTGAGGGGGCAGTAGTGGCATGGTAAGGGGGCAGCGCCAGGGTATGTTGAGGGAGCTGTAGGGCTATGGTGAGGGGGCAGAGCCTGGGTATGTTGAGGGAGCAGTAGGGGCATGGTGAGGGGGCAGTGCCAGGGTATGCTGAGGGGGCAGCAGTGGCATGGTGAGGGGGCAGCGCCAGGGTATGTTAAGGAAGCTGTAGGGGCATGGTGAGGGGGCAGTGCCAGGGTATGCTGAGGGAGCAGTAGGGGCATGGTTAGGGGGCAGTACCAGCGTATGCTGAGGAAGCTGTAGGGGCATGGTTAGGGGACAGTGCCAGCATATGCTGAGGGAGCAGTAGGGGCATGGTCAGGGGGCAGTACCTGGGTATGCTGAGGGAGCAGTAGGGGCATGGTGAGGGGGCAGCTCCGGGTGCCAGGGTATGCTGAGGGAGCAGTAGGGCCATGGTTAGGGGGCAGTGCCAGGGTTTGCTGAGGGAGCTGTATGGGCATAGTGAGGGGGCAGTACCTGGGTATGCTGAGGGAGCTGTAGGGCCATGGTGTGGGGGCAGTGCCAGGGTATGCTGAGGGAGCTGTAGGGCCATGGTGTGGGGGCAGTACCTGGGTATGCTGAGGGAGCTGTAGGGCCATGGTGAGGGGGCAGTGCCAGGGTATGCCAGGGAGCAGTAGGGGCATGGTGAGGAAGCAGTGGGAGCATAGTGAGGGGGCCGCTCCGGGGGATGGTGAGGGAGCAGTGCTGGAGTAGGGTGCAGTAGGGCCATGGTGAGGGAGCAGCGCTGGGATATGGTGAGTAAGCAGTAGGGATATGGTGAGGGGGCAGTAGGGGCATTTAGCAACCAGTGGCCAGTAACAGGTGGGTGGGATGCCAGGCTCCCTCATGGCAGCCTCATGAATGCCAGTGCCAGTCACAGGGGTCACCGGTCATCCAGTAGCTTTAGGAATTGAGGTGCGCAGTGGCAGTAACTGGGTACCTGTCGGCTTTGGGGTCCTGCACCCCCCGCCCCTTCATTGCATTGCAGAGAATGCCCTCTTCTCCCCAGGACTTACCATGGCTGGTGCCCCCTTCTCCCTCCTCGCACTCGGTCAGGTTGTTGAGCATGGTGGGGTGTCCGGGCTGCTGTGGCCGCCAGTGATGCCGCTACCGCCGCAGAGCCAGCAGAGCAGGAGGAGGAGGAGGAGGCTGCAGTGCAGAGATATGGCAGCGCGCGCGCACACTGACTGGAGGAGAGGAGGGGGAGCGGGAGGAGGAAAAGAACGGGGGCACAGAGATGGCGAGGAAGATGGGGGAGAAAGACAGAGAGGGGAGAAAGCGGAGGAAGGCGTGATGGAATAAAAGCCGAGGAAGATATGAGAGAAGGAGAAGCGGCATACGCAATGGGGGGGGGGGGGCGTCATGTGGGAATTCCCTCCATCCCTGCCTGAGGTGATGGCGGGCCTCCACACACAGCATCCTCCGCTGCCTCCAGTCCGGCACACACAGACCCCTCGACGTTTTTTTTTTGCTGCTTCTGGATTAGACTCAAGTCATTACACAGAATTAGTTTAGTTCTTATCTGTTCTGCTCACTCCTTCATTAGCTTGAAGGCTATTCACAGCCATGCAGAGAGCAGTTAATCATGGCTGATAGTGGCAGCTCTCAGCAGCTATGGGGCAGAGGATAGGAGGCTTCACTCTGCAGACTATGGAGCCAGGCATATGTCTGCAGACCCCAAACCCAACAATCAACAGGCTTATACAGTAGTTCCTGGTAATTAAGCTTGCACTGCTCCACAGGGGAAACAGGTATTGGTCTGGACCCCAAAGCGTACCCTGGAACTTTAGTCTAATGAGCACCTGGGTACAACATGGTCATTAATGTATCCGCTTTGCATCTGTCTATAGCCCCAGCGCTCTAGTATCAATAGATCTAGCTATTAATTATTGATCTAACCAGGAGCAGCGGGTAATGCAGTGGTTCAGAAAAGTCAGTTCTACTGGTGGACCAAAGACACCCTATTGCTACTCCAACACTTCTGCTAAGTGGACAGCCAGGGATATTCTATAAATTGCTTGATGCAGAACAAAACCCAGTGCGATCAGCAGCGGAATCCAAAAGATCCCAGGACCGCCCGCTGGCCTTCCCGAGCACCGCATGTTTCCTGGCTCCATCGGACGGCGGCATCCCCAGCATTTTAGGACTGTGAGCGCCATTCAGAAAGCTGTGGGCAGGAGTGTGCGCGCTGCTGGGGATGCAGCCATTGCACTCCCTATTGTTGAAGGGCAGAGCTGTTTGCCGAATGGCATATGCACAGCTAATGACTCTGATTGGACTAGGGACCTTGCATGCACCATAGGACCGGGAAGAGGTGGGTTGTAATGGGCAATCTGGGGGTGTCGCACACAGCGGGGGCATCCCAAATTGGGATGCCCAGGGGGCAAGGAACAAAACCCAGCATGGGCAAAATCTTGGGTTTTGTTCTGTTTTGAACTGGAACAACACCCATTTTTACCAAATGTGCAGGGGGGCATCTTGGTCCCAATCTTGGGACCAGGGCGGACTGGCCCTAGGGAAATCTATAAGAACTCCTGATGGCCTGCACTGCTTTGCACCCCTCATCCAGTTAAGCCCCCCTAGTGTCCCTCCTAGCACCCCTGTACTTGGCCCCACTGTACCTTCCTAGTCAAGAAACCCCAGCAACGTTATAGCCTGAGAATCATTATTTTAGGGGGCATACCCACTCCTGCCACATTATATTCGCCTCAATACTAAAGCTTCAGTGCCAAGTTGGTCATCCATTCATGGATATTCATGAACTATCCCTGCAATGTTATAGCCTCATATTTGGAAAGCAACTGGGCTGCTGATGCAATGCAAGCACAACAAAGGCACAAAACCCTTTGTAAGTTTATACTTTCCCAGGCCTTCTATACTCAACACTGTGTACCACTCACAGCATATTCCTGATGCTAACTCTTTCCAATAGGGTCACAGTAAAACAATATTACATTGGTCCATATACTCTCTATAAAAAAGATTTTAATGCTAGGAGGCTTAAAGCGGACCTTCACTCTAAATAAGATTCTATCTTATATGTTTCCCACACCCTGTACATACAGATTGCTCACATTAAAAATCATCCTACCTGCATCTACTGCACGTTATGAGCCTTTAAACATCCAAGATAGCGGCTCATGGCATCAGGCAGCCTGCAAACAGGAAGTGCCTTCTGAGTGTGCTGCTCTGCATTCTGGGATTGCTGACCTTTTCCTGACCCCTGCTCTGCTGTGTCTGAGCTATAACCTGCCCCCCTGTACTTTATCCCACTCTCCTCTCCTCAGTAAGTGTGATGCTTCCGAGTCAAAATGGCGGCGCCCGTATCCTAAAGTCTTGAACAGAGTTGCAGCCCAGTGGGGGAAAGAATAATAAGTAAGTGACCAAAAATTTAAAATATATTAATTTTAGATGCTGGGGAATCATTTTTTAAGAGTTTAGGCTTTTCAAAAATCATGGTGAAAGTCTGGACTAGAACAAATGCACTCGTGGGAGTACTATCACGAAGAAATGGGCCAATAACAGAAATGTATATAAATATGCTGGATGGCAGAAGGAGGGGCCACTTATATACCCAGCATTAGGAAATATCCAGCTAGGCTTGTTTTTCCATTTTTTTTAATGGAAGGAAGAGGAAATCGGGTGACAGCTTCTGTCACCCCAGTACACTTAAACCTGTCACCAATGTATTTTATTCCTACCAGGAGAAGAAAACCACAAGCTTGGACGGCGTTTTATTCAGTTTGAGTGTATAAGTGACCCCTCCTCTCATTAGCTGACGTGTTTATATGGGTTTTTAATAATACACATTTCATGATAGTGCTCCTTTAAGAGAAGCAGAGGGAAGTAAATAACCTTCAGCTTGGCTACCACTGTATATATAACACTGGACCAATGGAAGGGCCCAAAAAATTGGGGGAAATACAGAGTCAAAGTAAGAAAGCAAAACGAAGCAAATAAGAGATCAGTAACATGCAAGAAAAGGGAATGGGGAGGGGGCAGCCACTATTGTGCCAGAGACATTAAATCAGTCGGGGTACACACAGTGATAACTTGCAGAGATATCGGGGAAAAGATTTTTATAGAGATCCAACTTAAACATTTGCCAAGGTAGTCAAATTTGGATAAATTGCTGATTGTTATCACACAGAGAAAATTGGACGCAATCTCTGGCTACTTCATTGGATTTACTTCTGGATAGAGGATAACGGCCTTATTTATCAAGGGCTAGCGCCAGGTAGTGTCTGACGAGCGCCAGGTACCGCCAGCTAACGGCGGCTACCAAATCAAGTACGCCCGGCGGCGGTCACAATGATGCATTTATCACGCTAAATGAGGCTAGCGCCGGCGAGAGCGTCAGCTAGCGCGGGATTCATCATGTAGCCGACTGCAACGAACAGCGCCGCTGCTAATCCCATCACAGCTACAGGTATGACCTGTCGCTCCCTGGCGTGGTCCAATGCATTTCAATGGAGCAATCTTTAAATAATCATAATTAATTGCTATTAATGGTTTTTTTTTTTTTATGTCAAATTCTGTGACCACTTCTGCAATGTTAGGATTTTTTTTTAAGTAAAAAAAAAAAATTGTGCAGAATTGATATTACAGGTCTGATATTCATGTATTCATATTACAAAATGTTTAGAAAAACTTGTATAATTTTTACATAAAAAAAAATGGTTGTTTGGGGGTTCAAAACTACTTTACACACATCGCCGCCAGCGCTCTGGGGTTTAAACAAGGAATTCACAGCGCGAGAAATTTTTGAGCGTGATTTGTTAATGAATCTGCAGCAAGCCGTTCGCTCTGGCCATTCGCTGTCAGGCGCACCCATACAACGCGGAACCTGTGAAACAGCGACCCCTAACCCCGTATTCACCATTACCGCACACCGACTGAGTCGCTGTCAACAAGCAAACCCCGGCCAAGCACAGCGAATACTAGCTGGCGCTGTGAAAATCACGCTACTGGCGCTCATCTGTCGCTACCTGGCGCTATTAATGAATCGGCCTCTAAGTGTCAGTGTGTTGTCGGTAATGGTTTGCAATCTGAAGAGAGGCAAGTTACAAGTGGTGTACCACAAGGCACTGTCCTGGGCCCCATTATTGTAATATGATGCGACATAGGAGACGGCTTTGTAGGTAAAGTTTGTCTGTTTGCTGAAATGTGAGTACAATGGTGAATATTCCAGAAGGTGCCTGCAACATAGAAAATAATTTGGATTTACAGGATAAATAGCAAAAGGAGGAAACTCTCTGAATTAATATTATGCACTTGGGTTGAAGAAATCCCCTATTTAAGTATCATATGGGAAAAACTGTGATAAGCCGGACTTTGGAAGAAAGAGATACTGGGAGACTGATTACTGAAAACTACAAGGTAAGTGGATAATGTAGCCAGGCAGTGAAGAAAAAGCAGGATGCTCACCTGATTGGCTCATGGTATCACCAGTAGAAAGAGAGAGGTTGTGATGCCATTGTATAGAGCCATGGTGAGGTCACAGCTAGAATACTAAAAAAGACATTCAAATGGAATGGGTTCAAAGGTGGGCAACACAAATGGTGAAAGATTAGTGGAAGATCCTAAAATAAAGAGCACATACACACATAAGGGCAGACTAGATGGACCATATGGTCTTCTGCCGTCAACCTTCTATGTGTCTAGAGTGAAGTTTGGGTCTCCCACCTCAGTTACCACATGTATCTCTTTGAACCACCTCTCACCTGGAGAGAGACTGTCTCTTGACTGCTGTCTGATTTTTCAAAGCTCTGCTATGCGGGGGAAGTGGAAGGATTCTGGGATTTGTAGCCTGAATACGTACTAAGGGGCTTTTCTTAAAGCCAGGAAAGCCTCTCCCACATGAGCGACACAGAGCCACAGGAATATAAGAACGAGAGAAACACCAAAAAGTGAAAGAAAGAGTTTTCCTTTAAACTGCTTTAGTAAAAGTATTGTATTTAAAGAGGACACGAAAAATGAACTGCCCCCCCCCCCCCAGGGCATGGGCCAAGTATGGATGCACAACCAATTGAATAATACACAAACTAAATACACTTTAGTGCCAAAACACATAAAACAAACGTGTATTTTGGCAATAAAGTGAGTGGCAAGCCAACTGTTTGTTATTTCAGCTCTGCAACATTTCTTTAGATTATTTAAGAAGAACCCAATTTTTACCATCTTTTTTAACTCACTAGTTTGGCCCCCTCCCCAAATCAGGATGCCCTTCAGCTTGGAATCGCCGTATACTCACCTCAGGCTGGGAACCAATGCTGGATGTGTGGTCTTCACACAGCATCCTTGCACTGTGCCCTCACCCTGCCTAGTAATCTAATATGTCTACCTGTAGCATCCCCGCTGCCTCTGCTATTTAGATCTGCTTGGTGAAATTGGCAACCCTAGATGCTTATGGAGTTTGCACTTAGGGATTTTTGTGCTGTGGGGGGCATTCAAGTTTGGTATGTCTTTAAGGGAAGAATCCTGCAGACTATAGAGGCAAGCATGGTGGGTTTTGGTACACTTTACACCCAGGATTTTCACTATCCTGGGTGTTGGTCCACTTCAGCCGGGCATCCGAGATCAGGATGCCCCGCTGTGTGAAACCCCCCCAAAAGCCCCCAAAAACGTACCTTTTCAGCGACGGACAAGCCGCCACCGCCTCCCGCGCGTCCCTCTTACAGGGCGCACGCCCGCGCCGCCCATTCACAAACGGCCGGCGCGGGCTCACGCACTGCTAGAGGGGCGCGCGGGAGGCGGCGGCGGCTGATCCGTCGCCGATAAGGTAAGGTTTTTTGGGGCTTTTGGGGGGGGGGTTTCACCCCGTGGGACATCCCGATCTCGGATGCCCCGTGGTGAGGGAGGTGATCGGCCCGGGAATCTTATAGATTCCCGGGCCGATCACCCCTGGGTGTTGGTCCACTTTTAAGTAGTAAAAGGTGAAAGTTATGTGCTGGTGGAAATAATAAAACTACTATAGTTTTGCAGTTCTTTTTACAATACAAATATGCAAAAGACGTATTTGATTTAAAGTGGGGTTCTTCTCTTACTGTAAAAATACTTTATTTTGTTAAAGGAGAACACTAGCATTACATAAATATTTTATGTAGTTAAAGGGGATGTCTTTTTCTTTCACAGTAAATTACATTAACTGGCTAAAGGATTCCTCTGCCATTTCCTAAAGCTAAATTAATAACGTTTTAAATAAAACTGGTAAAATTTCCCCCCAAATGTTGCCAAAATTCTGAATCCACAAAATGTTTGTCTAATTTAACTTGAACTTACAGAGCCAACAATTCAGTCTTTCTGAAAAGCCTTCCAACCCCCTGCTGAGAGGTCCTTTGTGTTACATTGTTATAGCCAAATAGCAATTCATTTATCCTAATTGATTCTACTGTAATCAGCTGTGATGCTTTCTAAAGCAGCCATAAGCCTATTATTGGAATGTAGATAGCATTCATTGCAATGTGATGTGTGCATCGCACTGTGGGATGGGAAGGACTCTCTAAGGATTGTCTCCTCTGTATTTCCAAACATCAAGAGTACTTTTGGTATTGTGGGAGCAAAGCAATACATAGATTGCACTCCTCCTGTTTCAATTTCTGACATGTTTCTTGCTTTGAAATTTATTATAAATGTCAGGCCCGTGGGACACCCGCCTTCAGAGTAAGCCCACAACCCCCAATCTCCGCTGCTAGCTTCACCTTTAGACAAGCCCCCGTTTGCCGGGACGCTTTATACGCCTCGCCGGACACGGTTGCCCCCAGGACTTAATAGCACAAAGGATGTGAGCTTACAGGGGTTGAAGGCAGATGAACCAGAGGCCAGACTGGGCAATGCCGGGTACGTACTGGAAACAGTTCGGGTGCTTCGGAAACAGGTAATACTGGAAGCAATTCGGGTGCTCAGGAGAATTCAAGCGAAGTCAGACGTCAAGCCAGGGGTCACACCAGGAGGTCAGAGAGCTGCGCAGTACAAAGGGATGAGACGAAGACGTGGTCGAGATTCAAGCAGATGGCCAATAACGATATAAACAGGCAATCACAGGAACAATAACAAGCCAGCTAAATGCTATCACAGGCACTGACATACTGAAGAGGTAATCCCTTTATAGGACTGAACCCGGCTGGATTGGACAGAGAGGCAGTGGCTGTGATTGGTGCACTTTGGATCAGTGTGCTGATTGGTGCACTTCGGATCTGTGGTTTGATTGGTGCACTTAGAGAACTCCAAAGGCATACTGCACCTCCTAGGTTTAGCTCTTTTAAACACCCTCCAGTGGCCACTCTGTGTATAGCACCACGGGAGGACATAAGCTGACTGTACTCACGCAAAAGCAGGAGTAGAATGACAGTGGAGGAGGGCGCGCTCAGCGACACACGCGTCGCTGGAGCGGGCATCTGAGGCAGAAGCGGCTGCTGGGCAGGAGAAACCCTGGCCAGTTGCCTAGGGACACCACGGGCACGGGCTGAAGGCAAGTCATTCATGACAATAATACTTGGAAACTAATCCTCTAATTGCAAATCTCTGTGGAATATGTTGGGGCTATTTCAGCAAAGTAACCAAATGTCATGGGGCCCTGGTGCGAACACAATGGGGTCTTTTGAAGGCTCAGACAGTAAACATTTTTTCTGTCATTTAACAGTTGGATGCATCTAGACTAGGGGTTCCCAACAGGTGGTACTAGAACCACTGGTGGTACTTAAAATCCTCTCAGCTGGTACTCAAAAAGGCTGCATATTGTCCTGTACCCTAACCTGATCTGCTGCCATCTATAATTCACTAAAACATGGTATGCACCATAAATAAAACAAAAAAGTCAGCATTTTTTTTGTTTGATTCATACTAGTGATGAGCGAGTAGTATTCGACCGAGCCGGTATTCGATCGAATACTATGCTGTTCGTCATACTCGATTTCGATCGAGTACAGCGGCGATGGCGCACTCACAATTCGTTTCCCCTCCCACCTTCCCTGGCGCGTTTTTTACACCAATCACCATGCAGGGGGGGTGGGACAGGTCCTGGGAGGACGCTGGCATCGCGAAAACGGCGTCTACATGCATTGGCTGGAAAAACCATGTGACCTCGAATATACAAAACTCAGCACTTCCTCTTCGTCAGCATTAGCAGCTTGAACTTAGTGAGGGACAGACGCTCACAGCAGGGAAAGACAGGCTGTCGCTGGCAGGGCCCCAGAAGCTCGGAATATCACATTTACCACCATCTATACCAGCTACCAGAAGACAAGAGAGTCATTAAGAGCCCTTATTAGGGCTACTACGCTGAACGGTATATGGCTCATATCCTATGTAGGCAAGCAGGGCCCCAGAAGCTCAGAATATCGCTTTTACCACCATATATACCAGCTACCAGAAGACAAGAGAGTCCTTAAGAGCCCTTATTAGGGCTACTACGCTGAACAGTATATAGCTCATATCCTATGTAGGCAGGCAGGGCCCCAGAAGCTCAGAATATAGCTTTTACCACCATATATACCAGCTACCAGAAGACAAGAGAGTCCTTAAGAGCCCTTATTAGGGCTACTACGCTGAACAGTATATAGCTCATATGTAGGCAGGCAGGGCCCCAGAAGCTCAGAATATAGCTTTTACCACCATATATACCAGCTACCAGAAGACAAGAGAGTCCTTAAGAGCCCTTATTAGGGCTACTACGCTGAACTGTATATGGCTCATATGTAGGCAGGCAGGGCCCCAGAAGCTCAGAATATCGCTTTTACCACCATATATACCAGCTACCAGAAGACAAGAGAGTCCTTAAGAGCCCTTATTAGGGCTACTACGCTGAACAGTATATAGCTCATATTCTATGTAGTCAGGCAGGGCCCCAGAAGCTCAGAATATAGCTTTTACCACCATATATACCAGCTACCAGAAGACAAGAGAGTCATTTAGAGCCCTTATTAGGGCTACTATGCTGAACAGTATATAGCTCATATGTAGGCAGGCAGGGCCCCAGAAGCTCAGAATATAGCTTTTACCACCATATATACCAGCTACCAGAAGACAAGAGAGTCCTTAAGAGCCCTTATTAGGGCTACTACGCTGAACAGTATATAGCTCATATCCTATGTAGGCAGGCAGGGCCCCAGAAGCTCAGAATATAGCTTTTACCACCATATATACCAGCTACCAGAAGACAAGAGAGTCCTTAATCCCTTATTAGTGCTGCTATGTTGAACAGTATATAGCTCATATCCTATGTAGGCAGGCAGGGCCCCAGAAGCTCAGAATATAGCTTTTACCACCATATATACCAGCTACCAGAAGACAAGAGAGTCCTTAAGAGCCCTTATTAGGGCTACTACGCTGAACAGTATATAGCTCATATTCTATGTAGTCAGGCAGGGCCCCAGAAGCTCAGAATATAGCTTTTACCACCATATATACCAGCTACCAGAAGACAAGAGAGTCATTAAGAGCCCTTATTAGGGCTACTATGCTGAACAGTATATAGCTCATATGTAGGCAGGCAGGGCCCCAGAAGCTCAGAATATAGCTTTTACCACCATATATACCAGCTACCAGAAGACAAGAGAGTCCTTAAGAGCCCTTATTAGGGCTACTACGCTGAACAGTATATAGCTCATATTCTATGTAGTCAGGCAGGGCCCCAGAAGCTCAGAATATAGCTTTTACCACCATATATACCAGCTACCAGAAGACAAGACAGTCCTTAAGAGCCCTTATTAGGGCTACTACGCTGAACAGTATATAGCTCATATTCTATGTAGTTAGGCAGGGCCCCAGAAGCTCAGAATATAGCTTTTACCACCATATATACCAGCTACCAGAAGACAAGAGAGTCCTTAATCCCTTATTAGTGCTGCTATGTTGAACAGTATATAGCTCATATCCTATGTAGGCAGGCAGGGCCCCAGAAGCTCAGAATATAGCTTTTACCACCATATATACCAGCTACCAGAAGACAAGAGAGTCCTTAAGAGCCCTTATTAGGGCTACTACGCTGAACAGTATATAGCTCATATTCTATGTAGTCAGGCAGGGCCCCAGAAGCTCAGAATATTGCTTTTACCACCATATATACCAGCTACCAGAAGACAAGAGAGTCCTTAAGAGCCCTTATTAGGGCTACTACGCTGAACAGTATATAGCTCATATTCTATGTAGTCAGGCAGGGCCCCAGAAGCTCAGAATATAGCTTTTACCACCATATATACCAGCTACCAGAAGACAAGAGAGTCATTAAGAGCCCTTATTAGGGCTACTATGCTGAACAGTATATAACTCATATGTAGGCAGGCAGGGCCCCAGAAGCTCAGAATATCGCTTTTACCACCATATATACCAGCTACCAGAAGACAAGAGAGTCATTGAGAGCCCTTATTAGGGCTACTATGCTGAACAGTATATAGCTCATATGTAGGCAGGCAGGGCCCCAGAAGCTCAGAATATCGCATTTACCACCATATATACCAGCTACCAGAAGACAAGAGAGTCATTGAGAGCCCTTATTAGGGCTACTATGCTGAACAGTATATAGCTCATATGTAGGCAGGCAGGGCCCCAGAAGCTCAGAATATCGCATTTACCACCATATATACCAGCTACCAGAAGACAAGAGAGTCCTTATTATTAGGGCTACTATGCTGAACAGTATATAGCCCATATGTAGGCAGACAGGGCCCCAGAAGCTCAGAATATCGCATTTACCACCATATATACCAGCTACCAGAAGACAAGAGAGTCATTGAGAGTCCTTATTATTAGGGCTACTATGCTGAACGGTATATAGCTCATATGTAGGCAGGTAGGGCCCCAGAAGCTCAGAATATCGCATTTACCACAATATATACCAGCTACCAGAAGACAAGAGAGTCATTGAGAGCCCTTATTAGGGCTACTATGCTGAACAGTATATAGCCCATATGTAGGCAGGCAGGGCCCCAGAAGCTCGGAATATCACATTTACCACCATCTATACCAGCTACCAGAAGACAAGAGAGTCATTAAGAGCCCTTATTAGGGCTACTACGCTGAACGGTATATGGCTCATATCCTATGTAGGCAAGCAGGGCCCCAGAAGCTCAGAATATCGCTTTTACCACCATATATACCAGCTACCAGAAGACAAGAGAGTCCTTAAGAGCCCTTATTAGGGCTACTACGCTGAACAGTATATAGCTCATATCCTATGTAGGCAGGCAGGGCCCCAGAAGCTCAGAATATAGCTTTTACCACCATATATACCAGCTACCAGAAGACAAGAGAGTCCTTAAGAGCCCTTATTAGGGCTACTACGCTGAACAGTATATAGCTCATATGTAGGCAGGCAGGGCCCCAGAAGCTCAGAATATAGCTTTTACCACCATATATACCAGCTACCAGAAGACAAGAGAGTCCTTAAGAGCCCTTATTAGGGCTACTACGCTGAACTGTATATGGCTCATATGTAGGCAGGCAGGGCCCCAGAAGCTCAAAATATCACTTTTACCACCATATATACCAGCTACCAGAAGACAAGAGAGTCCTTAAGAGCCCTTATTAGGGCTACTACGCTGAACAGTATATAGCTCATATTCTATGTAGTCAGGCAGGGCTCCAGAAGCTCAGAATATAGCTTTTACCACCATATATACCAGCTACCAGAAGACAAGAGAGTCATTAAGAGCCCTTATTAGGGCTACTATGCTGAACAGTATATAGCTCATATGTAGGCAGGCAGGGCCCCAGAAGCTCAGAATATAGCTTTTACCACCATATATACCAGCTACCAGAAGACAAGAGAGTCCTTAAAAGCCCTTTTTAGGGCTACTACGCTGAACAGTATATAGCTCATATCCTATGTAGGCAGGCAGGGCCCCAGAAGCTCAGAATATAGCTTTTACCACCATATATACCAGCTACCAGAAGACAAGAGAGTCCTTAATCCCTTATTAGTGCTGCTATGTTGAACAGTATATAGCTCATATCCTATGTAGGCAGGCAGGGCCCCAGAAGCTCAGAATATAGCTTTTACCACCATATATACCAGCTACCAGAAGACAAGAGAGTCCTTAAGAGCCCTTATTAGGGCTACTACGCTGAACAGTATATAGCTCATATTCTATGTAGTCAGGCAGGGCCCCAGAAGCTCAGAATATAGCTTTTACCACCATATATACCAGCTACCAGAAGACAAGAGAGTCATTAAGAGCCCTTATTAGGGCTACTATGCTGAACAGTATATAGCTCATATGTAGGCAGGCAGGGCCCCAGAAGCTCAGAATATAGCTTTTACCACCATATATACCAGCTACCAGAAGACAAGAGAGTCCTTAAGAGCCCTTATTAGGGCTACTACGCTGAACAGTATATAGCTCATATTCTATGTAGTCAGGCAGGGCCCCAGAAGCTCAGAATATAGCTTTTACCACCATATATACCAGCTACCAGAAGACAAGACAGTCCTTAAGAGCCCTTATTAGGGCTACTACGCTGAACAGTATATAGCTCATATGTAGGCAGGCAGGGCCCCAGAAGCTCAGAATATAGCTTTTACCACCATATATACCAGCTACCAGAAGACAAGAGAGTCCTTAAGAGCCCTTATTAGGGCTACTACGCTGAACAGTATATAGCTCATATCCTATGTAGGCAGGCAGGGCCCCAGAAGCTCAGAATATAGCTTTTACCACCATATATACCAGCTACCAGAAGACAAGAGAGTCCTTAAGAGCCCTTATTAGGGCTACTACGCTGAACAGTATATAGCTCATATTCTATGTAGTTAGGCAGGGCCCCAGAAGCTCAGAATATAGCTTTTACCACCATATATACCAGCTACCAGAAGACAAGAGAGTCCTTAATCCCTTATTAGTGCTGCTATGTTGAACAGTATATAGCTCATATCCTATGTAGGCAGGCAGGGCCCCAGAAGCTCAGAATATAGCTTTTACCACCATATATACCAGCTACCAGAAGACAAGAGAGTCCTTAAGAGCCCTTATTAGGGCTACTACGCTGAACAGTATATAGCTCATATTCTATGTAGTCAGGCAGGGCCCCAGCAGCTCAGAATATTGCTTTTACCACCATATATACCAGCTACCAGAAGACAAGAGAGTCCTTAAGAGCCCTTATTAGGGCTACTACGCTGAACAGTATATAGCTCATATTCTATGTAGTCAGGCAGGGCCCCAGAAGCTCAGAATATAGCTTTTACCACCATATATACCAGCTACCAGAAGACAAGAGAGTCATTAAGAGCCCTTATTAGGGCTACTATGCTGAACAGTATATAACTCATATGTAGGCAGGCAGGGCCCCAGAAGCTCAGAATATCGCTTTTACCACCATATATACCAGCTACCAGAAGACAAGAGAGTCATTGAGAGCCCTTATTAGGGCTACTATGCTGAACAGTATATAGCTCATATGTAGGCAGGCAGGGCCCCAGAAGCTCAGAATATCGCATTTACCACCATATATACCAGCTACCAGAAGACAAGAGAGTCATTGAGAGCCCTTATTAGGGCTACTATGCTGAACAGTATATAGCTCATATGTAGGCAGGCAGGGCCCCAGAAGCTCAGAATATCGCATTTACCACCATATATACCAGCTACCAGAAGACAAGAGAGTCCTTATTATTAGGGCTACTATGCTGAACAGTATATAGCCCATATGTAGGCAGACAGGGCCCCAGAAGCTCAGAATATCGCATTTACCACCATATATACCAGCTACCAGAAGACAAGAGAGTCATTGAGAGTCCTTATTATTAGGGCTACTATGCTGAACGGTATATAGCTCATATGTAGGCAGGTAGGGCCCCAGAAGCTCAGAATATCGCATTTACCACAATATATACCAGCTACCAGAAGACAAGAGAGTCATTGAGAGCCCTTATTAGGGCTACTATGCTGAACAGTATATAGCCCATATGTAGGCAGGCAGGGCCCCAGAAGCTCAGAATATCGCATTTACCACCATATATACCAGCTACCAATGTAACAAACCTCCTCCTGTAAGCTTCCCTTACTGCTGGGGTGACACAATGTAACAAACCTCCTCCTGTAAGCTTCCCTTACTGCTGGGGTAACACACTGTAACAAACCTCCTCCTGTAAGCTTCCCTGACTGCTGGGGTGACACACTGTAACAAACCTCCTCCTGTAAGCTTCCCTGACTGCTGGGGTGACACACTGTAACAAACCTCCTCCTGTAAGCTTCCCTTACTGCTGGGGTGACACAATGTAACAAACCTCCTCCTGTAAGCTTCCCTGACTGCTGGGGTGACACAATGTAACAAACCTCCTCCTTTAAGCTTCCCTTACTGCTGGGGTAACACACTGTAACAAACCTCCTCCTGTAAGCTTCCCTTACTGCTGGGGTAACACACTGTAACAAACCTCCTCCTGTAAGCTTCCCTTACTGCTGGGGTGACACACTGTAACAAACCTCCTCCTGTAAGCTTCCCTTACTGCTGGGGTGACACACTGTAACAAACCTCCTCCTGTAAGCTTCCCTGACTGCTGGGGTGACACACTGTAACAAACCTCCTCCTGTAAGCTTCCCTTACTGCTGGGGTGACACACTGTAACAAACCTCCTCCTGTAAGCTTCCCTTACTGCTGGGGTGACACAATGTAACAAACCTCCTCCTGTAAGCTTCCCTGACTGCTGGGGTGACACAATGTAACAAACCTCCTCCTTTAAGCTTCCCTTACTGCTGGGGTAACACACTGTAACAAACCTCCTCCTGTAAGCTTCCCTTACTGCTGGGGTAACACACTGTAACAAACCTCCTCCTGTAAGCTTCCCTTACTGCTGGGGTGACACACTGTAACAAACCTCCTCCTGTAAGCTTCCCTTACTGCTGGGGTGACACACTGTAACAAACCTCCTCCTGTAAGCTTCCCTGACTGCTGGGGTGACACACTGTAACAAACCTCCTCCTGTAAGCTTCCCTTACTGCTGGGGTGACACACTGTAACAAACCTCCTCCTGTAAGCTTCCCTTACTGCTGGGGTGACACACTGTAACAAACCTCCTCCTGTAAGCTTCCCTTACTGCTGGGGTGACACAATGTAACAAACCTCCTCCTGTAAGCTTCCCTGACTGCTGGGGTGACACAATGTAACAAACCTCCTCCTTTAAGCTTCCCTTACTGCTGGGGTAACACACTGTAACAAACCTCCTCCTGTAAGCTTCCCTTACTGCTGGGGTGACACACTGTAACAAACCTCCTCCTGTAAGCTTCCCTGACTGCTGGGGTGACACACTGTAACAAACCTCCTCCTGTAAGCTTCCCTGACTGCTGGGGTGACACACTGTAACAAACCTCCTCCTGTAAGCTTCCCTTACTGCTGGGGTAACACACTGTAACATACCTCCTCCTTTAAGCTTCCCTTACTGCTGGGGTGACACAATGACACAAGAAGACATGTCTGACCACATCTCACACACACACACACACACACACACAATGACAATTAGGGGTGGGGTCTATTTATTTTCCCCCTTGCCTATGCCATCTGTGGTTGTCATTAGGCAACGTGATTTTAAGGGGTGCAGAATTTTGTTCTTCTTTTTTGTACAGTTTGGCTTGGGGTCCATGGCAATGTAGAGGAAAGAAGGTTTCCTTGTCTTGTCTCACTTTACGTAGAAGTTATATTGTGTTTGGAGTGTATTGTTGAGTGGCTGTGATAGTGGCGTAATAGTGCGACTTGGGCGCGTTATATGCACCCAGACATGCTTCCCCTGCTGTCCCAGTTGCATTCCAGCAGTGTTGGCATAATTTTCTGATGTTTCAGGGTGGACTTGGTGACCTCCAAGTGGTCGAATTGAGATTTCCAAGTGTCGAGCATTTTTTTCCCATAGACTATAATGGGATTCGATATTCGGTCGAGTAGTCGAGTAACGCGGTCTATTCGAATCGAAATTCGAAATTTCGAATATTTCACTACTCGCTCATCTCTAATTCATACACTGTAAATGGCCGTTTTGTCTTCTCACACACCACCCAGGTGGTACTTGATATGATTAGAAAATGAAAAGTGGTAAAATGAAACGAAAAGCCTAAAACAGAAATGGATGGTGCTTCCTTTCTCTAAATTATAACAAGTGAGACCCAACATTATAAGTAAGATGGGGGCACAACAGTGATGGGGTCCCCCTGACCTAATGGGCACCAGTGCGGTTGCACCCCTGTACCCTCTATTGTTATTAGATTAAAGATTGTAGGAAGGTTTTGAAATTCCTGGCTTTGGATAAATATTGAAATATTTGTTAGCCGGATTATTTTACAGCTATTTTATTACACTGTAGGTAATAATCAAATCACATTGATTGGAGAACAGAACAGAGACAGTTATTTCATTTTGTATTGGCATTATTAAAATAGTAGAGATACGACAAAACACAAAAAATGGGAAAACACATGTGGACAAATTAGATCTACCAGATGTCTTTTCATTCTGGGCTAAATAAAGTTCTGGCATTTTGACACAGGCCCTCTGACTGCTTCCATGTTGCATTGTAAAATGTTGTGCGGTCAAAAGCCCTCTCTACTTAATTGTGGAGCTTACGGGTAGCCTTGACAACATTGACATAATTTGCTAGGGAAAGTTGTCTGGCAGCATGCAGAATCCCCAACCTGTTAGACAATAATGCAGTAAACAGAAGGCTAGGCCCGACAACAAGAGCAAAAAGGTTACCAGAAGGCTGGAGACACAGATACATTTCTACAACAGAGGAGGGGATTACAAACACCTGTGAGAGGGAAAAGAATACCAGACAATACAGGAGAAAGACAGATATACACAAATACCAAACACTGTCAATGGCAGATGGAGCAACGGGCAAAGCAGAGGACATGGAGAGATAACCATCAACATGAACAAGGTCCTTCCAATGTCAGTGCTCACAGCAATCTTTTAATGCATTTTAATACATTTTGGATTTTATGGACATTTCTTTGGTACATCCCTTATATGCTAATATCAAACAACAATGGCTTGCGAACGTATTCACCCCCTTGGCAGAACCGGGAATTAAAATGGATTTTTTGAGGATTTGCATCATTTCAAGTAAGGAACATGCCCACAACTTTGAACATTTTTTTTTCTTTTTAACGTGAAGCACAAAACAAATAGGACAAAATATCAGAAAACTGCATAAATAGTCACACCTTTTATTGGGTAATTTCATAAGTTGGAAACAGAAACAGGACCCTAGCAGCTAGCTCGTGTCTTCACTCATGGGAGCGGCAGTCATTTTTCTGAAGCCCCAGCTGTAGCCTATTTGACAGCTGAAAGAACGCCGACAAGATTGCAGGGCTCAGGTAAGTTGTACAGTAGCTTCCTGCTACTGCACACTTTAGGTTAAGCTGATTGATGGGCTTTTCCGGGTTCCTGTGTTTCTATATTTGGATATAAACATTTTAGTACCCACAATTAAAACATTTAGGGCCCTATCTTGGGCTGTCTGAGAACTATGTGCCTTCTAATGGAATAGGATGTGGTTATTGCCATAAGAACTTTATGTGTCAGCACCCTAAAATGTTACTGTTATAATCTGCTGTAAGATAGTAGCTCAATATGAGTTTAAAATTTAAAAATCTTAGTGCCAGAGAGTACGTTTGATTTAATTAAGTTAATTAAGTTAATTTTATTTGTTAATTCCCCACCCTCTAATCCCTGTCCTTAAGTAACCTAACAGGCCATGCTTTGTGCATATCTAGACAGATACACATAGGCCCTTATTTAACAAGGGATAGCGACTGGTGAGCGGCCGGTAATGACGGGCCCCGCCACGAGAACGCCGGCTCCCCACCACAATCACACATTTATCAAGCCAATCCTGCTTAGCGACTGAGATAGCGGCAGATAGTCACTCATTCATCATTTTTCCAGCCTCAGCCCACAGCGCCAGCGTCCGACCTTGAACAGCGACAGGTATGACCTCTCGCTACCTGGCGCTCTCCAATGCATTTCAATTGAACAATCTTTAAATATTCATAATTAATTGTTAATTTTTTTTTTTTATTTAAATGTGAAAAATTCTGTGACCACTTCTGCCATTTTTAATAATTTTTTAAGGTAAAAAAAAAAAAAAAGTACAGAATTGATATTACAGGTCTGATATTAATGTATTCATATTACAAAATTATTTAAAAAACTTGTTTTTTTTTGGTTTCCAAAAATATGGTTGTTTGGGGGACTACTAGCGGGCGCTCTGAAAATGCCGCTACAGTCGCTCAACTGTCGCTACCTGCCGCTGTTAATGAATCGGCCTCCCCGGTGAACTAATTAGAGCTTCAGCAAAGCTGCTTGAGTGGAGATCCTCAAAACATAACCTGTTGGAGGTACTTGAGGACAGGATTGAGAAACAGTAGATAATAGTTGGTGAACGAACTACTGTTCCTTCTCTCTCCTACCTACTATAATTTGGAGAATATTTGTTTCCCATATGCATAACATGTATGTTATGACTTGACTCTAATACCTCTATAATCATGTTTATTGTTGCCTTTTTTTCAATAATCGCACAATGCCAAAACCTAACCTTTAAATTGTAAAATATAGTTTTTTTTATTTCATATTTTGGGGTGTTTAAATATTTTAAATATAATTATATATATATATATCACTTTATTAAAAAACACTTAAATATATTTTAAACTAAAACATTGGTAAAATCTGTATTTTAATTATATTTTGAATTACAAATACAAAAAACACTATAATCACTGGAGATTATGAACAGTGAGAATTCATCAAATTCTTAGCAAGGTATTCATCAAGTAGATCAATTTCTCCAAAAATAGTAAATAAAAACACACTAAAAGCACTATTCTTTCTAGCAAAAAGGTAAAGGAAATTGTTGAACCATTTTCTTGCAAAAAGATAAAGGAAATTGTTGAACCAATTCCCTGCCTTTTCCCTTTAAGTGCCAGCCTACCTAAAGATTTTTTCACCCTCTGTTTGCGCTATACATGTTTAACTGGGATTTTTGAAAGAATGTCCAGAGATTTCCCAGGAAAATAATATATTGCTTTTTTTCAGCAGAGTCTGTGCATTAACATAAAATGTATTGTTTGTCATTTTATAGTGTATTTTCATTTTCTGGGGTGAAATGTGCAAAAACATGTAAATCTATTTTTTACATTTTGTATAATCTGCTGTAATAAAAAATGTATGTTTTTCAATAAAACAATATTGCGTGTAAAAGCCCCATCCCTCTTGGTTACCATGGTGCCACATATGTATTGGTAGACACAAATTCCTTGCCAGGAGACAACCCAAAGTGAAAACAGTTCTTGAAAAGATTTATAAAGAAAATACAACTACTATTGCAGTTTTTCAAGAAAAACAACCCTTTACACTTGAAATACTCCCCACAAACCATGGAAGTAACCCCTCGATGAATTCTTTGGTTGCACATAGTTTCCCTAAAAAAAGAATAAAATAACAGAATCAAAACCAAAGTGAGCACCTTGCGCTTTTTAAACCAAAACAACCCTTTACATTCCCTAAAAGGACTCACATTAAGCTTTCTAAGCACACAACCAACTTGTTGTAGTGGGCACATCTTTCTGGAAGTAATTCCTTGATGAATTCTTTGGTTGCACGTGTTTTCCCTAAAAAATGTATAAAAAAGCAAAATAGAAAACACATTTTCCTAAAATACCAATATGCAGACATGAAAAAACAAGCAAAATCTAAAATTGCAAGGTCCCCCAAACAGCACAATACCTAACATGCATATCTACTTTTAACCCTTTTAACTGCCAGCCTACTTGAGATTTTGTCACCTTCTGCGGACAGACTATTTTTCACCATTTTGCACTTTGCTGAACTTTTTGCAGGAATTTCCAGGAAAATATATTTTTTTGGGGGGGGGGGGGGGGCAGAGTTTGGGCTTTCACATGAAATGACTTGTTTGTAATTTTTTCTGCGCTTTCATTTGTCGCAAAAACATATAAAATTTAAACTATATAAAACTTACTGGCAGAAGTTTGTGATTTTGCCTATTGATGGCATTATGGTCCAGGGTCATTTGTTATCCTATACTCCCGCCTGGGGGTTCGGGGGATTTGGACGTCCGGTCCCTGCGTGAGTTTTTATATTTATCTAGTAAAACTTATGTCTAAATCTTGTCATCCCAGAGCTCTTGTGCTGAAAACTTTCTCTTTGACATTTCATGCTTCTGAATGGGCTTAGCAGTGGCCCTTTTTTCCTTGCATTGGGGTCTCCGCACCGCACTAATTGACATATTAGGCTTACTGGAGCTGCATCTCCCTGTGGGGCTCTTTTTGGTGTCTCTGTTATGCTATAGTAAAAGGAAATTCGTAGCATGGAGCAAGTTGCCTTTGGCAAGTTACCCAGAGCTTTTGTGCTGAAAACTTTCTCTTTGACATTTCATGCTTCTGAATGGGCTTAGCAGTGGCCCTTTTTTCCTTGCATTGGGGTCTCCACACCGCACTTATTGACATATTAGGCTTACTTGAGCTGCATCTCCCTGTGGGGCTCTTTTTGGTGTCTCTGTTATGCTATAGTAAAAGAAAATTCGTAGCATGGAGCAAGTTGCCTTTGGTCGTGATGGAAAGAGTGAACCTAATTAAACTTGTTGTTCAGCCCAAATCTGTTCCTTTAGCTTTATTTAAGGAATTTAACTCCCAAATGTCCACATTCATATGGGGCTCCGGGTTAAACTGGCCACCCTGCAAAGTTTAAGGGGGCAGGCAGCATGGGACTCCATAAGTCCTTTGGTATGGACTTGGGGCTCTTCCAGGGGTGCCCACAGCCAATGGGCACCAGACTCTGGGCTCCTCTGCACCCCCAATGCCCCAAATGGTGGTGCCGGTAATATGTTAGGGTCCAACAGGTGCCATGCTGGCTTCTGACCTTGGTGAACTGGTATAGGGGTCCCCTGGACCCCTTACCAGTTCCCCTCAAGTGTAAAAACAACACCTCACTACAAAACTGGTCCTGTCTTGCTTCATTCCAGCACTGTAAAAGCTTCAGTCAGATTGAGGTCAGCAAACACTGTCTCAGGAATATACAAACAGGATATAGCTATGAATTTAGGGATTCAACAAAATACTCACTGATGTGTTTGCTGTAATTCAGTCATGCCTCAGCCCAAAAATAACGATCCTCTTCAAAAAATAAAAATACGACTCCAGGTTGTCATGGGTGACTACTGGATGTAAGGCTCCTGCACTAACGCCAGGGCAGCCTGGTGAAACTGGAGGTAGGTTGCCAGGTCCTTATAGCCCCGGTACAGATAACAGCACAGACAATGGAGCACATATAACGAAGGTCCAAGGGGCCCCGGTGAAGTGGAGGGCTGGGGGCCCAACACAGACATGGCACAGACAATGGAGGGCTTGGGCCTAGTACCACCACAGCATAGACAACAGGGGGCCATGGGCCCAGCACAAACAATAGCAGGAACAATGAAGGGCCATTGGCCAAGCAAAGACATGGAAGTGCGTGAGCCCCAATACAGGATTCAAGAAGGGTGAGAGTCCAAATACAGGATTCAAGACTTTAGACAAGCAGAATACACTCTTTTTAATCACAATCACAAAAACAACCACCAATACTGCCCACTCATACACCCTTACATTCAAATCATACATATCTACTCACTCACACATGTCCATCACACCACACGCACACAACCCCTGCAGACAAGCACACATACTTATCCTCTCACAGCAAGCCCCACCTCTCACCTCCTCTCCCACCCTTACATACACATACGGCCCCAACTATCATTATCATACAAACTTCATAAAAGTTGTTTTTCACCATCTTATGTCCTTACACCTCACCACCCTATTCATATGTAACATTCCCCTCATGCTGGCTGCCTTGGTTCTCAAAATATATGGAACCCATATTTATAGCCCTTCCAAACCAGTCTGCTTAAAGCGGACCTTTACGCTGAATAAAAGTCTATCTTATATGTTTTCCACACCCTGTACATACAGATTGCTCACATTAAAAATCATCCCACCTTTAAACATCCAAGATGGCGGCTCATGGATAATCAGGCAGCCTGCAAACAGGAAGTGCCTTCTGACTGTGCTGCTCTGCATTCTGGGACTGCTGACCTTTTCCTGACCCCAGCTCTGCTTTGTCTGAGCAAAGCACAGCTATAACCCTGCCTCCTGTACTTTATTCCTCTCTCCTCTCCTCAGTAAGTGTGAGGCTTCTGAGTCAAGATGGCAACGCCCATATCCTAAAGTCCTTAACAGAGTTGCAGCCCAGTGGGGGAAAGAATAAGTAAGTAAGTGACTAAAACTGTAAAATATATAAGTTTTAGATGCTGGCAGGGCCGGCTCCAGGTTTATGTGGGCCCTCGGGCGTAATGATCTTGGTGGGCCCCTTTGTGCATCACATTTCCGCCCCCCGAGCACACTGCTAGCCAGCTGCAAGCAGGGTAAGCAGAAAACTGCTGCACACACTTCTGCTTGTATGTGGCAGTACCTCCTCCACCAATCAGCAGGTGTGTATCTGCAGTGTTTTTCCGTGTCCCCAGTTGGTGGCTGGCTCATGTGGACGGGGGGACGATTGCTTTAATGTGAACCAAAACTCTATGGAGTTTTTGACTACAAAGCATGCTCCTTAGGGGGCATCCACTTTTGGATGCCCCACAGTGTGCCCCTCTGTGATACGGGGAGGCCGATTCATCAATAGCGCCAGGTAGCGACAGATGAGCGACTGAAGTATGGCGCTATGAGCGCTGCTAGCGTACGCCGTGGGCGGTAGCGATTCGCTATAGCAGGCCTCCTCAGTCGCTACCTGGCGTGGTTGGGAACAACGCCTACATTGCTGAATATGATGTTGGAGCTCAGCTTTGTAGGCGCTGTCAGTCAGTTTGACCACGCTATTCAACACAGCGCCTGCGCTTTGCTTTGCTGTGGACTGGGAATCAAGTACCTTCAGAATAAAACACATTGCAACATGTTTCTTTAATTATTTTTGTTTTTATTTTGTGTTGAAAAGGAAATAAAATTAAAACAGATATTAGAATGAAAAGGAAAATTAAAACAGAATTAAACACATAGCCACATGTATTTTATTTGTTTTTTATTTTTTTAAGAAAAAGGAACTACAATTAAACCACCAATGAGAATGAAAAGGAAAATTAAACCAAAAATTAGAATGAAAAGGAAAATTAAACCAGAAATGAGAAAGAAAAGGAAAATTAAACCAGAAATGAGAAAGAAAAGGAAAATTAAACCAGAAATGAGAAAGAAAAGGAAAATTAAACCAGAAATGAGAAAGAAAAGGAAAATTAAAACAGAAATGAGAATGAAAAGGAAAATTAAAACAGAAATGAGAAAGAAAAGGAAAATTAAACCAGAAATGAGAATGAAAAGGAAAATAAAAACAGAAATGAGAAAGAAAAGGAAAATTAAACCAGAAATGAGAATGAAAAGGAAAATAAAAACAGAAATGAGAAAGAAAAGGAAAATTAAACCAGAAATGATAAAGAAAAGGAAAATTAAAACAGAAATGAGAAAGAAAAGGAAAATTAAACCAGAAATGAGAATGAAAAGGAAAATAAAAACAGAAATGAGAAAGAAAAGGAAAATTAAACCAGAAATGAGAATGAAAAGGAAAATTAAACCAGAAATGAGAAAGAAAAGGAAAATTAAACCAGAAATGAGAAAGAAAAGGAAAATTAAACCAGAAATGAGAATGAAAAGGAAAATTAAACCAGAAATGAGAAAGAAAAGGAAAATTAAAACAGAAATGAGAAAGAAAAGGAAAATTAAAACAGAAATGAGAATGAAAAGGAAAATTAAAACAGGAATTAGAATGAAAAGGAAAATTAAAACAGGAATTAGAATGAAAAGGAAAATTACAACAGAATTAAACACATAGCCACATGTATATTTAGTTTTTTTTTATTTTTGGACTAAAAAGGAACTAAAATTAAAACAGAAATGAAAATGAAAATGAAAAATCAAACAGAAATTAGAATTGAAAGGAAAGTTCAGAAATGTTCTAGCAAATGAAAATTGGGATCACGGTGCATCTTGGGGTGCCTGAAAAATTAAAAAAAGTGCAGTTAGTATATATCTTTAAATTTGTGTTTTCGCTGTAAAAAAATATTGCATTCATTGTTAACCAACATTTGCGTCTTACACCCCCCTTAGAGTGGTTTGGGTCATCTTACACCCCCCTTAGAGTGGTTTGGGTCATCTTACACCCCCCTTAGAGTGGTTTGGGTCATCTTACATCCCCCCTTAGAGTGGTTTGGGTCATCTTACACCCCCCTTAGAGTGGTTTGGGTCATCTTACACCCCCCTTAGAGTGGTTTGGGTCATCTTACACCCCCCTTAGAGTGGTTTGGGTCATCTTACACCCCCCTTAGAGTGGTTTGGGTCATCTTACACCCCCCCTTAGAGTGGTTTGGGTCATCTTACACCCCCCTTAGAGTGGTTTGGGTCATCTTACACCCCCCTTAGAGTGGTTTGGGTCATCTTACACCCCCCCTTAGAGTGGTTTGGGTCATCTTACACCCCCCTTAGAGTGGTTTGGGTCATCTTACACCCCCCTTAGAGTGGTTTGGGTCATCTTACACCCCCCTTAGAGTGGTTTGGGTCATCTTACACCCCCCCCCTTAGAGTGGTTTGGGTCATCTTACACCCCCCCTTAGAGTGGTTTGGGTCATCTTACACCCCCCCTTAGAGTGGTTTTTTTCTAATTTTGATGGGAGGTCAAATACATTTACCCAGTAGTGCAGTACTTGGATTAGAGTGAAGGGTAGTTAGCTTACCGCAAAAAAGGAAGTGATCATCCTTTCCCTTAGCTCATCGCCAGTCTGGGTGTCCTCACTTCTTCCTGCGGGCAAGTTGGGGATTTCTGGCACCAGTGCTGTCTCCTCGGGGGATTGAATTCGGTGGCATATACAAATATTATGGAGCACGCAGCAGGCGAGGATGATCTTGGAGACCTTCTGTGGGCTGTAGAGCATCTCTCCTCCTGGCCGTGCCAAACAGAGAAAGCGTGCTTTCAGCAGGCCGATGGTTCTTTCCACAATGCTTCTGGTCTTGCGATGTGCTGCATTGTAGCGTTCATGGGCTCCTGACCGGAGTCATGACCCACGTTCTCTGCCCATATCCCTTATCCTCTGTAGAAAAAACACAAGGAGAGAGACAGCAATTAGTACTAGTACATGTTTTGTTTATCTTTTTTTCTAATTTGGCTTACTAGGCCACATATTTGAGTCAAAATACTTTGACATGGTTAATTATTTACCCAGTAGCCAGCCAGCTGGCATTTCGTTGTTCTCAAACTTCTGGCACAGGACTGTCCGCTGCAAGACGTAAGAATCGTGGCATGAGCCGGGGAACCCCGATCTCACCGCCCGCAGCCTCATGTCTGGGTCACAGACAAGCATGATGTTTAGAGAATGGAATTGCTTTCTGTTTCTGTAATACAGCTCCTGTGCACGGGGAGGGCGGAAAGGGATATGTGTACCATCAACGCACCCTAGCACATTCGGGATCCCTCCCATGAGATAGAAAGCATGTTTTATTTTGGCAACCTCTTCCTCATCCTCAGGAAACTTGATGTAAATTGGGATTAAATCACAAATCGCCAGAACTACCTGGATTAGTATGCGGCTCATAGTAGCCTGGCTTATCCCGCTGAGGAGGGCGGAGGTTGCCTGGAAGGTCCCTCGTGCCAAAATATTCAGCGTGGCACACAGGCGTACTATGCCTGGAATGGATTGAGTGCGTTTGGTGGATGGCTCGATTTTGTGCTTAATCTGATCATATAGGGACTGTAGTGCAGCACGATTCAGACGGAAGCGGCTCCTGATCTGCTCGTCACTTAAGTCTCATAGTGAAAGGCGGATTGCAAAGGAGCGGGTGCCCTAAGCCTCACAACACCCCGCTCCCTTTCCTCCTGCTCTTTCAGCATACACATACATCCATCCACCCAGACACCATACATCACCCTCTTATCCATCACACACACTCAACAGATATACAAAATCAAAAAAACAAAAACCACAAACACACCACACACACACAAACAATCACACTCCTCACACACCCGCTACAATGCAGCTCACCACAAAACCAGAACTATAGTGGTCCAAACCACCAGCCTGCTGAAAAACAGCTTTCTAAGTTAAGCACAACCAAGAGGGGAGTTGCTGCACAGCCCACAAAAGGCCCCAAAATCAAGCCTCACTTGCTGTATGCTCCACAATATTTGCATATGCCACCAAAAACAATCTCCTAAAGAAACAGCACTGATGTCAGAAATCACCCAACAAGCCACAGAGAGTGAGGACAGAACCCAGACAGAGACTCAAATGAGCTAAGGGAAGCAAGCACCGCACCACACCACAGCCTTTGCCACAGTGTAAGAATACCAGAAGCTTGCAAATTCCTTCCATTTATACTTCACTTTGAAAAAGGACAGGTCCGCTTTGCCGCCTTTTGCGTTGCTCTGCTATTTCCGGGCGCCAATTAGCCGACCCAGGTGTGCGTAAAACGGAGTAGCGCTACTAGCGTACGTGAGCCGAAACTTGCGTGCATTAACGGACATGGGTGAAAATTCAGTGGTGGGCCAATGAAAGGTAAGCTGCTGTTTATTTAAATAGCCGTTAGGCTAGCCACATGTCACAAGGGTTTCAGATACATCAGTCCATTGTTGTATTTGGGTGTGTGTTGTTTGGTTAATGAGGTCTGTAATTAGTTAATTGGCTAACACACATGCTTCAGTCAGTGCAGTGGAGGTGTGGCTAGAAGGAACTGGGCTGTATGTGTGAATCAATTAAGTGGGCTGGTTTGTGATTGGCTGTTAGAGCACATAAAACCTGCCCAACCCAAAGAGAGTGCGATGCCATTCTGTAGTCTGCATGCGTGCTTGTTGGGTGTGTATTTGTGTGTGTGTGCAGCTACAGGATGGAGCCAAATTCAGGACATCTGCCGGCCACAGCAGGCCCAAGTAGGAGTTTGGTGGGTGCTGTGCGCAGACCTCCTTTACGGAAAAGGGCCCAGCCTGAAGGTGGGGCCCAGGTGAAGCGCCCAGGTGCCAAGAGGGAGCCTGAATTTAATTTGGCGGAGAATAATCATCTTGTGCGCCTTACACTTGCTAAATGGGAGCTACTCTTTGGCTCCCAAAGCAAGTCCATAGGCAAACAAGAAAGAAGCAAACTGTGGGATGCCATTGGTGTGGAGCTTAGTAGCACTGCTCAACACCCACGTAGTGGCCCATCCTGCAGGAAACGCTTCTACACTTTGAGAGGGGCCCTTATGAAAAAGATGAATCACGATCTTGATGTGGACAGTGGGACCATCCAGGCTCCAAAGAGTACCTACAGGCCGTATGAGGAGATGCTGAAGGCCAAAATTCCACTGGCTCTGCTGCAGGGTGTGGATCTTGGGGATGACACCACAGGTTGGACTGAAGGTACATATTTTCTGCCTTTTTATAAAAGCTACTGTTAATGTATGTGATTAGCATTTTCTCTTTCTGCCCAACTAACAGTAGGACATGTGAAGTAGTACATTAGAACTCATACATTTTTTACTTTCCTGTCTGTTGCTTTCTGCATAGGTGCACATGCTGCTGTCCAGGATGTGCCTCAGGACACACAAACTCCTGCCCTTCAACCAACCTCAAGCCTAACCCAGTCTGCCATTGAAGGTATTTACCACTAATTTCGGTGCTGGTTGTTTGGGGAACAAATGTGTGTGGGAGCAGCTCCAACAATCGAGTGGGGCACTGTTGAGTATTAATAATATGGACCTGCGGCCTAATTTCACGCCCACTTTAACACTCACAGCAACTAACTTACAAGGCCCTAACATGTGTAGCTATGTTGGAAGGCAGAGATGTGTGGCCATATATCTGCATATAAATGTGGAAGCCACACTGGCCTTGATTAGTGAATATTAGTGAATGAGCTGCTCACACACACCTTAATGCATGTTGTATTTTTGCACGCACATTAACAATGGCTCAATGTTTGCTTGATTCTTGCCTAGCTCCCCCGCCATTGGCCCCAGCATCTCCTCAGGAGCCAAGCTACTCTTTGGATGTCGGTAAGTGCATGTGTCAACCTTGCTTTATCCACTTTAACCCAAGTGCATGTGTCTCATTCCTCTTTTTTATTGGTAGGCCAAGTGACTGGTTCATCTTTGGACCCCACTTCCGATGTTGCAGGTCAACAGGACCCTGTTGGTGTGTATAGCAATACATAATGTATCCTTCATGCTGTTTCTGTTACACTGGTTCGATTTGGTTAGTCTAATAATCTACATGTTTGCTCTGTCAACTTGAAGATGCCTCTTGGTAGTCCTTATTCCCTCCCCAGGGTCAGTCTAATAGTTCTTGGAGTGATAGCAATGCATTTTGTAGGATATATTTTTGGACAAACATTCACCGTAGTAGTTTGATGAATATTTAGAGCCATTACTTGTGTTTTTTAGTTGACCAGAATATCGGAAGTGGCTGTCCAGAAAGGGCCCCTCAAGTTCAGGCTGCCAGAGATGAGGGTAAGTTGTTTTGCCTTGCTCTAGTCTGTATTTTGGCTCTACTTTTGTGGCACTTGCTTCTGGCAACTTGTGTGTCCACATGTATTTTAAAGGTCCAAGCTCGAGTGAGGGCCCCACTCCAGACATCTGGGAGATTGCGGGTATGTGTAATTTAAGCAATGTGTCTGATCTTATTTGCCAAAATTATTGCCTCTTAGTCCTCTAACATACATGTTAACAATCTGAGTTTAACAGATACCTTTGGTCTAGTGTGTAATTTTGCACTTTGTGGAGGTATGGCCTCGATAGCCTAGCCATGTTACATTTGAGTTTGGTCCACTGACCTACTAACCTGACTTTCCTGTTTAGCATATGCCAACTTGCCGGACATCTCTGATGTTGAATTGCCCCTCTCTGGCAGCGATACCTCGCTCCTACCTGTGGCGGACGACACGGAGGTAACATGGCTGATTTAGAGGACCTATAACCACATTGCCATGTTCGTGGGTAGTGGATGAAGCAACATGTCACATTTCCTTTCTTTGTCGTTTTGGCAGGAGGCGGAACCAGAACCCCAACCTGGGACCTCTTCCCAAGTCCCATGTGGCCAAGCTTCCGAGGCTCAGACAAGGGTAAGTTGTATAGTGACTGTTTTGGCAAATGATTTTGAGGGGCATACATGCATTGTTTCTGTTTGTCTAAAATGTTGTTTTCTATTTTGTTAGCCTCAAACCCCAGCAAGAGGAGGTATTGCACCAACCAGTGCCGATTTTTACCAGCTAGGGGTCCGGATGCTGGAGGACTACAGTCGCCAACAGCCGCATGATGGAACTAATGAGCGCATTGCGGCGTTGGAACAGCAGGTGCTGATGTGTCAGCAACAACATGAGGCCCAGCAGCGCCAGATCGACCTGTTGATGCATAACCTTCAACAAAACCAGGAACTTGGTCGGCTGGCCAATGCAATGGAACAATCTATCCAGCAGCAGCAAGAAGCGATACAGCGGCAGGACCAAACTTTGTTGTTGATACAACAGCTCATACAACAGCAGTCTATATTTTTTACTGCACTGTTGTCCCCCAACACCGCCCCTAGCAATGACTCCCAACCTCCCCGGCCACCCAGCCAAGAATATTAATTTTGTTTGTTTTTGTTTCTGTAAATATATTTGCTTAACCCACCTCTAAATTGTGTTTTTCCTAAGACATAGCTAATAACACAGTCAGGGATGAGTATCTTGATCTAGATATGTCAATGTATTTGTAAATTTAGGCCACACATTTGAGACCATAGCTTACTATGGTTAACATATGAAATGGCTCCAAAGGTATGGCTAAATTTACACACAAATGGGTTTAGAGACAGTTAAACTATGCTATGCAAGGCACCACACTGTAATGATGTAAATACAAAAGTTTTATTGTCAAAGGTGGCCAACAGGGCCAACATTGCCCAACAAAGGGCGTCAACAGGCCAGCCATCCCCCCACCCTAACGACGCCGCCGGCGCCTCTTCTTGGCCAGCAGCATCAGCTTCAGGAGCCTGATCTCCCGCCACAGTCTGCGATGCTGGTTTTCACAAGCTGTAGAGATGTATAAACAACAATTTATTAATAAATTGAATGTGACCTCAACAGACACAGATGTAGCAATGTAATAAAAGTCAGTGTGTCCAATTAGCTGACACTGACATTAACATTGTTGGCCACTGTGCGCTTATTTGTTAACATTATATGAGTACTATTGACTGGCAGGAATTTGGACAACACATCCCAAGCATACATTTACTCTTAAAGTGTACCAACACCCACCGGTGATCGGCCCTGGAATCTATCAGATTCCCGGCCCGATCACCTCCCTCCCCGCGGGACATCCGAGACAAACCCCCCCAACACCCCAAACTCCCTACCTCAGTTTCGGTGGGGCACGGCCGCCGGCCCCTCCCTCGCGCCCCTCTAGACGTGTGCGTGCCTGCGCCAGCCGTCTGTGAATGGCCGGCGCGGGCACGTGCGCGTAAAAAGGGACGCGCGGGAGGCGGAGGAGGAGGAGCCGCTTTGCCGCGGCTTGTACGTCGGCTGGAGGAAAAGTGAGTTCAGGGGGTTGTCACACAGCGGTGACGATCAGGGGTGCCCCACCGTAGTGGACCAAGACCCAGGAAAGTCAAAATTCTGGTTGTTGTTCCACTTTAACTCTTGGGAAGCAAAGAAGGTATAAGTCCCAGTGTGTCCATTTATGTGTTTAGTCACAGCCAAACATCAGGGCCTAAGTCCTAACGAGTAAACTAGTTTGCCCTATAATGTTAGAGGTCAAGACCTAATACGGCCCATTTGGTTGTGTCTAAGGCACAAATAGTCTCTATGTGGCCAAATGAAGAATGTGAGGCAACAATCAAGCATGCAGACAGGCATGTTGGATTATTGTACAAACACATGGAATCTAGATGTGTGTGAAATTAACACATAGGTACATTTTAAATGTCTGCAGATGTGACTAGAAGACATAGGTTTCACAAGTCTTTAGGCATATGAAGTGGGATGTACTCACCATCGCAGCTGTGGCGGGGGCCCATGCTGCTGGCCGTCCCTGGAGCTGGGGTGGGGAGGAGGTTTTCTGGCTCCGTCTGCGTAGCAACATCTGTCAACAGAAAGCAAAAGACAAAAACACAATTAGTGAGCCAATGACACCTGACTATTTGACATCCATCTGGTTATGGAGTCTGAAAAATCAAAGGCTTGCATGGTTACATACAGGTTGACCAAAATTAGCATATTTCCTGGTCCATGAGTTAATGTAAATTAGTTAGGGTTGCAACATGTATCCCTAAAGATAATGTGCAAATAACATAGACAGTGCAATGTAAAGGACTCATTAGCAGTTGATTGGCTAATGTTACTAGTGTGCAACATGTGTTAGCGGGAACAACTTAACCCAAGAAAAGAAATGATAACACCCATCATGGTGTGGGCAGAAACATAGGGGTGGTTGCCAGTTGGCTAGCACTGTAGTGGGGTTTGTGAGGTTAAGGTACATTATCAAACCAGCTGTGACAATGGACCAGGAAACATGTGTCTGTTAAAAGTGGGCCAAGACACAGGATTGCTATTCTGTGTTTTGGTCCGCTTTGGCAGAGCACCACAATTTGAGTGAGACAACGTCCGCCGCCGCCGCTGCCTTCCGCACATCACTCCTCCAGTGTGTGCGCACGCGCAGCCCATTAGGAAACAGAGCGCAGGCGCACACACATCTAGAGTGGCACACAGGAGGCTGGGACGGTGGCTTCTGCAACCCCCAAAGAGGTAAGGAGTTTGTGGTGTTTTTTTTGGGGGGGTGCCCTGGGTGAGGGATGTGATTTTTCAGGGAAGCTTCGAGAATCAAAGCACTATCAACAATGTTTGTTGGTCCACTTTAAGGAATGTCATAACATAGGGAATGTGATGGATAACAACAAACACTTACCACGACTATGCCCGTGGAGAATGCTTCTCCAAAAGGCCATGAAGGTGCCGCCTATATGATGCCCTGCAAATTAGAGAGGAATGGCAAGGGCTAAGTACAAATGGCCAGATGAAACCTGTCACAGACTAACAATGAAAAAAAGTACACTCACCAGGGGATGATCCGCCACTTGAAGCCCAGGGAGGGCTCTGAGGAGGAGGCGGGGAGCCTCGGCTCCTCACACTCTGGTCGGAAGATCCACCAGGCAAAGGGCCACCCTCCTCCCTCTCACTCCCTGCTCCTTCAGGGAGTGTGGGAGAGTCCATTTCTACCACCCCACTTGGACTCCCCACTTGAGAGTGGCCCCTTGCCTGGTGAGACTCCTCAGACTCAGAGTGTGAGGAGCTGAGGCTTGATCCTGCCAGCCCCCCAGCAGCACACTCCTCTGGGGCGTCATCCCCTTCCTCCCCTGGGTCCTCTAAATAGGACCCGCGGGAGGGACCCTCCCCCGATGACTCCCCCGAGTCCGCCTGCCTGGTTCGGGGGAGGAATCCCTTCCCACGTTTCCCCAGGGGAGGACGCTTATCTGTGTTGAGGGGGTGAAAGAAAATAATTAATATAAAGAGCACAAATGGACACAGCTTAGCAGATGATTAGCCAAAAAGTATAAACATAGCATAAGCTTTAACTTACCTGATGCGTAGGCATCATATAGGCGGTACACGCCTTCAGGGTCCCGGCGCTTAAAGTCGGACCACTTTTGCTGTATTGCTCGGATGGAGAGCTCGGTGTGGAAGCGCCGGGACACTGTGGCCTTCACCTCCATGGCAATTCTTTTTTTTCCCCCACGGGCATAGTCGTACTGGTTCACGCAGAAATCCTATGAGAAATGAAAAACAAACACAAATCAATACATGACATCAGAACAATGGCATAAACAGTTATACAGAGACCAGATCAAAGTGGACCCACACCCAGGATTATCACTATTCTGGGTTTGTGTGCACTTTGGTGGGCCACACCAATTGTGGGTGGTCCGCTGTCTGAAACCCCCTTGGAAGGCCACAAATACACCACTGACCACGCTCCCACGTGACTGCGCCAGCCGAGCACAGTGCTCTGCGCCGCTGTGGTATGCGCATACAAGGCCGTTTGGACGTGCATACCAGCTGGGTGTGCGCGGCAAAGTACGCATGTGGCGTTTGACTCTAACAGGGAGTGCGCCTGCACACAACATTAACAAATGTCTTGCGCAGGGGTACACCCTGCTAGAGGTAAGCGCAAGAGGCATCCGCAGCTCACGCATGCACAGATGGGACGGGGCTGAGGTAATTTTTATGGCCCTCCAGGGGGGGTCATCCCCGCAGGACATCCAGAATGGGGATGCCCCACGGGGAGTGATCCAATTGGCCCAGAAAAATTAGATACTTCAGGGCCAATCCCCCCTGTGTGTTGTTCAACTTTAAACCTAAAATACCAAAAACAAATACTCACTTTGACCACCTGGCCATTAACGCGGCTATCCACTCGTAAGCGCCTTTTCCTGGCCTGCCCAGGAGGGGAAGGGGTGGGAGGGGTGCTAGGTGGGGGAAGTGGGGGAGGGGTGGTGGGGTCGGAGGAGGAGCTGGGGAGGCGCATGACTCGGCGTCTTGGAAGCATGGTGGAAACGCTAAGGAGGAAACAGGAACCGGAAATGACCAAAGCGACATGGGAAAAAAAAAAAAAAAACGCTCCGCGCACCAGGAACAAGCTATTATCAGCTATGTGCAAGCTAAGTGGCGATAAAAGTAAAATGACGCTTTAAAACAAGCTATTGGCATAAGCGCTAGACATTTTTAGCTTTAGGTGGCTTTGAAACGCAAAGGAGGATACCGGAACTGGATATGACAAAAGCAACTGTGATTAAAAATTCAAAAACAAAGATGCGCGCAACAGGGACAAGCTAATATCAGCTATGTGCAAGCTAAGTGGCGGAAAAAATAAAATGATGCTTTAAAACAAGCTATTGGCATAAGCGCTAGACATTTTTAGCTTTAGGTGGCTTTGAAACGCAAAGGAGGATACCGGAACCGGATATGACGAAAGCAACTGTGATTAAAAATTCAAAAAAAAAGATGCGCGCACCAGGGACAAGCTAATATCAGCTATGTGCAAGCTAAGTGGCGGAAAAAATAAAATGACGCTTTAAAACAAGCTAGGGCCCAAGGCGCCACGAATTATTAGCTTGATTTAGCAGGGGGTTCTACATACTGTAATGCATAGGTCCTTGAAAAGCAAACCAAGTTGTGCTTAAATATACAAATCTTATTCCTTCCTAAAATCATCACAAAATCAAACTATACAACTACATGATAATGTGGCACACATGAGAATGCATAACGGGTTGTTATGAGCTTGTACGACTGAATGTTAATCCTGCAATATGTGGCCATGCACGCTCACAACTACAGTGTATTCATTAAGAACGACTGGGGTCGCGGGAAGTGAATTCCTTGCAAATGGCAGAAGGGCACATGTATGAACAGCACAGCGCCGCACAGCGCCGCTCGCGCCGCCACATAGCGAATAAAAACTGCGACTGCACAAACTCTGACCACCACAGATTCATCAAGGACAGGGCTGCCGAATAGCTTGGGCGCTGACAATTTCGAAGAGCGAACGTGACCGCCCAACATGACAGGCTAAAAAATAGCTTTACAAGCCCCGTGTGTGGTGAAAACAAGCGATTTTGATGCCAATGAGTTTAGTTGGAGGAGATGCAATTTAGATGTCACTCACAACATTACATTGTCAAAATTAATAAAAACTTCAAAAACATAAAAATAACCAGCCAGATTAATAAAACATATCACTATAAACATGTGTTGAATTTTGTGCCAAAGAAAAGAACACAAAAACCACTTAAAACAATCATTGCAGCGTCTGCCATTGAAATGTATGGGAGAGCGGCAGGTAGCGCCAGGTCATACCTGTCGCTGTGATGGGATTAGCAGCGGCGCTGTTCGTTGCAGTCGGCTTCATGATGAATGCCGCGCTTGCCGTCGCTCTCGCCGGCGCTAGCCTCATTTAGCTTGATAAATGCGTCATTGTGGCCGACACCTGGCGTACTTGAGTCGGTAGCAGACGTTAGCTGGCGGGACATGGCGCTCGTCAGACACTACCTGACGCTATCGCTTGATGAATAAGGGCCTATGTCAGTAATCTGTGGCATTTAGCAGGGGCAAAGTGCTCCACTAATTGCAACTGGCCAAGGGTTCCTGGAAGTAGGTGAGTATGTAGCAGTTGGGGTGTTTCAGTAGATGAACACACTAAGGGGCATCCCCCCCTAAGGATCATGCTATGTGGACCAAAACACTAGGTCCACCCCAAAGCAAACCAAAATTACACAGTGAGGCATACTAAATTGAGATGCCCCAGAAAAGCAGACCGATCACTAGGATAATGAAAATCCGGCTGATTGTTCCACTTTAACCCCATCAACACAGTGCTTCCCACATGCAAGCATTAAGGCCTCCACACACCCATCACCCCCAAAACTTACCATTAAAGCAGAACAAAAAATCAACAACGGCTGGCCTGGAATTGAAAAGATTCCAGGGCCAACCACTGGCTTTCCCCCAATTTGGGATGCCCTGTTGTGTGTAACCCCCCCATTCAAGGCAATCAGAGCTTTGGCCGCAGACTGTAAACATGGCAAAGGGCTCTAACTGGACAAGAGCCCGTCCATGCTTTGATCAAGGATCGGCTGGATCTCACTGGGCTTACTGCGGGGTATCACACAGCGGGACATCCTAATTCGGAAGGCCCTGGGAACAAGGAAAAAAACCTGGGAAATTTAAATTCCTGGGCTTTTTTCCACTTTAAAGCAGAACAAAACCTGTGATTCTACCTATCCTGGGTATTGTTCCCTGCTTCTGGAGCATCCCAAATTGAGATGCCCCGCTGTGTGAAACCCCCCAGATCAACTCCCCTCTTCCCAGTCCTACAGTGCATGTGTGGCCTCTTGTCCAATCACAGTCATTTGCTGTGCATTAAATACACGCAGCACACTGCACACACACACACAGCAGCACACGCACACACACAGCAGCACATGCACACACACAGCAGCACATGCACACACACACACACAGCAGCACATGCACACACACACACAGCAGCACATGCACACACACACACAGCAGCACATGCACACACAGCAGCACATGCACACACACACACACACACAGCAGCACATGCACACACACACAGCAGCACATGCACACACACACACACACAGCAGCACATGCACACACACACACAGCAGCACATGCACACACACACACAGCAGCGCATTGTACACACACACACACACACACACACACACACACACACACAGCAGCACATGCACACACACACACAGCAGCGCATTGTACACACACACAGCAGCAAACGCACACACACAGCAGTACATGCACACACACACAGCAACACATGCACACACACACACAGCAACACATGCACACACACACGCAGCAGCACACGCACACACACAGCATTTGCTGTGCATTAAATACACGCAGCACACTGCACACACACACAGCAGCACACGCACACACACACACACACACACAGCAGCACATGCACACACACAGCAGCACATGCACACACACACACAGCATTTGCTGTGCATTAAATACACGCAGCACACTGCACACACACACAGCAGCACATGCACACACACAGCAGCACATGCACACACACACACACAGCAGTACATGCACACACACACACACACACAGCAGCACATGCGCACACACACACAGCAGCGCATTGTACACACACACAGCAGCAAACGCACACATACAGCAGCGCATTGCGCACACACACAGCAACACATGCACACACAGCAACACATGCACACACACACAGCAGCACATGCACACACACACGCAGCAGCACATGCACACACACACACACACACAGCAGCACATTGCACACACACAGCAGCGCATTGCACACACACAGCAGCGCATTGCACACATACACAGCAGCGCATTGCACACACACAGCAGCGCATTGCACACATACACAGCAGCGCATTGCACACACACACACACACACACACACAGCAGCACATGCACACGCACACACAGCAGCACACACACACACACAGCAGCGCATTGCACACACACAGCAGCGCATTGCACACACACACACAGCATCAGCGCATTGCACACACACACACAGCAGCAGCACATTGCACACACACACACAGCAGCAGCACATTGCACACACACACACAGCAGCATCAGCGCATTGTACACACACACAGCATCAGCGCATTGCACACACACAGCATCAGCGCATTGTACACACACACAGCATCAGCGCATTGCACACACACAGCAGCACATTGCACACACACACACACAGCAGCACATTGCACACACACACACACAGCATCAGCGCATTGTACACACACACAGCATCAGCACATGCACACACACACGCAGCAGCACACGCACACACACACACAGCAGCACATTGCACACACACAGCAGCGCATTGCACACACACAGCAGCGCATTGCACACATACACAGCAGCGCATTGCACACACACAGCAGCGCATTGCACACACACACATACACACACAGCAGCACATGCACACGCACACACAGCAGCACACACACACACACAGCAGCGCATTGCACACACACAGCAGCGCATTGCACACACACACACACACACAGCAGCAGCACATTGCACACACACACACAGCAGCAGCACATTGCACACACACACACAGCAGCAGCACATTGCACACACACACACAGCAGCAGCACATGCACACACACAGCAGCAGCACATGCACACACACACACACACACACACAATGAGCGCTTATCTTTTGCTTATGGCACATCCCCCACAAGTGAGCCGCCCTCAAGCTTCATACTTTCATTGATGGTGCAGTGGCCCCGCCCCCCAATCCTGGATCATGCTGACGCTGCTCCTGTCATTGGAAGGAGTGTGGGGCGGGGGCACTGCGCTATCAATGAGAGCCTGCCGCTGGAGGCTGGCTCGCTTTGGAGGGGGGGGGGCGCTGGCATTTTAGTGAACAGCCAGCTCGGGGGGTGTTGTTTCCTAACACATGCACTGCACTGCACTGCAGGCTTGGCAGTGCGGCACAGTGTGGGTGTAAGGATACAACACCCAGATCATGCCAGCTCCCAGTGAGCCCCCCTGGGGGCCGAAGGCCCTCGGCAGTTGCCCCCCTTTTTCCCGCCTGCTAGCGCCGGCCCTGGATGCTGGGGAATAGTTCTTTAAGGGTTTGGGCTTTTCATTAAATCATACTGAAGGTCCGGCTTAACTGCATCTCCAATCCTTACAACCCATCTAAACATCCATAAAGGCTAAGCACAAGAAAGACTAAGATTACGGTATCATTGTGTTGGAAATTTGGGGGGCAGATGGCTCTGAGGGCCACATGTGGACCCCGGGCCACAGGTTGAGCATGTCTGGATTAAAGCCGTGCAAAATCTATGCACAAGTTATGGAAATCTCTTTTGCACAAGTTATAGAAAGTCTTTTTCGGGAGTGGATAAGTAAGATGTAGAGATCTAGTTTTGTGTCCCAGTAAGCTTTAATGTCGTTCACTAAGTCCTAGTATGAAAAGGCAAGAATATGTTCATTACACCCTCTTTCCTCCTCCTCTTTCTTCATATGATTTGAATCTAGGTTTGAATGTTTTCTCACTCAAGACCAAGATTCAGAGTAAGGCTGTGTCCTTCATTTGTGCAAACATATTCTCTTTATGGAAAGGGAGGTATTCTTGCATGTGTCAGAATGCTGTGCTTCCAGAGATTAGGGCCTGCCTGATCCTCTTAGAAAGTAAAAAATTGGACCCTTTAAAAATATAACTGCTACATACTTTATGCCCCTTCTTTAACTGAGTCCAATGTTTTTCAAGAGGTGTCCAATTTTTGATAAAGTGCTATTCCAATGATCAAGATAATATCCCCATGCCCTGGGGATACCAGGCACCATGCCTGGTGCACCGTGTTAGTAACCTCAGGGAAAGGGTATTATACTTATTATTTTTAATATATATATATATATATATATATATTGGTCCTTTCAGAAACTGTCTGACTTGTATTGCAGCAGCTGTTTTCTTTTCCTTTGTCTTTGGTTGTACAGTATATACCAGGCCACCACACCTTTTGACGTGAGTGTTACTTTTCCAAGGTGACTAATTCGTTCTTATTTGGAAGTATGCCTGAAGATGTTGTGTACGATTCCTATTCAGAATGTAAGTAGGTCAGTAATTTTTAAATCACTGTAAATAAAGGATTTGTTAATAGTGTGCATTTATGATGGCTGTAGTCTTTTTAAAACTAATGTATCAAAGTAGCTTGAAACACATACAGTATTTCTGAGACCTGATCCAGCAATCTCTTTGGTAACACGAAAGCTAAGGACTCTTACTGAGCTGCTGACCGTGCATAGGTTTATAGTTAGTGATCTGTTTAATTAGCTGTTCTACCCGGTATGATCATAAGTTAAAGATGCTTGAGAAGCATCTATGGGACCTCAATTGTTAAGTCCTCCCATAACATGTTACATTATAGAAAAATAAATTACCTTTTAGAACAGACATCTATTAAGGATAATGCATTAGGTAATAGGTCTTCATATACACAAATTGATTATTTTATTAAATTGTCAAATAGCTAGAGCACTGTGGGCCGACTACCATAAAACAGGCGGGCACTGCCAGAGTTCTTGTGCAAGAACAGGATTTTTCTCAAGAACAGTCTCCAGTTCAGCATTGCATCAAAAGTCCATCAAACAAATAATGCTGGCTCTAGCCAGCTTACAGCAGAGCAGGGGTTAGCTCCCTCCTTCTGCTGTTTAGTTTACATCTCTTTTTGTCTCGCTGACATCCAGCAGCTTTTCCCTTAATATCAACTCAGGTGCACACCTGAGTGTTTAGCCAGCAGTTTGTCAATCCTGGACTGGAGTACAGACTCTACAGCCACTCTTAAATCCCAGACCCTTAAATCAAACTGCTTGACAGCCTAGCTGTTACCAGCCAGTAGTTTTACCCAGGACTTATACCACTGAAAGCCAACCCTGCTGACTGCTTACATATCCCCCCCCTCTGCCCAAAGCCAGGGGACTGGGCACTAGAAGCTGACCAACAGTAAATCCTTGACAAGCCAATAGCATGTAGTTTACTTGGCCTGCGTCCTACTACATAATTGAAACCATGTAATGCCAGAAACCACCATGTTACTCAAGCATTGTCCCTTTTACTTCAGCTCATCCACTTTAAAGGAACATGGTCGGACACCAATTGGAACTTTAGCCTTGATTCATAGACACATTCGTCTGGACTTCCGTAGTTGTCTGTGTATGTTGTATGTGGGTGTTTGTCATTTTTTTAGGTTTTTTCGTTGCATTTTTCATTCGTACGTTCGTTCGAGCTCATGCATTTATGCGCTTTCGATGAACGAAAGTAAATCAGATCATTTGCGTTAGTTCTGATAATTTTCCCATCTAAATCTGATATTTTGCGTTTGTTCAGATAACTTACGTTATTGGTATGGGCTTGCGACTCATTCAGAGAGCTGATTGCAGAGGGACCACCGCCCTATAAAACCGTTTCATTTGTGATCCCCTTACGGGACCATTTTGACCTCAGATACCTTGCTTTGAAGATGTTTTGTGCCTTTGTGGAGGAATATCATCAACTCCAGCTAATGGGCATTGAATGTATCAGCAGGGCCGAGGCCAGATTGCACCGGCGATGCATGCACATCGATGGCATGCATGACGTTGAGCTGTTCGAGCTGACCAGACTTAATTGCACTTCTCTCCATAAGTTGTATAGTGAGCTGCGCCCATGGTTAGCCTGCACCACAAGGAAGGGGCAAGCAATTTCAGGTATGACCAAGATGCTTGGCTGCCTGCAATTTTTGGCGAAAGGCTCATTCCAGAGGCTGGGTGCCCTCTCCATGGGGATGTCACAGCCTACACTGAGCCGCGCACTATCTCAGTTTTTGGAAGGTATGGTTACCATTCGTCAGAAATATATTGTAAGGACTGTACCGGACACCAGTCTGTCTTGAGCTGATAATCCCCAATCTCCACCGCCTCTTCTGCCTATAGACAAGTCCCCGCTTGTAGGAGACGCGGGTTATGCCTCTCCTACTCGGTTACCCCCAGGACTTATAGGGCGCAAAGATTACCAACTTAAGGTGGAGACTGATGAACGGCAGGGAGTCCCAAGTGAGGATGCCGGATGGCGGAAGTCCGATTACAAGCCGAGGTCGGAGCCGGGAGGTCACGGGGTGAGGTATCCAATGGGAGGTACAGAGAGTAGTCAAACAAGCCGAGGTCAAATCCAGAAGGTCACAGTGCGAGGTATCAGAGGGGTCAGGCGGTATCGTGGTCAGGCAGGCAAAAGGTCGGTTCAATCACTAGAGACAAGCTAGACAACTAAGTACTAGGCGCTATAACAGGCAATGACACACTGCAGTGGAAATCCCTTTATAGTGGGAAAACCGGCAGGATTGGACAGGGAGACAGTGGCTGGGATTGGTGCACTTAGGATCTGACGGCAGATTGGAGCACTGGCCCTGTGGTCTGATTGGTGAGCTCTGGGCTGATTGCTCCAGCTGAGCTTCCCAGGCAAACTGCTCAGAGCTGCACCTTCTGGACTTCGTTCTTTTAAACAGCCTCCGGTGGCCATTCTGAGTATTGCACCACCGGAGGACATGAGCTGATTGTATAGGCCAGCAAGCACAAGCTGAGTGACAATGGGCAAGGGGGGAGGACTTACTCGGCGACACACGCGCCGCTGGGGATGGCACCGGAGGCAGAGGCGGCTGCTGGGCAGGAGAAACCCTGGCCAGTTGCCTAGGGACACCACGGGCACGGACTGAAGGCAAGTCATGCATGAGAGTACCCTCCCCTTCACGCGGGGCCTCAGGACCCTCACCAGACTTAACAGGATTATCACCCTGAATGGTTCCGGCGGACTTCAATAAAGATACATGAGGTACCCTCATGGATGGAGAGGCAGACGGACAAATAAGCTCTGAGACTTGGGTTGCTCCAACAGTGATACTATAGCAATGTTCTGCACAGTGCGGGCTCCATCCTGTCAATTCCCCAGTTTCCCAATTAAAGGTAGGGTTGTGCACCTTTAACCAGGGGAACCCTAAGACAACCGGGGCTTCAGGGCTGTCTAAGACAAAAAATTCAAGGTTCTCAGAATGGGAAGGTCCCACAACTAGGTTAATTAAAGGGGTTTTGGAGGTGACAGTTCCTCTAGGAACAGGAGTATTGTTTACTGCCAAAATCTGAAGGGGCTTCCCAAGGGGGATTAAGGGAATGCCTAAGGCGGCTACTATGGATTTATCCAAGAAGTTGCCAACTGCTCCGCTATCGACAAAAGCAGAGACGGATTTCCTGGACAACTCCCAACCCACAGTAGCAGGTAACAACATTTTATTTCTATGAAGGGAAGTTACCTGACCGTCCTGACAAGCTTTCTCTATCTTGTCAGGACGTTGCAATCCCGCCAAAGGTCTTTTATTGGGGCAGGTCCTAACCAGGTGACCTGAAACCCCGCAGTACATGCATAGGCCTAAGGTGCGACGTCTACTCTTTTCAGCCGGGGAAAGGTGAGTAGCACCAAGTTGCATAGGCTCTTCTGGGGGCGAAGATGAGACAACACCCATAGAGGATGACTCCTGGTGGGAAGATTCCCAGAAGTGAGAGTGATTCTTCTCTATATGTCTCTCCCGTAGCCGTCTGTCAATTTTAATGGCCATAAGCATGAGTTCATCCAGGCTTTTAGGGTAAGGAAAATTTGTTAGAACATCCTTAACACCTTCTGAAAGACCAATTCTATACTGACTACAGAGAGCAGGATCATTCCAACGGGATTCAATCGCCCAGCGGCGGAATTTGGCACTATATTCCTCTGCTGAGCGTTTCCCCTGTTTCAGGCTTCGAAGCCTGGCATCAGCGGTCGAAGTCCTGTCAGGGTCCGAATATAGGATCTCCATAGCGGAGAAAAAGGCTGAGACAGATTGCAAGGGCTCATCTGTGGGCGCTAAGCCAAACGCCCAGGACTGTGGATCACCCTGGAGCAGAGAGATAACCAGGCCCACCCTCTGCATTTCTGTGCCTGAAGAGTAGGGCCGTAGTCTGAAATAAAGTTCACAGGAGTTCTTGAAGTTGGAGAATCTTGTACGATCCCCATCAAATTTCTCAGGAAGGGGAACCTTTGGCTCAACAGGAGGTGAGGATACAGGTGGTGCAGGCAGCTGGCGATTTTCTTGATCAGCCACACGTTGGGCCAGCTGGTTAATGGCGGTAGCCATGGCCTGCACTTGTTGTACAAGTTCTTCCATATCAATTTTTTGTGCCTGTTATAATGTAAGGACTGTACCGGACACCAGTCTGTCTTGAGCTGATAATCCCCAATCTCCACCGCCTCTTCTGCCTATAGACAAGTCCCCGCTTGTAGGAGACGCGGGTTATGCCTCTCCTACTCGGTTACCCCCAGGACTTATAGGGCGCAAAGATTACCAACTTAAGGTGGAGACTGATGAACGGCAGGGAGTCCCAAGTGAGGATGCCGGATGGCGGAAGTCCGATTACAAGCCGAGGTCGGAGCCGGGAGGTCACGGGGCGAGGTATCCAATGGGAGGTACAGAGAGTAGTCAAACAAGCCAAGGTCAAATCCAGAAGGTCACAGTGCGAGGTATCAGAGGGGTCAGGCGGTATCGTGGTCAGGCAGGCAAAAGGTCGGTTCAATCACTAGAGACAAGCTAGACAACTAAGTACTAGGCGCTATAACAGGCAATGACACACTGCAGTGGAAATCCCTTTATAGTGGGAAAACCGGCAGGATTGGACAGGGAGACAGTGGCTGGGATTGGTGCACTTAGGATCTGACGGCAGATTGGAGCACTGGCCCTGTGGTCTGATTGGTGAGCTCTGGGCTGATTGCTCCAGCTGAGCTTCCCAGGCAAACTGCTCAGAGCTGCACCTTCTGGACTTCGTTCTTTTAAACAGCCTCCGGTGGCCATTCTGAGTATTGCACCACCGAAGGACATGAGCTGATTGTATAGGCCAGCAAGCACAAGCTGAGTGACAATGGGCAAGAGGGGAGGACTTACTCGGCGACACACACGCCGCTGGGGATGGCACCGGAGGCAGAGGCGGCTGCTGGGCAGGAGAAACCCTGGCCAGTTGCCTAGGGACACCACGGGCACGGACTGAAGGCAAGTCATGCATGACATATATATTTTTTCCTGACGACATGGTAGCCTGGAACGAGCATAAGCTGGAATTTTATAATATCACCGACATGCCCAACGTCATGGGTGCGATTGATTGCACCCACGTTGCATTGGTCCCTCCTGCAGCCGACGAGTACATCTATAGGTAAGTTCAATCGGTCATTTTGTTATCTAGTTTATAAAATTTGTATTTTAACTATCTATTAATCCCTCCTTGTAAATTGTCCCTGTGAAACAGCTTACACTGTATATCTATTAATCCCTCCTTGTAAATTGTCCCTGTGAAACAGCTTACACTGTATATCTATTAATCCCTCCTTGTAAATTGTCCCTGTGAAACAGCTCACACTGTATATCTATTAATCACTCCTTGGAAATTGTCCCTGTGAAACCGCTCACACTGTATATCTAATTATCCCTCCTTGTAAATTGTCCCTGTGTAACAGCTTACACTGTATATTTATTAATCCCTCCTTGTAAATTGTCCCTGTGAAACAGCTTACACTGTATATCTATTAATCCCTCCTTGTAAATTGTCCCTGTGAAACATCTTACACTGTATATCTATTAATCCCTCCTTGTAAATTGTCCCTGTGAAACAGCTTACACTGTATATCTATTAATCCCTCCTTGTAAGTTGTCCCTGTGAAACAGCTTACGCTGTATATCTATTAATCCCTCCTTGTAAATTGACCCTGTGAAACAGCTTACACTGTATATCTATTAATCCCTCCTTGTAAATTGACCCTGTGATATATTTGACCATCTTTAGCTTCATCAATGTTTTTCATGTCGGCCAAAGCCAAACATTTTCATGTGGACCTTAATTATTCATTTTAAAGTTAATCTATAGTTGATCCAACATACATATCCTTTTTTTGGGCCAAAACATACTTAGGTACTTAGTTAGTGTTATTTGTATTGCCCAACATGTTTTTTGGAGGGTGTTAGGAGTTAGTGTTTGAGTAGTTTACCTTGCCTTGTTAATTTTTTTAACTTTTCTTTTTTCCCAGGAACCGCAAAATGGGCCACTCACTGAATGTCCAAGCAGTGGTGGCCCCGGACATGCGGTTCCTTAGCGTCCTCGCCAGGTTTCCAGGCTCATCCCATGACGCTCATCCCATGATTCTTCCCCACACTCAGCTGCAATTCTGTTCTTGACTTTATGATAGGGTCTGCAACATCTTTGCTCAGATGCATGACACTTACTGAGTAGAGGAGAGTGGGATAAAGTGCAGGGGGTGGGTTAGAGCTGTGCTTGGCTCAAACAATGCAGATCTGGGGTCCTGAAAAGGTCAGACATCCCAGAATGCTGAGCAGCACAGTCCTAAGCCAATTCCTGTTTGCAGGCTGCCTGATATGCCCTCATCCACCATCTTGCATGTTTAAAGGCTCAGAACATGCATTAGATGGTGTTAGGCTTTTTTTTAGCTGAGCAATCTGTATGTACAGGGGGTGGCTACAATTTAAGAAAGGCTCTTAGTCAGAGTGAACTACCGCTTGTCACAAAATTTTTGTTTTGAATGTGTAATTTAGTATTTTCTAATTCTTTCAGGGGATTCCGGCTATCCGCTTCTTCCCTGGCTGATTACGCCCGTCCTTCGGCTACAATCGGGCGCACCGCAAAACCCGGGCCGTTGTGGAGAGGGCCTTTGGCCTCTTAAAAACTGGCTTCAGGTGTTTGGACCATACCGGGGGGCACTCCAGTATGACCCCAGCAAGGTCATTGATATAATACTGGCCTGCTGTGTCCTCCACAACTTTGCCATAATGCAGAGTGTCCCCCGGTATGTGGATCTGCCCCCCCTCTCCACCCAGCCAGGACCCAGAAGATAACTACTGTAGCACACCTAGTGCCTCTGGCCGAGCTGTTTGGGCCAATTTGATAAACACCCATTTTGCCTAATTTGTTTTTCCTGTGTTTGTTTGTTGCATGTAATTATTTATTTTTACTAGAATTTGGCTTTGTGAATGCTTTAGTATTGTTTTTTGTATCAAATAGTAATGATTTAATTACTAAAATATTAACACATGATCTGAGCCTCATGCATATTTTTTGGGACATGTTTGTTTAGAAAAAACTTCAGTAATCTCAAAAAAAACCAAACATTAATGCATCAACTTAGTCAACAACAGCTAAAGTCACATTTAATATTTTTTATTTAAATATTAAAAATTGGAGTTGAAGGGCACTCGCAGACTTCATGTACATACATAGGACACCATAAATATACATTGGTGCAGAATCATGGCACCTAGCAATTGGCCACATCCAGGAGTTTTTAAATAATGCACTCCAGGCGAAGTTTCAATAACAAATAAAATAAACAGACATAGGGAGCAACCATTTGCATGTCAATATTTGGCCAGTAATACATAGGGCCACACACACACCCTCTCCTGCTTGGCCACATTTGCCACAGGCACCGGTGGAAATCAGCCATACCTATGCCACATCCACGCCTGTAAGTCAGTGGCCCACCAAAACAATAACCCCCAGTCCAAATGCAAGTCCAGTCCAATCTTTGTCAGGGTTGAAGGTAGTAGTTTGCCAGCCCAGAATGTCCCCCAATCAGGCCTCCAAACAGGATGAGCCAGACACAATTTCATTAGGCCCCAGCCTGCAGCGTGGCAGCTTGAGTGGCAGCTTCAGTGAGGCTTTAGCTCAGGCATTGGCTAGTGGGGTATCTCAGGACTCTAATGAGCTATATGGGCGAAAATCCAAATCATACAAGCACAGCCATAAAAAGGCAATCTTGGTAACGCTCACCAGACAGGTCAATACATTGTGGATGTAGAGGAAAGATGTGGAGCACATACGGGGCAAATAGCTGTTAAAATTGGTGTTGCCCATAAAACCCTGGTAACTTCTTAGATAGACACCGTGCTCCTAAGTTCTTAAATAAATAAATATAGATGAAATAGTTTAAGTGATGCTACAACGTACCAGGCTTTTATCCCAAGTGAGCCCCAAGTGAAATGTATGTAATTAGGTACAGAGCAAGTGAAAAATGAAGAATAAAATATAGTATATAATATGTAAACAACCACACAATGTGAACTTATCCCCTAAAGCAAGATACATCAACTTTCAAAGAAACCAAAAAAAAAAATCAAAATTAAACAATTGTAACTTTATGAGTCCATATTTCAAAGTGTCCCAAAACACATGCACTGATACTGAAGTGCTCCAAACAAAGGAAGAGACTTTTTTCCGTGCTACTAGAATCCGATGGGTGTCCCAAAAGCATGCACCCGTTGGCGGTGATCACCCTTCACTCCGTGTGCGCTTACCAGAACTATGCATCCAAAACTCCTTATAATAAACTCGTTATAATCAACGTGCTCCGTGAATAATTTCAAAGAATATTTCCATGAATTCAAAATGCCTCCATAGATTCAGTCCATAATACTCAGTGGTCACATGGAAAAAGAACAAAGACAATAGTGCAACCCCATCTGATTGTTGTTCACATATTTAATATTAATTAAAATGCACTTACAAACATCCAAATAAGAATGCACAAAAGAGTAAACCGGTAGAGTAGTCCTCCTTCCCCTAATCCACTATGGCCAGTAGTAGATATGGATGCAGTAGGAACTAAACTTGTACTCAAGAGAATGCACTTCACCTTTAAAATAAAAGGAAAACTTTGCCGCTGCCCCGCCTTCAGTATCAGTGCATGTGTTTTGGGACACTTTGAAATATGGACTCATAAAGTTACAATTGTTTAATTTTGATTTTTTTTTTTTTGGTTTCTTTGGAAGTTGATGTATCTTGCTTTAGGGGATAAGTTCACATTGTGTGGTTGTTTATATATTATATACTATATTTTATTCTTCATTTTTCACTTGCTCTGTACCTAATTACATACATAAAACCCTGGTGGTGGGCCTTGGAGGTGGCCCATCACCTGGGCATGTGTGGCATTCTTAATCTGCCACTGTTCCAACATGAGTCTATTGCTAGTTCTAACTTCCTCGAGCATGACTGTGAAATTATTAGTTAAGGTGGCCATGTGGCTGTTGCCCATCCTAAATTCTGTCAGCATCGTGGTGAATGAATTATTTAATGTATCTAATTGTACACTAAGCTGCTCTGTGGTTCTTTGAGTCTCCTGGCAAAATAAAAACGCCTCTCATGGTGGCACGCTGACTCCAGGATCGGCACGCGCCTCCCCTAGGAAACTGGTCGATGTTGCTGACTACGTCTACCAATTCCCCTGGTTTGAGCACCTACAGATTCTGGACCTCTAGGGGCGAGCAAGAGTCGCAGATGTGCTTGGCAAATCCTCTGCATCAGAGCTACCACTGGGGACTGTAGGCTCAGTCTCAGCCTGCTGCCCACGGTGGGCTGGCAGCATGCGTCCAGCTTCACTCTGCTGCAGAGGATTTGGTGCAGTAGCATGTTGGGACAGTGGCAAATTAGGTTCCAGGGGGGTCAGTTCTGAAGGTCCCATGAAGCTGGCATCCTCCTCCATCTCCTGGATTTCCTTCATCAGTGTGTGGGTCTGTTGGGACAAGTGCCAAAAAAGGTTAAGTTTGGGCCCTAAATATATTTGTTATGCAAATTAGCCATGTTCATTCACATGCATCAGCAGATTCATCAAAGTCCACTTACCCTATATATCTGGTCCTGGCTCCTAGGCAGCACGGAAGTTGACTGGATGAGGCTTCCACACTTGCTGAGGCTTGATGCTGAGCTGTATTTTAAATAAAAAGTCACGTAAACACCCAAAAATCCCTTGATGATCTGGATTACTACATATGCTTCGAAAAAACACGTGGCCAAGCAGGATTGGCAACTCCCACAACTGTCCAAGGTGACCTTCACTATGAATTTCATTATCTGTTATATGTATGACTCACCCTGTACATACACATTGGTCACCTTAAATAATACAAACATGCATGTACTGCATGTTATGAGACTTCATTCACACATCCATAAAGGCCCATTAGGGACCCACACTCAGCTTGCAAATAGCATTTTTCTTCAGAGTATGCTGGTGGGTTTCTTCCTATGTAGACCTTTGCCTGACCCCTGATCAAGTATTTGAGACCAAAGCACAGCTAAAACCCAAGTGGCCTAAAGACAAAGAAGGAAGTGTTGTATATGATTGAGTAGAATCACATAACATGCAGTGCTTTGCTAATATAAAGATTTTAATAGTGACCATAAATCCTGTCCAAGGTCGTGTATGGCCTGCCAAATTGGAAAATGAACAGACCGCAGACAATAAACACCCTGCTAAAACTGTAACCTCCCCTACAAGCCACTCCCTAGGGGCATGTGTTCATATATGCATGTGAGCCTCATTTTACACGTTTACAACATTTCACATACACACTAACATTACTAACCTGCAGGAATGGTAGGGATGTCCGTGTCTCGTTGCCCAGAGAGGGCAATTAATGCCATGGGATGTATCAGCGCCAGCACCATCTCCTCAGCTCGGGTAAATTGTAATTTTGTGGGGAAGCCTCCACCAGTTTGTAAACTGAAAAATATAGGCTGCCAAATTTAGTAAATTGTGGACAATACAACAAGCAGACAAATGCACAACTCAAATATGTACCTGAAATTGCGCCGTTAATTTTCTTTCTTCCGTGCTGCATACTTCAGGTCAGAAATTTTGCGCTGGATCTGCTCCACATCTTTAAGCTCCTTCCCCGTTGCATTGACCTGTCTGGTGAGCTCCTCCAAGATTTCATTCTTTCGCATTTTGCTTGTAGATTTGGATTTTCGCCCATATAGCTCGTCATAATGTAGGGTCAGCTCACTTGCCAATGCCAGAGTTTGGGCCTCACCAAACCTGCCACTCAATTGTCCTCGCCGCAATGTCCACCCTATTGCTTGCTGTTCATGCTCATCTCTGGATGTAGGCAATTCGGGGGACATTCTGGGCTGGCTCTGTTGTGTTGAAATGTTGGACAGGTGGCTTGATAAAGAATGGACTGGACTTGGAAATGGACTGGGGGTCCTTGCCTGGGTGACCACTGAACTTGCAGGCGTGGATGTGGCATATGGATAATTGCTTGCCACCTGTGCCGGTGGCAAATGTGGCTGAGGAGGAGAGGGTGTGCTTGAGGGTGTGGTGCTTCTGGCCCTGTGCCTCTTTGTTCCCTTGCCACTTGTGGTTCCATGCCCCTGGGAGGTACTTGCACGTGGCTCTGGAGATGCTGAGCTGGCTGTGCTTGGCCTTCTGGGCCTGTGGCTCTTGCTCTTTCCATGGCCATGGGTGTGTTTCCCACGTGGCTCTGGAGATGCTAAGCTGGCAGGGCTGGGGCTTCTGGGCCTGTGGCTCTTGCTCTTTCCATGGGCATGGGTGTGTTTCCCACGTGGCTCTGGAGATGCTGAGCTGGCTGGGGATTCTGGGCCTTTGGCTTTTACTGGCCTTGCCAGTGGAGCGTTCTTTCAGAACGGATATGGTAGGCGGGGAGGAGGGGATGGTGTTTTTTTGGGGCTGGGGCTTCTCACCCTCTTAGTGGCCTTTTTTGCGGGCGTACCTGCCTGCTTGGTTGTGGGCTTCTTCTTCGCCGCTCCCTCCTTGGCTTTGCTGGATGGTTTGGGTTTAGCGGACTTGGTGGGTAATGTCGCCTTGGCTTGGCCACTGTGGCTGCGCGTTTCCCGCACCTTCGGCGTTGTTATTTGGGACCGAGTGGTCGGCCGTGAAGAAGCCTCCTCAGGCCACTGTGGCATTTTGCTGCTGGCCTCCTTGCCTGGTTTGGCCTTACTGACTTTTTTTTTGGCTGGCATGTTGAAACTCACAAAGAGAATGAGCTGTGTGTCCAGGACCCTTTAACTACTAATGCCTGTTTATGACATGGCCTGTGTTCGTACGGCCGTGTGGAACCCAGAAACCGCTGGGGCATTACTTATCTGCTGCAGACAAGAAGAAAGATGGTGCCCACGATCTTCACCCGCCAACAAGAAGAGCTGATTATGCTTGTTAGTGTATTGTAAGGACTTTGATTTGCCATCTAAATGCATGCCTAGGCCTTAAGGAAGCGCAGGAAGAAACAGTTATCTTTAAAAGTTTGTCTGAATCCATGCCAAACAGAAGTGCGCACATGTGCGAACCAACTCACTAACATCTAGAAGGATAGTTTGAGGCTAGAAATGTGTCTGGGAATGTCATTTAGTCAACTGATCTAATTGTGCCAGATATTTGTATGCAGTTTGATAAACAACTATGTTTATTTTGTGTTTTTTAGACGATGCTTCAGTGCAGGTACGACTACCTGTTCAACTCTTTTGAGAAGAGGACCGTCGCTCTGGAGATCGTTTCCAGGATCCAGCACGAGACGGACACCACCTTTACACATGCGCAGATCATGCAGCATTGGTCGCACCTGAAACGGCTCCACATGCCCCGGGTGCGGCGATTTTTCGGACTCCATTTCCCAAGTAAGTACATAGCGATTGCATGCTAGATGTAACTAATATAGAAGGTAGGCCTTTATTTATAAATGCTTTTCTTTTCTAGTGCTGGAAATGGAGTACCGAATACGACGCACCCGGAGGCGCACAGGCCGACCAGTGCTGCATGAATCTGCAGCACTAAGTGAAGGTGGTGGATCTCCAGGGCGATGGTCCTACCCCTCCTCTGTAGCGGCCTCCGACCAGCCCCTGGGCCTTTCTACAGAGGAGGGGCATCAGGGCACGGGCAGGGAGTCGTACCAAGCGACGGAGCCCTTAGCCCCTGGTATGGGACTCTTAATGTAACCGCACACACATACATGCTATTTAAACCAAAGCTTATTCCCTTAATCTCTTTTTCTAGATGAATATGTAGCAGGTGAAGGATCTGTAGAAGAGTCTGCAGCAGATCATGCCCAGGAGGCACATGGAGAAGGTGGGTGATGTCACACACACATTCAAATTGTCATTTGCTTACTGTTGACTCAGACATTAGAAGTGACCCTATTTGACATGTCTCTACAGCCTCAACTTCCCAGCAGTGACAGGTCCCAGAACCCAGGGTGGTCCCTGAAGCAGACGTCGCCCACCAACGAAGTATGTTGTAATGTCATTCTTCTGAGTATGTGGTAATTGACATGATCACCAAGATACCTAAAGCCATAGTCAATGGCATTAGCATAATGACATATGCCCTGTTCCTTAGATTAATTACTTAGCTTAATGACATATGCCCTGTTCCTTAGATTAATTACTTAGCATAATGACATATGCCCTATTCCTTAGATTAATTAGCATAATGACATATGGCGTCATGAGTTAGCTTGCCACCTAAAAAACATTACATCCACAGCTGAGAAACATGTATTTGCCAACAAATAATGTTTGTATCTTTTTTATACAGGGACCACACGTGCGAGAGTGGCAGCAATGAGTGCAAGGGTCCTTCAGTTGGTGGCCGGCATGCAGGAGCCGCGAGAGATGAAGACTAATGTTCTGGGTCCTGCCATTGTTTTGTATATAGTTATGTATTTTTTAAATTTTAAACAAAAAATTATACATTTATAAATGTTATTTTTTATCCAAACAAATTTGTAAATTTTGTACAAACTTTGTAAATTTAATTTAAAAAAATAAGCCAAACAATAAGTGGCATTTGTTATTAAAAAAAAAACATGTTTCTGTGTCATTTCCTTTTCTAAATACATTACCACAAAACGAATGGGCCAAGAAGTATTTAGAGATGAAGATTTGCAGGACCGCGAAGTGATTTGGGTAAGTTTTAGGGGTGAGAAATGGAAGAAGAACATAACCGCAAAGTGATTTGGGTAAGTTTTAGGGGTGAGAAATGGAAGAAGAACATGACTGCGAAGTGATTTGGGTAAGTTTTAGGGGTGAGAAATGGAATAAGAACATGACCGCGAAGTGATTTGGGTACGTTTTAGGGGTGAGAAATGGAAGAAGAACATGACCGCGAAGTGATTTGGGTAAGTTTTAGGGGTGAGAAATGGAAGAAGAACATGACCGCAAAGTAATTTGGGTAAGTTTTAGGGGTGGTAAATGCAAGAAGATACTGACTGCGAAGTGATTTGGGTAAGTTTTAGGGGTGAGAAATGGAAGAAGAACATAACCGCAAAGTGATTTGGGTAAGTTTTAGGGGTGAGAAATGGAAGAAGAACATGACCGCGAAGTGATTTGGGTAAGTTTTAGGGGTGAGAAATGGAAGAAGAACATGACCGCAAAGTGATTCGGGTAAGTTTTAGGGGTGAGAAATGGAAGAAGATACTAACCGCAAAGTGATTTGGGTAAGTTTTAGGGGTGAGAAATGGAAGAGGAACCTAACCGCGAAGTGATTTGGGTAAGTTTTAGGGGTGAGAAATGGAAAAACATTACCGCAAAGTGATTTGGGTAAGTTTTAGGGGTGAGAAATGGAAGAAGAATGAGAGCGCGAAGTGATTTAGCTAAGCATTGTAGCACAAGTGAGTGAACCAAATATGTAGGCCAGCACTTTAATGAGTTAAGTTTGTAGTGCGCAGGCGTAAGATCGTAAGGATTTTCATTTGGACGATTATTTATTGTAAAAGGAAAACAGAATCTACTGGGAAACGTAAAGGATTCGTGGGGGGAGACGATGGAAAAAGGGCAAAAACGAAAGCCGATGTAACATGAGAAAAAAAAACGGAAAACGAAAGCTGGAAAATGACATTCTCATTGGCATACGAACGGACGAAGACTTTACAGAAGGCTTGCAATGCATGCTTAGAATCGCTCGTACACTCATACGAGAGCGGGAACATTTAAAAAAAAAATACAGATCGACACAAAAACGAAAGTCTTTTTTTGTCTCTCTGAATCAATCCTTTTCTGCCCAACAGATAGAGATGAGCGAACTTTTGAAAAACTTGATTCGGCTGATTCGCCGAATTTACCAACGAAATTTTGGTCCGAATTTATTTGTGTCGAATCGCTATTAAAAACGGCTATTTCTTAGCTTCCTAGAGCCTCAATAGGGCTGTAAACCATTCTGCCTTGCTGTAACACGCATAGGATGCGTGCTGGGTTAGTGAAATAATACTGTAAATAATTATGACATGCAGATCAGAGGCATCGGTATTAGAATCGCAGAGCGGCACGATTGCAGAGAGTTGAGGTGGCATCACTATGAGGGGTGCCTTAAAAACACACCCTGGAGCTGGCAGCAGCAGGAGCCTAAATATTTGCTGAAAGACATCCTGGAGTTGGCAGCAGGAGCCCAAAAATTGGCCTGAAGACACACACTAGAGTTGGCAGCAGGGGCCCAAAAATTGGCCGAAAGAGACACTGGAGTTGCCAGCAGCAGCAGGAGCCCAAACATTGGCTGAAAGAGACACTGGAGTTGGCAGCAGGAGCCCAAATATTGGCCTAAAGACACACTGGAGTTGGCAGCAGCAGGAGCCCAAACATTGGCTGAAAGAGACACTGGAGTTGGCAGCAGCAGCAGCAGGAGCCCAAAAAATGACTGAGAGACACACCCTGGAGTTGCAAGCAGCAGCAGCGGCAGGAGTCCAAACATTGCTTGAAAGAGACACTGGAGTTGGCAGCAGGAGCCCAAACATTGCTTGAAAGACACACTGGAGTTGGCAGCAGGAGCCCAAACATTGCTTGAAAGACACACTGGAGTTGGAAGCAGGAGCAGCAGGAGCCCAAACATTGCTTGAAAGACACACTGGAGTTGACAGCAGGAGCAGCATGAGCCCAAACATTGCTTGAAAGAGACACTGGAGTTGGCAGCAGCAGCAGGGGCCCAAACATTGGCTCAAAGAGACACTGGAGTTGGCAGCAGGAGCAGCAGGAGCCCAAACATTGCTTGAAAAAGACACTGGAGTTGGCAGCAGGAGCCCAAACATTGCTTGAAAGACACACTGGAGTTAGCAGCAGGAGCCCAAACATTGCTTAAAAGACACACTGGAGTTGGCAGCAGGAGCCCAAACATTGCTTGAAAGAGACACTGGAGTTGGCAGCAGGAGCAGCAGGAGCCCAAACATTGATTGAAAGACACACTGGAGTTGGCAGCAGGAGCAGCAGGAGGCCAAAAATTGGCTGAATGACACCCTGGAGTTGCAAGCAGCAGCAGCAGGAGCCCAAACATTGCTTGAAAGAGACACTGGAGTTGGCAGCAGGAGCAGCAGGAGGCCAAAATTGCTTGAAAGACACACTGGAGTTGGCAGCAGCAGCAGGAGCCCAAACATTACTTGAAAGAGGCACTGGAGTTGGCAGCAGGAGCCCAAACATTGCTTGAAAGACACACTGGGGTTGGCAGCAGGAGCAGCAGGAGCCCAAACATTGCTTGAAAGAGACACTGGAGTTGGCAGCAGGAGCCCAAACATTGCTTGAAAAACACACTGGAGTTGGCAGCAGGAGCCCAAATATTGCTTGAAAGAAACACTGGAGCTGGCAGCAGCAGGAGGCCAAAATTGCTTGAATGACACCCTGGAGTTGCAAGCAGCAGCAGCAGGAGCCCAAAATTGCTTGAAAGACACACTGGAGTTGGCAGCAGCAGGAGCCCAAACATTGCTTGAAAGACACACTGGAGTTGGCAGCAGGAGCAGCAGGAGCCCAAACATTGCTTGAAAGACACACTGGAGTTGGCAGCAGGAGCCCACAAATTGGCCTAAAGACACACTGGAGTTGCAAGCAGCAGCAGCAGCAGCAGGGGTGATTTAATGAAAAGCCCAAACTCTTAAAAAAACGTTCCCCAGCATCTAAAATTAATATATTTTACGTTTTTAGTCACTAACTTATTATTCTTTCCCCCACTGGGCTGCAACTCTGTTCAGGAATTTAGTATACGGGCGCCGCCATCTTGACTCAGAAGCATCACACTTACTGAGGAGAGGAGAGTGGGATAAGGTACAGGGGGGCGGGTTATAGCTGTGCTTTGCTCAGACAGAGCAGAGCTGGGGTCAGGTAAAGGTCAGCAGTCCCAGAATGCAGAGCAGCACAGTCAGGAGGCACTTCCTGTTTGCAGGCTGCCTGCTAAGATGGCAGCTTCCATAAGCCGCCATCTTGGATGTTTAAAGGCTCATAACATGCAGTAGATGCAGGTAGGATGATTTTTAATGTGGACAATCTGTATGTACAGGGTGTAGGAAACATATAAGATAGACTCTTATTCAGAGTGAAGGTCCACTTTAAGAGAACATATACAGATTTTTGGCACAGATATCTTATCCGAAGAATATTAATAAAAAGTTAGAGTAACGTAAAGCATTTTCTCAATAATTACTTGTGGTCTGATGCAGAGGAATGTCTGTAACTGGAGAGCAGCACCTTAAATCTGTTTTGCACGATCCATATTTCTTTAGTGTTGGTCTGGCCCCATGATCAATCTACTCTAATGCATCAGGCATTGGTGGGTGGAAATCTTGGCTAATCCATGCCGATTCATTTCCACGCAGGCCAGTCTCTGAAAAAAAACATTTTTGAAGCATACTGGAGCACACTGAATTGCTCTCATCAGAGCATTACTTATGCACATCTAAGATTTAAAGTCTTCAGGGCCTAGTTACTACTTAGTGAAAGACCATAGATAGTTACACACCTGCTGCTCTTATCGACAAATCCTGTTTTAAGTGTAGTGTAGCGTTTTGTCCTCCCCTCATATACACACAAAGTATGTCAGGCAGAGAAGTGGCAGGATGGGCACAGAGAAGTTGCAGAGGCCTAAATTCATCAAGCAGAGGTTGCAGCAGACTAGGGGTGAGTGGCAGCAGGAGTCTCAGTGAGAGGACTCAGCTAGCGGTCGTGTCTTGACCAGCAACCCATCTGCCATCATCCATTGGTTAACACGATCATCCACTGCATCACAAGTGACATCTGACACCCCCAGTCAACTGTCGGTTATGTCTTATGCTTAGGGTTCAGCTCCACTATTCAGTGAGGACGATCTGATAATCAGAAAAATCAGCAGCTACTGCCCAGCCAAGAAGTGGAGGAGACACTTGCCGCTTCTTCCACTAGGCAGGCAAGTAGTGATGAGAAGAGTGGCGTGGGAGGTGGTGTTGCAAGCGTTTTGGCTTCTTAAGCAGACACTGTTGAGGAACCTGAGGAGGACATCAGTGAGTTTTGAGGGCACTTTTAAAGGCTTGGAGTGATGGAGAGTGACAGATTTAGTGGCCAGCATGGTGGCAGAAGGGGAAAGTATGGAGGCAAATGTGCTCGGGGTAGACCACTTGAGCGGCAGGCTATCTTCCCAGGAGGTAGTGGAAGAGGGTCCCTGGAGTTGGCGGCGGCAGCAGCAGTGAATTAGTGCGGACTGTTGGTAGGAAAAATCAGCTACAAGGCCATGTGGCAGTTTTTCATCAAGCATCCGCAGGAGGTTAACATGGCTATATGAAAGATGTGTAGGCAGAAGGTGAAGTGTGGCCAGGGTCCCAATGTTGGACCCACAGCCCTGCGTCAACATTTGCAGCGTCACCATCAAGCGGCCTGGGAGAGTTGGCTCCAAAGTGATGGTCCAGCCTGCTGCATTACCCAGTGGCACGCCGCTCTCTGTTCCAGCCAGCCAAGGCTCCACCACCTCCTATGTGTCATACCCATCCTCTGTCGCTCCAGATGCTCCTCCTCCTCTTAATCCGAGTCAGTCATTCCGCCAGCAATCCATTGGCCAAGCCATGTCCAAGAGAAAACAGTATGTGCCCACTCATCCAACGTGCAGACGCTAAATGTGCTCCTGTATAAGTTGCTGGTGCTGCAGTCCCTCCCTTTTGAGAAGGTGGACCTTTCAGAGAACTGATGGCTTGTGCCGAGCCAAGGTGGAGAGTCCCATGCTGTCATTTCTTTGCGAAGAAGGCAGTACCAGCCCTGTACAATTTTGTTGAACAGAAGGTGGGCCGGTCCTTTAGCCTGTCAGTGTGTACCAAAGTGCACAGCAGTGCCTACGTCTGGAGCTGTAACTACGGTCAGGGACAATACATATCCTTTAAGGCCCACTGGGTGATTGTGGTTCCTGCACAACCACAACAGCAACTTGAACAGGTCCCTCCGCTGTGGCCTCCACGCTCCTAGGCCTTTGTGCCTGTGACAGTGCACTTGCACTTAGCAATGGTGTCACAGAAAAAAGTGGCTAATTGTCAATTACATATTAATAGTTAACATTTATCTTATTTGAACATATTTATAATAATAACATATAACATAGCAACAATAACATCTAACATAATAACAGTAACATATAAAATTTATCAAAATTTTGGGGGGGATATTTTTTTTTCTTCATATTTTGTATTTTTTAAAAACATATATATTTTTTTATTTTTTTGAATTTTTTTTTAAATATTTTTTTTCCATTGTCATTTTTTAATATTTTGTGAATTTTTGTACCAATTTTTTTTTCATTTTTTATTTTTTTTTTGTATTTAGTTTTTTCTAAATACTTTATTTTTATTATTTTTTTTCCCAGTGCCCGTCCAGCCTACCATGTGTGCAGGACATGGCGGTTTCACGCTGATCTTCACATGGTTTGCCTTGAGCCACAGAGCCACACATGGGAGGAACTGCTAAAAATGAGAACTCAATAAATTAAATCATGCCTTACTCCACGAAAACTGCAAATGGGACCCATGGTGACAGTGACTGACACTGGGAAGAACATCTTGTCTGCACTGCGACAAGGAAGCCTGAGCCATGCGTCCTGCCATGGCACACGTGTTCAATCTAGTTGTCAAGCATTTTCTGAAGTCTTCCCCCCATCTGCAAGACATCCTAACAATGGGAAGGAAGCTTTGCATGCACTTCAGCCACTCCTACACCGCCAAGCACACCCTTCTTGAGCTTCAGCGTCAGAAAGGTATCCCCAAACATAGTCTGATTTGCGATGTTTCCACCTGTTGGAATTCCACCCTCCATATGCAGGATCGACTATAGGAACAGAGAAAAGCCATCACGGATTTCTTGATGATCCAAACAGATAGGGGGACTCCCCTGTGTAACTTCAATGTAAACCAGTGGCAGCTCATACGTGACACCTGCCGTTTGCTCAGGCCCTTTGAGGAAGCTACTTTATTAGTCAGTCGCCAGGACTATGAGATGAACGATGTGATTCCACTGCTTCATGTACTACAACACATGTTGGAAACCATGGCTGGTTAGGGCACTGGAGACATGGCGCATACATTTCACAGCCACATGAAGCCTGTGGGGGCTGAAGTGGAGGAGGAGGAGGGGGTGGGGCACAGCGAAGAACAGTTTAGGTATGACAAAATGGCCATTTTATCTAGTCATCTGACAGGAGAGGAGGAGCAGGAGCAGCCACAGGAGCTAGAGGGTTGTGAGGAAGGCGAGACAGAGGACCCAGACACACCTTGGCAGTTTGCAGTGGAGATGGAGACAGGTAGTCCCTCTGAGTCACTTGCACAAATGGCACGATGCATGCTCATTTGTCAGCGGGATGACTTCTGGCTCTCCACCTTATTGGACCCTCGCTTCCAGCACAAAATGGGGGCATTTTTTACACCCACTGAGAGGGAGGACAAACTGACCTGACATCCTACGTAGTCAGTTGGGCGATGCCTATCTGCGCCATGGTCCATACTGTGATGCCCAGCGGGACACCAGCCTTCTGTAAGCAGGCAACCCCCAATCTCCACCGCCGCTTCTGCCTATAGTCAAGCCCCCATTTGCTGGGGCGCTAGGTACGCCTCACCGGACACGGTTGCCCCCAGGTCTTAATAGGCGCAAAGGATGGCTGCTTACGGTGAAGGCCGATGAACCGCGAGGGTATCCCAAAGCCGAGCTCGTTCACAGGTAGTCAATCCGGAGGGTGCGTCAGAGTACAGAGATGAGACAGGTGCGTAGTCAGGAGTAGCCAAAGGGTAAAGCCAGGAGGTCAGAGATCGCAGGGTATCCAGAGGGGCAGGCAACTTCGTGGTCAGACAAAGCAGAGGTCAGTACAGGCAGCAGACAGGAATGGTCGATCAAGCCATGTCGGAACTGAACCGGCACAAAATGGGGGCATTTTTTAAACCCGCCGAGAGGGAGGACAAACTGACCTACTACAAAGACATTCTACGTAGTCAGTTGGCCGATGCCTATCTGCGCCATGGTCCATACTCTCGCAGGTCTGACTCGGGGGGACCTCTGCGATCACCTTCCATTGCCATGGCTGCTGGGGGGGGGGAAGGAGAAGCAGCAGCAGCTCCATCAGCAGCAGCCTCAGTCTTCAGTCGCTAATGAGTAGCTTTCTACACCCGCATAATGAGTCTACTCATGAGTAGCATGAAGACCTGGAGCAGGACCTGAACCAGCAGGTCGTGTCATACCTTGACATGACATTGCCAACACACCTTGAGGATCTGCTGGACTTCTGGGCAGCCAAACTTGACTTGTGGCCGCAACTAGCAGAGTTTGCCCTGGAAAATCTGTCCTACCCGGCCAGTAGTGTGCCATCTGAGCGGGTGTTTAGTGCGGCGGGGGCCATAGTCATGCCAAGGAGAACTTGTCTGTTCACGAATAATGTGGAGAGACTCACCTTTGTGAAGATGAATCATGGTTCAACCAGGATTTCCAGCCAACAATGGCTGATCCATGGTAGCTCCCTATGCTGCTGCCAACTCCTGGGTGTGTCTTTCAGACAATATATGGGCTCCCTATGCTGCTGCTGCCAGCTCATATGTGTGTATTTTAGGCAATATATGGGCTCCTAATGCTGCTGCTGCCAACTCCAATGTGAGCACAAGACGCATGCTATCATATTTGGGATGCCCCCTGGTTAAAGGCAATGGCTGCTGGCAATTTGACAAAGTGACTGTCTTTACAAAATGCAACCAGTTAATAGACAGGTACTCTTGAAATATTACTGCTAGTGTTTGGGATGCCCCCCTCCTCACATACAGAGGAGACCTCCCTTGATTGTGGAAAAGTTACGTTAATTATAAAATGCAAGCAGTTATTAGACAGGTAGTCTTGAGATATTTATGCTAGTGTTTGGGATGCCCATGTGGGCTGGGGTTTTTACAGCAGACACATAAACAATTCAAACTGCGATATATTTATGAGAAATAGCCTTTAAAAGCTGCTTTAGTGTAACAGATAGGGTCAAATGTGCAGGTTTGGGATACCCTGAGGCCTGTTTTTTTACAGCACACACAAAAACAATTCAAACTGCAATATATTTATGAGAAATAGCCTTTAAAAGCTGCTTTAGTGTAACAGATAGGGTCAAATGTGCAGGTTTGGGATACCCTGTGGACTGGTGTTTTTACAGCACACACAAAAACAATTCAAACTGCAATATATTTATGTGAAATAGCCTTTAAAAGCTGCTTTTGTGTAACAGATAGGGTCAAATGTGCAGGTTTGGGATACCCTGCGGACTCGTGTTTTTACAGCACACACAAACACAATTCAAACTGCGATATATTTATGAGAAATAGCCTTTAAAAGCTGTTTTAGTGTAACAGATAGGGTCAAATGTGCTGGTTTGGGATACCCTGAGGCCTGTTTTTTTTTACAGCACACTAAAAACAATTCAAACTGCAATATATTTATGAGAAATAGCCTTTTAAAGCTGCTTTAGTGTAACAGATAGGGTCAAATGTGCCGGTTTGGGATACCCCGAGTCCTGGTGTTTTTACAGCACACACAAAAACAATTCAAACTGTGATATATTTATGAGAAATAGCCTTTAAAAGCTGCTTTAGTGTAACAGATAGGGTCAAATGTGCTGGTTTGGGATACCCTGAGGCCTGTTTTTTTTTACAGCACACACAAAAACAATTCAAACTGCAATATATTTATGAGAAATAGCCTTTACAAGCTGCTTTAGTGTAACAGATAGGGTCAAATACGCAGGTTTGGGACACCGTGGGGACTGGTGTTTTTACAGCACACACAAAAACAATTCAAACTGCAATATATTTATGAGAAATAGCCTTTAAAAGCTGCTTTAGTGTAACAGATAGGGTCAAATGTGCAGGTTTGGGATACCCTGCGGACTCGTGTTTTTACAGCACACACAAACACAATTCAAACTGCGATATATTTATGAGAAATAGCCTTTAAAAGCTGTTTTAGTGTAACAGATAGGGTCAAATGTGCTGGTTTGGGATACCCTGAGGCCTGTTTTTTTTTACAGCACACTAAAAACAATTCAAACTGCAATATATTTATGAGAAATAGCCTTTTAAAGCTGCTTTAGTGTAACAGATAGGGTCAAATGTGCAGGTTTGGGATACCCCGAGGCCTGGTGTTTTTACAGCACACACAAAAACAATTCAAACTGCGATATATTTATGAGAAATAGCCTTTAAAAGCTGCTTTAGTGTAACAGATGGGGTCAAATGTGCTGGTTTGGGATACCCTGAGGCCTGTTTTTTTTTACAGCACACACAAAAACAATTCAAACTGCAATATATTTATGAGAAATAGCCTTTACAAGCTGCTTTAGTGTAACAGATAGGGTCAAATACGCAGGTTTGGGACACCGTGGGGACTGGTGTTTTTACAGCACACACAAAAACAATTCAAACTGCAATATATTTATGAGAAATAGCCTTTAAAAGCTGCTTTAGTGTAACAGATAGGGTCAAATGTGCAGGTTTGGGATACCGTGTGGCCTGGAGTTTTTACAGCACACACAAAACAATTCAAACTGCGGTATATTTATGAGAAATAGCCTTTAAAAGCTGCTTTAGTGTAACAGATAGGGTCAAATGTGCTGGTTTGGGATACCCTGAGGCCTGTTTTTTTTTTTACAGCACACACAAAAACAATTCAAAATGCAATATATTTATGAGAAATAGCCTTTAAAAGCTGCTTTAGTATAACAGATAGGGTCAAATGTGCAGGTTTGGGATACCCTGAGGCCTGGTGTTTTTACAGCACACACAAAAACAATTCAAACTGCGATATATTTATGAGAAATAGCCTTTAAAAGCTGCTTTAGTGTAACAGATAGGGTCAAATGTGCTGGTTTGGGATACCCTGAGGCCTGTTTTTTTTTTTTACAGCACACACAAAAACAATTCAAACTGCAATATATTTATGAGAAATAGCCTTTACAAGCTGCTTTAGTGTAACAGATAGGGTCAAATACGCAGGTTTGGGACACCGTGCGGCCTGGTGTTTTTACAGTACACACAAAAACAATTCAAACTGCAATATATTTATGAGAAATAGCCTTTAAAAGCTGCTTTAGTGTAACAGATAGGGTCAAATGTGCAGGTTTGGGATACCGTGTGGCCTGGAGTTTTTACAGTACACACAAAACAATTCAAACTGCGATATATTTATGAGAAATAGCCTTTAAAAGCTGCTTTAGTGTAACAGATAGGGTCAAATGTGCAGGTTTGGGATACCCTGAGGCCTGGTGTTTTTACAGCACACACAAAAACAATTCAAACTGCGATATATTTATGAGAAATAGCCTTTAAAAGCTGCTTTAGTGTAACAGATAGGGTCAAATGTGCAGGTTTGGGATACCCTGCGGCCTGGTGTTTTTACAGCACACACAAAAACAATTCAAACTGCAATATATTTATGAGAAATAGCTTTTAAAAGCTGCTTTAGTGTAACAGATAGGGTTAAATGTGCAGGTTTGGAATGCCGATGTGCGCTGGTGTTTTTACAGCACACACAAAAACAATTCAAACTGCAATATATTTATGAGAAATAGCCTTTAAAAGCTGCTTTAGTGTAACAGATAGGGTCAAATGTGCAGGTTTGGGATACCCTGCGGACTGGTGTTTTTACAGCACACACAAAAACAATTCAAACTGCAATATATTTATGAGAAATAGCCTTTAAAAGCTGCTTTTGTGTAACAGATAGGGTCAAATGTGCAGGTTTGGGATACCCTGCGGGCTGGGGTTTTTACAGCACACACAAACACAATTCAAACTGCGATATATTTATGAGAAATAGCCTTTAAAAGCTGCTTTAGTGTAACAGATAGGGTCAAATGTGCTGGTTTGGGATGCCCATGTGGGCTGGTGTTTTTACAGCACACACAAAAACAATTCAAACTGCAATATATTTATGAGAAATAGCCTTTAAAAGCTGCTTTAGTGTAACAGATAGGGTCAAATGTGCTGAAATGGGATGCCCATGTGGGCTGGGGTTTTTACAGCAGACACAAAAAAATTAAAACTAACCGAGTTATAAGAAATGCTTGTGTGTAACAGATAGGGTTAAATATGCCACTGCCAAGATGGGATGCACAGTGGCCAGGAATTTTTACAGTACAAACAAAAGCAATTTAAAACTGATCTGGCAAATGAAGTGAAATGAAAATAAAAAAACATTTTCCCTGTCACTTTCTCTGCTGTCCCTGCCTGGATCCTTCCCGATTTTTCCCTATCTTTCCCTGGCTCTCCCTGACACTCTGTGGGTCTCCCTGCCTCTCTGTTAGTCTCTCCCTGTCTGTAGCAAGCTCCGTTCTGGCCGCAGTACAACGCTGAAATGCGCACAAGCAAGATGGCCACCGTTTATATAGCACTGTGACGTCACCGGGCTTCCTGGCTGCTGATAGGCTGCATGTGACCTTCCCATGATAACTTGCCCCAGGGGATATGTCCTGACATGTCCATCCACCATTTTACAATGGCTGTAATTGAAATAAGTGGAGTTTAAAGGAAAACTTCGATCGATCGAATCGCGGGGAAATTCGGATTCGTTCAGAATCGAATATTTCCTGAAATTCGGAACCAATTCGGGTTCGTCTGGATCGATTCGCTCATCCCTATCGTTCAACAACAGAATAGTTCAGCTCACAAGGCATGAGTTTTCTACCTAAATAAATCACTGGGTGTTCCTCCCCATTTATCTCCTGAGATATCACTGTACCTAAGCCCACATCCGAGGCACCTGTATGTACAATAAACTCTTTGGAAAACTCTGGTACTATTAACACGGGTTGGCTTCTTGAAGCCCTGAAATGCTGTCTCTGCTACAGCAGAATATTGAACCATAACAGGCTTTTTACCTTTTTTAAGTTCATTTAGTGGTTGTGCCATAGAGGCAAAGTTGGGCACAAACCTTCGGTAGTAGCCAACGATCCCCAAGAATGCTTTTACCTAGGGGCTGTGGCCAACTTTGGATTGCATCAATTTTGTTCACCTGGGGTCTTATCACATCTCTACCCACAACGTCCCCAATATCATTGTTACATAGTTACATAGTATAGTTGAAAAAAGACATATGTCTATCGAGTTCAACCAAGGGACGGGGTTGGGAAAAGTTATTTATTTAATGTTATTGTTACTGTTAATGTTACTTTCTGCTAGAAAAGCATCTAATCCTTTTTTGAAGCTGTCAGCTATTGATGCTGTAACAAGCTTCTGTGGGAGGCTATTCCACAGATTTATAGTTCTTATGGTAAAAAATGATTGTTGCCTCTGGAGATTGATTTTTTTTGTCCAGACAGAGTGATTGCCCTCTTGTCTTTAGAGAGGATTTTAGTTGAAGTAATGTTTCCTCATATTTTTTGTATTGGCCATTTATATATTTATACAAGTTAATCATGCCCCCCCCCCCCAGAAATCTTCTCTCAAAACTAAACAGATTTAATTCCCGTAATCTTTCTTCATAACTCCTTCATTCCTCATTATTTTGGTGTCTCTCCTCTACACTCTTTCCAAAATCAGGGCGTCCTTTCTATGAACGGGTACCCAGAACTGGAAGGTATATTCCCGGTGAGGGCGCACCAGTGCCTTGTAAAGAAGCAACATTACATCTCTGTCTTGTGATTCCAAGCCTCTTTTAATGCATGATAATATATTGGTCACCTTAGAAGCAGCTGCTTGGCAATGCATACTTTTATTTAGTCTGTGGTCTACCAGTACCCCCAGATCCTTTTCATTTAGTGACACTCCCAGTTTTACTCCCACAAGGACATATGTGCTTTCAGGTTATTAGACCATATGTGCATCACTTTACACTTATCCACATTACACTTCATTTGCCAAGTGGATGCCCAGACAACTCACTCGGCCTGACATTCTCGCACGCATTTCCGCATGCGGTAATTATGTTAAATTCCTTACTTTTTTCCACGTCAAGTGATTCTGTGCCGTTTTTTTGTCAGAATTAGCTGTTTTGCTGGACTTTACGTACGCCCATCCAAGTATTCGCCATATTATTCCAGTTGATGCTTAGATTTTTCATTCACTAGAACGTAATTTTACGGGTTTATCCTGCACTTGTGTGTGATTCTCAGTACTTCTTGGCCCTATAAAAAACGTATGTTTCGGGTCCAAATTTCTGCCCTTTTTTTTCAAGTGGAAACCGCCTATACATACTAACATTGGAGGGGTCTGTGAAAAGAATGAGCATCTGGAGCAGTGAGGGCTGTTAACCAGGGACCTTCCAGAGCTTAGGCATACCTGCAGTTGGCTGGATATCGATCAGATGTCCGATCTGCAGGTGTTTGAATTTACCCGTTTGAAATGCCTGTCTCTTGAGAAGATTTACTAAGAGCTACAACCATGGTTGGCCCCACCACAAAAAAAGAGGCATGCAATTGGAAGTATGACCAAATTGGTTGGCTGACTTCAAGTTTTAGTGAATGGCTCCTTCCAGAGGCTACGGGCACTGTCAGTTGGCATGTCCCAGCTTTCGCTTAGCTGCACCCCGATGAAATTTCTTGATGGCATGGCTGTGCTGCAGGAGAAATATATCTCTTTTCCTGACAGCATGGCAATGCTGTGAGGTTGGGTTTTTTCAGCATTGCGATCATGCAGAAGTGTCATTGTATAATAGAGCCAACTCTTACTACTGGTGGGTACATTCCCCCCGATCAGTGTTGCAGGTCCCTGACAACCCCTGGTAGCAGCATTCCCATAACCCACTCCACATCATGAGTAAATTGAAGGGTTTTGGGAAGTCCTTTCCCTGTTTCCAACCTACAAAAATCCCAATAAATTATGATGTGGAGGATGTTGGAATATATGATGCCAAATCATCCCTCTGTTTTGAGATTGTTCCATTTCTTTTTGGCCCGCTCAGCATCCTTGGACTCGGGTCCCGCACCCATCACGTAGTGGGCAATATCAGGCATGAGGCACGCTGCACTTGTTGACACCTCCAGCAACGAATGTCAGGTTTTTGTCCCCTGGGGTGGCTTAATGAAATTGGTGGCCTTCCAGGTTCATCTGTACTCTTTCTGGAGGTGACATCAGCAACTGGGGTGTGGCAGGGAAACCTTGTCACTTTCCGTTCACGACTGAGACAATCCTTTTTAGTAAAAAACGCAATTCATGGGCTCACACAGCTACAGTAACTCCAAGCCGAGCCATTATCTCTGCTTTAAACAATTTATAGCCCCTGGCTTGTGTTTTAGTCAGATCAAAATAGGCTTTCTGCTGCTTCCTAACCAGGTATCGGGACAGAACCTCCGCCCCTTTGCCTCCCTGGGAGTTTTTCTCTTTCAGCAATTCTTTCAAACACTGTGAGATAGGATTCAACATAATCATCAGAAGTAATTTTTTTGAATGCACACTGCACTGCACATTACAAGTCACAGAAGGGCTAGCCTTCTTTTTATCAGCTTGAGCAGTGAAAGACTCTCTCAGCACAGTAACCTGCTCCAGCAATAAGCGACTTTAATAAGCGGTTTTCTGCAGCGCAGCATATTATTGTGAGATAGCCTGCAGGGGCTGCAAAAAGTGTGTTGTTGCTGCAACATGTTGTAGGTGTGCATTCGTTTGCTGCAAGTTAGCCTACACTTGTTGTTGGATTAACTGCTCCATGGCTGCTGTCTGGCATTTGCAAGGTAATAGCACACTTTACCTAGGACATAAAAAGTTCAGCATAAATAGCAACTTTTCTATCCTTTGTATGCGGTTGCCCTTAGCAACCACTTTTTTCCCGCATCCGCCACCATATGTGGCACGACTGGCATAAAACAGTCAGGCACTGGCAGAGTTCTTGTACAAACACTTTTGTTCTCAGAAACAGTCACCAGTTCCAGTTTAGCATTACATCAAAAGTCCATCAAACAAATCATGCTTTCTTCAGAAAAAAGGCAAACACATAAGGGTTGATTCAGAGAGATGAAAAAAGACTTTCGTTTTTGTGTCGATCTATTTTTTTTTTTAAATATTCCCCCTCTCGTATGAGTGTATGAGCGATTCTATGCATGCATTGCAAGCCTTCTGTAAAGTCTTCATCCGTTCGTATGCCAGAGTACGAGTACGAGAATGTCATTTTCAAGTGTGACTTTTCCGTTTTATTTTCTCATGTTACAATGTCGGCTTTCGTTTTTGCCCATTTTCCATCGACTCCTCCCATGAATCCTTTACGTTTCCCATTCTGATTCCCTTTTTCCATAAATGATCGTCCAGACGAATATCCATATGATCTTACGCCTGCGCTCTACAAACTTAACTCATTAAAGTGCTCGCCTACATATTTGGGTCACTCACGTCTGCTACAATGCTTAGCTAAATCACTTTGCCCTTTCTTACATCTTACATGTATGACCCCTAAAACTTACCCAAATCACTTTGTGGTCTCATTCTTCTTCCATTTCTCACCCCTAAAACTTACCCAAATCACTTTGCGGTTAGGTTCTTCTTCCATTTCTCACCCCTAAAACTTACCCAAATCACTTTGCGGTCATGTGAATCTTCATCTCTAAATATTTCTTGGCCCATTCGTTCTGTGTTAATGTGTTTTTTTGAGGTTTAATACAAAGTGCCATTTTTTATGGCTTTTTAAAAAAAATTTTGATCATAAAATTTTTTTTTTATTTACAAAATATAAAACTTTAAAATTTTTGATCATGTCAATTACCACATAATCCAAAGCATGACATTACAACTTACTTCGTTGGTGGCCGACGTGTGCCTCGGGGACCACCCTCCGTTCTGGGCCCTGCCACTGCTGGGAGGTTGAGGCTGTAGAGACATGTCAAATAGGGTCACTTCTAATCTTAGTCTTAGTCAACAGTAAGCAAATGACAAATTCAATGTGTGTGTGACATCACCCACCTTCTCCATGTGCCCCTGGGCCTGATCTGCTGCAGACTCTTCCACAGATCCTTCACCCGCTACATAAAAATCTAGAAAAAGAGATTAAGGGAATCAGCTTTGTTTCAAATAGCATGTATGTGTGTGCGGTTACATGAAGAGTCACATACCAGCGGCTAACGGCTCCCTGCCCACGCCGTGATGCCCCTCCTCTGTAGAAAGGTCCAGGGGCTGGTCAGATGCCCCTACAGAGGAGGGGTAGAACGTCACCCTGGAGATCCACCACCTTCACTTCCTGCTGCAGATTCATGCAGCAATGGCCGGCCTGTGCACCTCCGGGTGCGTCGGATTTGGTCCTCCAGTTCCAGCGCTAGAAAAGAAAATCATTTATAAATAAAGGCCTGGTCCTCCATTTCCAGCGCTAGAAAAGAAAATCATTTATAAATAAAGGCCTGCCTCGTGTATTAGTTACATCTAGCATGCAATCGCTATGTACTTACTTGGGAAATGGAGTCCGAAAAATCGCAGCACCCGGGGCATGTGGAGCCGTTTCAGGTCCGACCAGTGCTGCATGATCTGCGTGTGGGTGAAGGCGGTGTCCGTCTCGTGCTGTATCCTGGAAACGATCTCCAGGTCGACGGTCCTCTTCTCAAAAGAGTTGGGCAGGTAGTCGTACCTGCGCTGAAGCATCGTCTAAAAAACACAAAAAAAACATAGTATTTAGATCAAACTGCATAGAAATATCTGTCACAAATCGATCAGATGACTAAATGACATTACCAGACACATTTCTAAGCTAAAACTATCCTTCTAGATGGAAGTGACTTGGTTCGCACATGTGGGCCCTAACTTCTGTTTGGCACGGAGTTTTAGACACTTTTCAACCAAACCGTTTCTCCCTGCGCTTCCTTAAGGGCTATGCATGAATTTAGATGGCAAATCAAAGGCATTAAAATACACTTACGAGCATAATCAGCTCTTCTTGTTGGCGCGTGAAGATTGTGGGTGCCATATTTCTTCTTTTCTGCAGCAGATAAGTAATGCCCCAGCGATTTCCGGGTTCCGCACGGCCGGACGAATGGCCGTACGCGAACGTGTAAGCGTCATACACAGGCATTAGTATTTAAAGGGTCCTGGACACACAGCTCATTCTCTTTCAGAATCTCATCATTATGGCACCCAAAAAAAACGTCACGAAGCCAAAAGCAGCCAAGGAGGGCAGCAGCAAAAAGCAAGATAAGCGTGAGGAGGCTTCTTCAGGCCCCACCACTCGCTCAAAAATTCCAATGCCGAAGGTGCGGGAAACCTGCAGTGGGCAGGCCAAGGCGACAATACCAAAAAAGTCTACTAAGGCACCACAAACCAGCAAACCAAAGGAGGCAGTGGCGAAGAAGAAGCCCCAGGCCACCAAGCAGACAGGTACGGCCGCAAAAAGCCCACGAAGAGTGTGAAAAGCCCCAGCCCACAAAGCTCAGCATCACCACACCCACGTGGGAAATGCGGGCATGGGAAGAGGAAAAGCCACCGGGACAGAAGTCCCAGCCCCCAAAGCTCAGCATCACCACAGACACGTCCAACTACCTCCCAGGGGCATGCAAGCACAAGTCTCACGGGCCCACAGAGGCACAGAGCAAGAAGCCCAACAACATCAAGCACACCCTCTCCTCCTCGGCCACATTTGCCACCGCCACAGGTGGCAAGGCACTCTCCATATGCCACATGCCGACGCCTGCAAGTTCAGTGGCCACCCAGCCAAGGACCCCAAGTCCATATCCAAGTCCAGTACAATCTTTAGCCAGCCACCTGTCCTACATTTCTCCTCAACACAGCCAGCCCAGAATGTCCCCCGAATTGCCTGCAACCACTGATGATCCGGAACATCAAGCAATAGGGCGGACATTGCGCCGAGGACAGTTGAGTGGCAGGTTTGGGGAGGCCCAAACTCTGGCATTGGCTAGTGGGCAAATCCAAAGCAACCAGCAAAATGCGCAAAGCTGAAATTTTAGAGGAGCTCACCAGACAGGTCAATGCAGCGGGGGAAGAGCTCAAAGATGTGGAGCAGATTCAACGCAAAATATCGGACCTGAAGTATGCAGCACGGAAGAAAGAAAATAAACGGCAACATTACAGCTACATATATGCTTTGTGCATTTGTCTGCTTCTTCTATTGTCCACATTTTCATACATTTCCCAAACTATATTTTTCAGCTTACAAACTGGCGGAGGCTTCCCCACTAAATTACAATTTACCAGAGCTGAGGAGATGGTGCTGGGCTTGATACATCCCGTGGCCTTAAAGGGACACTCGGGGCGACAGGACACGGACATCCCTACTATTCCAGCAGGTTAGTAATGTTAGTGTGTATGTGAAATGTTATAAACATGTAAAATAAGGCTCACAGGAATATATGAACACATGCCCCTAGGGAGTGGCTTGTAGGAGAGGTTACAGTTTTAGCAGGGTGTTGAATGTCTTTGGAATGTTCATTTTCTAATTTGCTAGGCCATACATGACTTTGGACAGTATTTCTGGTCACTATTAAAGTCTTAATATTAGCTAAGGACTGCCTGTTATGTGATTCTACTCAATTGTATCCAACACTTACTTCTTTGTCTTTAGGCCACTTAGGTTTGAGCTGTGCTTTGGTCTCAAATACTTGATCTGGAGTCAGGGAAAGGTCTACATAGGAAGAATGCCCACCAGCATACTCTTAAGGCAAATGCTATTTGCAAGCTGAGTGTGGGCCCCAAATGGCCCTTTAGGGATGTGTGAAGCCTCATAACATGCAGTACATGCATGTTTGTTTTATTTAAGGTGACCAATGTGTATGTACAGGATGACTCATACATATAACAGATAATGACATTCATAGTGAAGGTCACCTTGGACCGTTGGGGGAGTTGCCATTCCTGCTTGCCCACGTGTTTTATTGAAGCATATGTAGTAATACAGATCAGCAATGCATATTTGGGTGTTTATTTGCCTTTTTTTAAACAATACAGCCCAGCATCAACCCTTAGCTCGTGTGGAAGCCTCATCCAGTTGGACCGCGACGTCAACTTCCGTGCTGCCTAGGAGTCAGGACCCGATATATACGGTAAGTGTAATTTGCTGAATCTGCTGATGCATGTGAATTAACATGGCTAATTTGCATAACAAATATATTTAGGGCACAAACTGAACCTTTTTTTTCACATGTCCCAACAGACCCACACACTGATGGAGGAAATCCAGGAGATGGAGTAGGATGCCACCTTAATGGGACCTTCACAACAGACACCCCTGGAACATAATCTGCAACTGTCCCAACATGTTTCTTCACCAAATCCTCTGCAGCAGAGTAAGGCTGGCCGCATGCTGCCAGCCTATCGTGGGCAGCATGCAGAGACTGAGCCTACAGTCCCCAGTGGTAGGTCTGCTGCAGAGGATTTGGCAAGCACATCTGTGGCTGTTGGTCGACCTAGATGTCCATCATCTGCAGGCCCTCCAACCCGGGGGAATTGGGAGGCGTAGTCAGCTACGTCGCCCAGTTTCCCAGGGGAGGCGCGTGCCGATCATGGAGTCAGCATGGCACCATGAGAGGCGTTTATTTCGCCAACTAACTGAAAGAACCACAGAGCAGCATCATGCACAATTAGAGACCTTAAATAATACATTAAACACCATGCTGACAGAATTTAGGTCGACCAACAGCCACATGGCCACCTTATCTACTAATTTCACAGCCATGCTTGAGGAAGTTCGAACTAGCAACACCCACATGGCCACCTTAAGTAGTAATTTCAGTGCCATGCTGGATGAAGTTCAAACTAGCAACACCCACATGGCCACCTTAAGTAGTAATTTCAGTGCCATGCTGGATGAAGTTCGAACAACCAATAGAAACATGTTGGAACAGTTGCAGATTATGAATGCCACACATGCCCAGGTGATGGGCCACCTCCAAGGCCCACCACCAGGGTTTTATGGGCATCAACCATTTTAACACCTATTTCCCCTGTATCTGCTCCACATCTTTCCTCTACATCCCCACTGTATTGACCTGTCTGGTGAGCCCTACCAATATAGCCTTTTAGTATGACTTTGCTTGTATGCTTTGGATTTTCGCCCATATAGCTCATTAGAGTGCTGAGATACCCCACTAGCCAATGCCTGAGCTCAAGCCTCACTGAACCTGCCACTCTAGCTGTTGCGCTGCAGGCTTTGGTCTAATTACATTGCTTCTGGCTCATCCTGTTTGTAGACATGATTGGGGGACATTCTGGGCTGGCAAACTACCTCCTTGAGCCCTGGCAGAGATTGTACTGGACTTGGATTTGGACTGGGGCTTCTTGTTTGGGTGGGTCACTGACTTACAGGCATGGATGTGGCATAGGTATAGCTGCTTTCCACCTGTGCCTGTGGCAAATATGGCCAAGCAGGAGAGGGTGTGTATGTGGCCCTATTTATTACAGGGCAAATATTGACATACAAATGCTTGCTCCCTATGTCTGTGTATTTTATTTAGGATTGAAACTTCGGCCTGGAGTGTGTTACTTTAAAACTCCTGGATGTGGTCAATTGCTAGGTGCCATGATTTGCCACAAATGTATTTTAATGTTGTACTATGTATGTACATGAAGTATGCGAGTGCCCTTCAACTCCAAATTTTCATATTTCAATTAAAAATATTGAATGTGACTTGACCTGTTGTCGAAGCATTAATGTTTTGGTTATTTTTAGATTACTTAAGGTTTTCATAAACAAACAGGGCAAAAAAATGCATGAGTCTCAGATCATGTGTGAATATTTTAGTAATTAACTCATTACTAGTTGATACACCAAAAAATAAAAGATTTACAAGGCAACATTAGAGGAGCAAATAATAATTACAGGCACAAAACAAACACAGGCAACAAAAATTATGCAAAATGTGTCTGAATCAAATTGGCCCGAACTGCTTGGCACTAGGTGTGCCACGGTAGTGGTCTTCTGGGTCCTGGCATGGTGTAGAGGGGGGCAGATCCAAATACCGGGAGACACGCTGCATGATGGCATAGTTATGTAAGACACAGCAGGCCAGTATGATGTCTATGACCTTTTTGGGGTCATACTGGAGTGCTCCCCCAGTATGGTCCAAACACCGGAACCGTGTTTTTAACAGGCCAAAGGCCCTCTCCACAACGGCCCGGGTCTTCCGGTGTGCCCGATTGTAGGCATCCTGTGCGGCATTCTGTGGCCGAAGGACGGGGGCGTCAGCAGCCAGGGAAGTAGTGAATAGCTGGAATCCTCTGAAAGAATAAGAAAATACTAACATAAATTACACATGACACAAAAATGTATTTAAAAAAAAGGTCGTTCACCCTGAATAAGAGCCTATCTTAAATTTTAGACACACCCTGAACATACAGATTTCTCTGCTAAAGAAACAGCCTAACACCATCTACTGCATGTTCTGACCCTTTAAACATCCAAAATGGTGGATGAGGGCAAATCAGGCAGACTGCTAACAGGTATTGGCTTAGGACTGTGCTGCTCAGCATTCTTGGATGTCTTACCTTTTCAGGACACCAGATCTGCTTTGTGTGAGCCAAGCACAGCTCTAACCCGCCCCCTGCACTTTATCCCGCTCTCCTCTACTCAGTAAGTGTCATGCTTCTGAGCAAAGATGGCGCAGACCCTATCATAAAGTCAAGAACAGAATTGCAGCCAGAGTGTGGAGAAGAATAATAAGTAATTTACTAGCAAGTATAAATATATTATTTACTAATTGTGGAAACTCATTTTGTAAGGGTTTGTGCTTTGCTAAAGATCATGGTTAAGGTCCGGTTTCACCTGTCATCAAGGGGTAAAAACAGCCATAGCTTCAGACATGGGTCCGAAACTATATTAATAGGCATACATTGAAAAGGGAATGACGTTATTTGCGTCAACTTACCAAGGAGCCATCCACCTGAGAATTCTCCAGACTCAAACTGACGGTACAATCCAGATCGTCGCAAGATGTACGCGTCATGGGATGAGCCTGGAAACCCGGCGAGGACGCTAAGGAATCGCATGTCCAGGGTCACCACTGCTTGGACATTCAGTGAGTGGCCCATTTTGCGGTTCCTGGGAAAAAAGAAAAATAAAAAAAATTAGCAAGGCAAGGTAAACTACTCAAACACTAACTCCTAACACCCTCCAAAAAACATGTTGGCCAATACAAATAACACTAAGTACCTAACTATTTTTTAGGCCTACAAAGGATATGTATGTTGGATCAACTAAATATTAACTTTCACATGACAAATTAAGGTCCACATGCAAATGTTTGGCTTTGGGCTACATGAAAAACATTGATGACGCTAAATCCTGCCAAATATATCACATGAACAAGGAGGGATTAACAGATATATAGTGTAAGCTATTTCACAGGGACTATTTACAAGAAGGGATTAACAGATATACAGTGTAAGCTATTTCACAGGGACTATTTACAAGGAGGGATTAAGAGATATTTAAAATACCATTTATGTCAACTATATAAAAAAATGACTGATTGAACTTGCCTATAGATGTACTGCCTATAGAGGGACTAAGGCAACGTGGGTGCAAGCAATGGCACCCATGACGTTGGGCATGTCGGCGATATTATAAAATGCCAGCTTAAGCGCATTCCAGGCTACCATGTCGTCAGGAAAAAAATATATTTCTGACTAATGGCAGCCATGCCTTCCAAAAACTTGGATAGCGCACGGCTCAGCGTAGGCTGGGAGATCCCCACGGAGAGGGCACCCAGCCTCTGGAACGAGCCGTTCGCCAAAAATTGCAGGCAGCCAAGCATCTTGGTAATACCTGAAATTGCTTGCCCCTTCCTTGTGGTGCTGGCTAACCATGGCCGCAGCTCACTATACAATTTATGGAGGGAAGCGCGATTAAGTCTGGTCAGCTCGAACAGCTCAACATCATGCATGCCATCGATATGCATGTGTCGCCGGTGCAATCTGGTCTCGGCCCTGCTGACACATTCAATTCCTATTAGCTGGAGCTCGTGATGCTCCTCCACAAAGGCACACAACTGGTTCATTGCAAGGGTATCCGAGGTCAAAATGGTCCCGTAAGGGGATCGCAAATGAAACAGTTTTATAGGGTGGTGGTCCCTTCGGCAATCAGCTCTCTGAATGAGACGCAAGCCCATAGCAATAGCGTAAGTTATCTGAATGAACGCAAAATATCAGATTTTGATGAGAAAATGATCCGAACTTACGCAAATGATACGATTTGCTTTCGCTCTTCGAAAGCGCATATACGCATTAGCTCGAATGTTCGTACGAATGAAAAATGAACGAAAAAAACAAATAAAATGACAAACACACACAAAAACTTTCACAGACAGCTACGAAAGTCCAGACGAATGTGCCTCTGAATCAAGCCTATAATTCCAGAGCTCACCAGCAACAGGCTTTCAGGCAGACACGGGGAGGCCGATTCATTAATAGCGCCAGGTAGCGACAGATGAGCGACTGTAGCAGTATTTTCACAGCGCCCGCTAGTAGTCGCTGTGCTTGGCCATTGTTTGGTTGTTGACAGCGACTCAGTCGATGTGCGGTAATGTTGAATATTGGGTGAGGAGTCGCTATTTGACAGGTTCCGCGCTGTATGGGAGCGCATGATAGCGAATGGCCATAGCGAACGGCTCCCACCATATTCATTAACAAATCACGCTCAAAAAATTCTCGCACTGTGAAAATGCATGTTTAAACCCCAGAGCACTGGCGGCGATGGGTTAAAAGTAGTTTTTTAACCCCCAAACAACCATATTTTTGGAAACCAAGTTTATAAAAACATTTTGTAATATGAATACATTAATATCAGACCTGTAATATCAATTCTGCACAAATTTTTATTTTATTTTTTTTTTTACCTTAAAAAAAAATATCTAACATGGCAAAAGTGGTAACATAAATTTTCACATTAAAGAAAAAAAAAATATTAACAATTAATTATGAATATTTAAAGATTGTTCCATTGAAATGCATTGGAGAGCGCCAGGTAGCGAGAGGTCATACCTGTCGCTATTCAAGGTCGCTTGCTGGCGCTGTGGGGTGAGGCTGGAATAATGATGAATGATTCGCTATATGGCACTCTCTCAGTCGCTAAGCAGGATCGGCTTGATAAATGTGTGATTGTGGTGGGGAGCCGGCGTTCTCGTGGCGGTGACCGTCATTACCGTTCGCTCACCAGTCGCTACCTGGCACTCCCTTGTTAAATAAGGGCCTAGGTCTCTCCAGCTTTCAGCAGAACAGTGGGGTTAGCTTTCTCCTGCTGCTCAGTTCATATCTCTGTCTTTCTGACATCCATCAGCTTTTTCCCTGAGTGTTCAGCCAGCAGTTTGTGAGTCCCACCCAGACTCTACAACCACTCCTAAATCCTGGACCCAGAAGTCCAATTTAAGGATACTGCTTGACAACCTAACTGTTGCCGGCCAGTATCTTTACCCGGGACTTATGTCACTGAAATCCTCAGCCTCTGTGGCACATATCTCCCATCCAGGACTAACCCTGCTGACTGCTTACAGCACATTAAAGTCCCTGCCCAGGGAAACACTAACATTCTCCCACCTTTAAGTTAATCCCTCTATTTTCATTGTATTTAGCCTTTACAAATAATTTGTTTTCTGGATCTGATCAGATGTACACCACTTATATGTAGATGATATTGAAATATACTTCTCAGAGACAAATCTGTCATGTTCCAAATTGTCTAACAGCTATCTGTTCATTAATGTCATCTTGCTTTCTCAAATTGAACATGGATAAAGCAAAGCTTGTTTTTCTCCCACCATCCAATTCTGCTCCTGTCACCAATATAACAAAATCAGTTAACAATCTCAGAATCACTGCAGCTCACTTGGCCTGATGCCTTGCCATTATAGACTCTCATGCAGACAGCAGATTTAGTCACTAGCCACCTCCTGTCACCTCCAACTTAAAAACATTTACTGCATCTATCACTTCCCTACACACAATGCTACTAAAATTCCAGTGTACCCCCTGATTATTTTCAAGTTTGACTACTGCAACTCATCTGTGGACTGGCACCCCTATAGCCGATTATGAACTCTGCTACTCACCTCATCCACCTTTCCTCTCAACTCTCCGGTGCTCCTTACTTTTGTCTTTTGTCAGTCCCTCCACTGGCTGCCAAGAACTGAGAGAATTTATTTCAATATAATTCTAATGGTATCTTACAAATATTTCTTCAGTCAAGCTACCTCCTACATTTTATCATTAATATAAATATGCAAACCCAGGCGCAGCCTCCTTGGGTCCTTTTAAAGGTAAATATCCTTGCTCTTGGTCCACTTTAAAGTGGTGTCGTAATTAAGGTTCTTGTGCAGATAATGCTACTTTTATTCCAAAGACCAGATGTCATGTCCCACATTTTTGATGTATTGATGAGTTGCTATTCAGTTTGTTATGCAGCCTGTATGCTTTCAGATATAAGCCAGACAGGGGAATATCCAATTCCAGGGTTTAAAAAGACATCACACAAGATTTCATTAAATTTAACAGTACTCACATTTTCCATGTCTTCTTTCCTCTGTCCCCCTCCGAACGGCATCCTCTATGATGGCCGGAGACTCCTCCTGGTTCAGCCAGCTGTGGGCCATTTGATTAGCTGCCCCGCCAGCATCTGTTGTTCTAGGGGACAAAGGTTCCCTTTCCCTATACTTTGGCGTACTGCAAGAGTAATAGTGGGCAATGGGGAAGGAATGACATCAAGGTGGAGACAAAGGAAGGGAACATTAGATACTGATGGGACAGAGGCTAAAGCATGCGAACCATGGGAGAGGAACCCAACTCAGCGGACAGCAGAGGAAAGAAGACGCAGAGAGGAAGTTCTGTTAAATCTAATTGAATAAATGTTTGTTTTTGTGTCTTTTTTAACTCTTTGTGAGCTGGTTAGGGCCCCAAATGACTCCTATTCCAGTTCAAAGGGTAGGGTGGCTGGCATGTGGGTTGCCGGCACCGGCTGGCATGCCAATACCCCACTATCCTATTACCGGCACCCTCTCCCCATCGGCATGGGCATTCAGTACAGGTATATCAGTAGTAAAGCAGTACAATTGCAGAGCAGGCTTATAGGCATACTGCTTCAGTACATCCATGATTGCTGCCAGCTATAGCTGACTCCCAATGCTATACATTTTTCATTACGCAAACCCCTGTTTGGTCACTAGCATTGCAGACAGGAATTTAATCAAAATCTCTCAAGTAAAGTCACAGTGTACCAAAAAAATAGTACCAAAAAATGTATACCCCATACCTAAATCAAAACAATGCTTTCCAGTTCAGCTTTTTGCTTCCTAATTGCAGGAGAAAGCACAGTGTGAAGTCAACCAACTATGTTGTGTGCTACAGTAATACTATTATCAGAGTGCTAACTGCCAGCAACACAGCAGGGAGGACTGGTAATTTCTATTACGCTATGCTCCCTCCTGCTGAACAGGAATAACACAGAACAAGTTTTATAGACAGAGTTGAAATGAAATAATAGAAGAACTATTGCATTTAGAGTCAAATTTTACTAATGAAAAATGCCCTGTTTGGCTGCTAGGGCATCTATGAATACTATCTACCATATATTGAGTTTACTGTGCCTCATTCTAGGAGAGTGACCTTCCAATCTAAAAGGGAATGCACACTGCCTATAGAAAAGTTTAAAAAAGTATTAACCCCCCCCCCGCCTTGTGGTAGGACAGCTCTCAGCAGGGGGTGATTTTACACTCCATTGTCACTGAAACGGGTGGTTGGTCTACTTTAACCTTTTAAATGCCAGCCTACCTAGAGATGTTGTAACCCCCTGTTGCCAGGCCAGTTTTCACAATTTCGAGCTATACGTGGTTAACTGTGATTTTTGATGGAATGTCCGTGGATTTTCCAGCAAGATTCTATATTGTTTTTGTCAGCAGAGTTTGGGCTTTAACATGAAATGTATTTCTTTCCAGGGCTTTCCCAATGTTTGGGGGGGAAATATGTGGAAAAATTAAATTAAATGCTGCAATTTGTAGCTTTTTAAAAATAAAATAATGTATGTTTTTTCAAAAAAATCATAGTGTGTAAAAAAGCCCCATCCCTCCTGATTACAGCATTACCACATATGTATTGGTAGACACCCTTTCCTGCCCAGGATATACTCTAAACTGAAGCTTTAGAAGATTTTCAATAAAAATATTACAACTTTGCAGTTTTCAGTTCTTCAAGAAAAACATTTGAAAAATTCAGAAAAATGTGAAATACCCCTACCACATATTCTCTGAAAACACAAATCTCAAGCTTTTTAGCGTACCAGGCTTGTTGTCATGGACAGTTTTCTGTAAGCAAAGCCTTGAGGATTTCACTGGCTGCACAGTGTTTCCCTAAAAAATTATTAACAAAGCAAAATAAAAAACACATTGGGCTCGATTCAACAAAGGTCGAAAATTGATTTTTCGTGTGTTTTGTGCTTAAAAAGTTGCGATTTTGCGATCGTTTCAGCTACCTGGAACCATTGTAAAACACGAGTCACTTGAATTAAATTCGAGTGCGATTGTAAAAGTGCGAAATAAATTAGTGGATCGAAAAATTTACTACTGCATTTTGCAATTTGAAAATTTTACTACTGATTCAGGTGGACTTGATGAGCCATACACATGATATAAATTAGAGTGTTTCACACTAGTTTTTTGATGCAGCTTTCAGCAGGAGAAAACTCATTTTACCCCTTTTTACTGGTAGTAAAAAGTTTCATTGACTTTCAGTGTATTCCTATTTGGTAATTTGGTAACAATTCTCAGGCTTTTTTCTCATGAATTAAATTTTTTACTACCATGAGAGTTTTTTTTCAAGAATTGTGAATCGAGGCCATTGACTTTGAACATATTGCAGATGATGTGGCGCAGAGAATGGAAGTGGATCAGCTGCCAGATCAAGCACTTTTCCAGCTTACTAGGCTAAATCGTGCAGCTTTGGAAGACCTCTTTAACCTGCTGCATCCATATTTGTCACCATTAACTGGTAGAGGACCTTTGGGTTTTTACACTGCGGGGTACCAAAACACAGAATAGTCAAAATGCTGGGTTTTGGTCCATGTTATAGTGTAAGCATAAGAATGGCGTACCATGAGGTTAAAGCTAGCAAAGAGCTGCTCCCTGCACCCAGGGACACGTGGTGCTATGTGAGCAGTCTTTGTATAGAAAACAATGGCCACATTTCTGAATTAAAGGAAACATTTTTAATACAGGTCCCTGGCAATCCAACCAACCCCCCCAAAACAACTACATACATGCCTCTTACAAATATTACTGTTTAATTAGTACTTCCACTACAGCATACTTTGCCTCTTTATTACATGTATCCACAATGTTACAAATATTACTGTTTAATTAGTACTTCCACTACAGAATACCTTGCCTCTTTATTACATGTATCCACAATGTTAGCCATGTACATACAGCTACACAGGCAACTTAAAAAGTTGAAAAAAATTATGCATTTACATTTACCCATTAAAAAAACCTTACAACACCATGCAGCAGTCAGAAAACAATACTAAACAATAGAGAAAAAATTCGAGTACATTTTCCAACAATTTTTGCTTGCGACAGCCTTTTTACGAGCATTTTGAAAATTTTACGAGTGATTTGAAAATGTTACGATTGCATTTTCGAGTGCACGTATTTAATTCAACCCCTTTTTTGAATCCCTCGGAAAAGTTAAAAATTTACGCATGCGATACGGTTTTTCGAGTGACACGAATTTATTTCTACCTTTATTGAATCGAGCCCATTTTCCTAAAATATCAATATGCAAACAAGAGAAAACAAGCTAAATCTGAAATCTCAGGGTCCCCTGAACAGAACAATTTCCAATATATATAGATACTTTTAACCCTTTAAACCTCCATGCTTACATGAGTTTTTTCCAATTTTTCCAGGAAAATTATTTATTGTTTGAACTATAATAAGACATTTCTTGTTAGACATGTTTTCATTGCTTTCATATTATTTTTGAGTAAAAATCTAAAAGAAAATAATGTATAATCTCTAAAAATTGTTGAAAAACTTGTTTTTAAATAACAAATGTAATCTAGGAAAACCATATTGCATGTGAAAGCCCTCCCAATTACAATGGCACCTCATATGTATGAAAACTGAGTGCTTTATGACATTTAAAATGACTACTATTCGCATTATGAAGGGTTAAGCCCTTTCTATAAAAGATATATTGGTGTGGCATCCATCCTATCTAGGCACCATTTGTATTATTTTTAATGGTTAAAACCCTTCAAAATTAAAAAGAAAATTGCATAGGCCTCCCTTTCTTGTAAAAACGGTTGGGTATCAGCTATGTGGGCTGGCAGATCAGGGCGTAGGGGCCAGCTGGACTGGCCCGACCCTGAAGGCCACCAGCCCGCATAGCTCTCACGGGCCCAGGCTCTTCGGGGAGGCGGGTAATGGTAAGTCACCCACTTGCCGCAGGTGACTTACCAGCCCCTCGAGACTTGTGAACTGGTAAAGGGATCTTATGGACACCTTATCAGTTTCCAAAGGCTTAAAGTTAAAAAAAAACACACACAAACAGCAGAGAAAATGTAATTTATTAAAAGGACTTTTTTCTTTACTTACCTCCACGATGCTGGAGATCAGCTTCTGACAGCTTTCCGGAGCCGGAAGTTGCCTTTTATAATGGAGGAGAGGGATCTAATGAAGGCCCCTTCCCTGTTGTGGCCAGCAGGGCTGTCAGAAGTGTGGAGTAGGGCGGCATAAAACAGACCTTCTCCAGTCTTCTGAAGAACCTGGGGGAGAGGAGTTGCAGGTCCCCTGGAGGAAGAGGAGACCTCCATAGCTGGATCCCGCATGAAGGTGAGTTCTTTCTTTTTTTTCTTTTGAACAGTGGAAATGCCAGCTACGTGAATTTCATGTAGCTGGTATTTAAAGGGTTAAGGGTTAATTCATGGGGGCCACATGAGAGAGCAGATCTGTGTGGCTACAACCTGAGCTGTAGATGACATAGGAAGCTCAATGTAAATCTGTGCTCAGTATGTGTCTGTGCTCTTTGCAGCTGCTATAAATCTTTGTAAACGTTAATTTGTGGAGCAGTAAACTAAAAATTGGCAATAAAGTGGAAGTCCATCCTTGGTGACTAGCACCCCCCACTCCTTCCCCGGGGCTGAGCCCAATTTGGACACGCATGTGAGGGACCATACGCACAATCGATTTAACACTTTTTTTGGCCGCATATGTGCTTTTAAACCTATGGATTAAAAGTTATGTTTTATTATCTTCAGCATTAAGCCCTTGTGCTGAGGAACATTTAGGAATTAAGGTGCCATGATGCACTGCATCCTGACTCTGACATCTGTTTTTTCTCATCTGTTTATGGACCAGAAATTGTGTTATCATGTAGCAAGGAGGCACTGCCATTTTAAGTACACATCACTGTAATCTGCTCATGTTAGCAAAAGTATGTACCCAGGGGAATAAGAGCCAACTTTACAACTGGTCTTTCAGGGCCAATTAATTTGAACCTGGGAAAAAGATTTTAAAGTGAGTGCCCAAAGGTAATAATACAAATTTGAGATGACCGTAAACTAAAAGGTTGCAGAGACCCAGAACCTATTCAAGTGAGTATTTAGTAGATTTCAGCACAGTTAGCAGCACTTACAGCATTAAGTCTTTGTAAATAGGTTTCTTTCAGCTTTGCACATCTTAACACCGTAATTTTCCTCATTCCACTTTGCAAAATTGCTCAAGCGCTGTTGGGCTCCATGGGGAGCATTAGTAATCAGATTTTTAAGCTGGTTCCATTGTCTTGCTGGAAGACAAACCTTCTCTCAAGGCTCAGTTTTCTCGCATTATGTTTTTCCTACGGGAATTCTCTTTATTTTGCTTTATTAATTATAGCCTCACAAGCTTTGCCTGATATAAAGAAGCATCTCCACAGCCTGCTGCTGCCACTGCCATGCTTCAGGTGTAGTTTGCTTTTTTTTGGTATTAGGAGAATGCAGTATAGGTTTTTCAGACCAATATACATAGTGATGTAACCAAGAATCCTATGGGCTCCAAAGAAAACTTTGGACTAGCTGGGGAGAGTGTCTGTGCTTCTGCCCACCAACTACCCCCCCCCTCCCCGCTGATATTCTATGGCACTTGTGTGGGGCAGGGGGCATTGGTACCGGGCGGTGCAGAGCATACAGGCATAGTAAATGACATGCTGTCTCCCAAGACCAAATTAATATACAATGTGTGGGCAGACTCCCTCAGCTCTTATAATTAGTAAGCAAAGCACTGTGGATGCCCCCCAAAACCCAATATTAAGCAGAGCACCGGTGTCAACCAGCCACTAATTTATAAGCAGAGTGCATTCAGTCCTCCATGGACCTAGAATGTAAATGGCAGAGTGCCAACGAACCCCCCCGACCCAATAGTTAATAAGTAGCATACCAGTGTAGCCACCAAAAATAGGCAGTGTGGCAGATCCCCCCCATGAAATGCATAAGAACCATATAATATGCAGTATGGCAGAATCCTCCCCCCAAGAACTCAATAACAGGCAGGGTGACAGAATTCCTCCAATAACTCCATAACAGACAATGTAGCAGGGATGTGCATGCTGCACAACATTTTTAACGCAGTCTCTGTATGTGTATGTAAGTGCCTCTCTGTTTATCCCTAAAGCTGTATTTAGCTGAATATATGAATGGTGGCGCATGCAGAACATGGGCAACAAAATGTCTTGCTAGACTTTTGGCCCGCTTAAACTGCTCCCTACCTGTCTGTCCTGCACTGCCTCTGCTCTGTACATTACAGAACTGCATCTCCCCCTCCTCTCACACACTTCTCCTGGGCTCTCCAGAATTTAACGATCCATTACCAGCGCTCCCCCCACACCACGACCCCCAGGTTGCAGGAAGCAGGTGGTCAGGTTCCTCAACATGACCATCTGATCATGGGCCCAGCCGCCACCCCTGTGACAGTGATCGCAACGCCGCTGATAATAAATCTACTTTCCAACTGAAATTTAAGTTTTCCACTTGACTTCTGGAACACAGCTGTCATATGACTTTAGGGAAACATTATTTTTCTTCTTCTTCTTCTTGCATAAGCAATGCAGCCAACAGTTAATTTATGCAGTCGCTTCAACAATGTCTTGTGTTACTGTGATGACATTTTCTATTTCTTGACTGGTTGCTCACATTGGTGAACAGTCTGCTCTTGGCAGATTTACAGATTTGCAGATCATAGAGTATCATATTCTGCCATTGGTACTGCTATTGGCACAGCTGCTATTGGTGAGCCTAGAAATGGTGGACAGCTCCAACAATTATAAAAATGTACAGATTTTATTGATCACAAATAAAGATGGAAGACAAAACCAGGACAACAACAGTTAAAATAAGGTGAGCACTGACCACTGGACCAGATTGTAATACATCACATAATAACACAAAATATACAGACAGGGCAATAAAGATTAAATCCTCAGTTAGGAATCACACAACAACATATACTAAAGTGCCCCTGTGCAATAGAATGACTAAGCAATAACCCAAAAATGTGTTTGAATGAGAAACATTTGCATCAATAAAGTGCATAGAAAAAAGGGGGGCCCAGCTGGGAGTGACCCCCACAGGCTCTTGTCTGTGAAACCCAAAATACAAACGTGTGGCCACTGACCGTGGACCTGATATGACTGATTCATTCACAGGGAAGTATCCTTATTTGATTTTTGCATTGTCTCCATTTGTGGGACATGTCTCTTAATTATGTTTTATACAGGGTTGTGATTTGTTGTAGGTATTTTGGGTTTCACAGATTAGAGCCTGTGGGGGTCCTTCCCCACTGGGACCCCCTTTTTTCTATGCACTTGATTGATGCAAATATTTTTCTTTGAAATACTGAATTTGCACTTTATGAATGAATTATAATCAATTGCTTCCTTATTTATGCATTATTACTTTTTAGAAGGAAAATTGTGGTTTTGCACATTTTTGGGTTTTTGCTTAGGCCCATATTTATAAAGGGATAGTGTCAGGTAGTGCCTTGTTAATGAGAGGTAGCGACAGGTAGCGACAGGTGAACGCCGGACACGGCACGCTATTACACATTTATCAAGCAGAATCTGTTGAGCGACTGGGATAACGCCATGTAGCGTCCGATTTATCATTATCACAGCCTCAGCGAACAGCGCCAGCGTTCAGCCTTGCACAGCGCCAGGTATGACCTCTCGCTACCGGTCGCTCTCCCATATATTTCAATGGACAATACTTTTCTTCTCTTTAAACGGGGTATGTTGTTTTTGTTTTTTTTTAATAAAATATCTCAAATAATGTTGTGACCTCTTCTGGCATTGAAAAAGCTGTTTTATTCACAAATTTTTCATTTTTTATATATTTCTGCAGAAATGACATTACAGGTCTGGCATTAAAGTGTTCATGTTACAATGTTATTACAATGTAATTCCATATGTTTTCGCTTTGTTACTAGTGGTTAGATGCTGAAAAACACACAGCGTCCGGCGCTCTGGGCTTCAAAGAAGCATTTTTCAGCGCCAGAGTTTTGTGAGGCTGTTTTTATAATGAATATGTTGTGAGTCGGTCACACTGACCAGTCGCTAACATGCGCTCCCATACAGCGCTGTACTAGTCAAATAGCGACTCATCACAATGTTCATCATTGCTGCACAGCGACTGAGTCGCTAAGAACTAGCGACCCACGACCGAGCACAGTGACTACTAGTGCCTGCTACACTGCCTACGCTCATCTGTCGCTACCTGGCATTAGTGATGAATCAGCCTGCCAGTCATTCGATTGCATGGGGCCACTTTAGTATATGTTGTTGTGTGATTCTTTATTGAGGATTTAATCTTTACTGCCCTGTCTGTATATTTTGTGGTATATTTTGATGTAAAACCATCTGGTCCAGTGGTCAGTGTTTTTTTTTAACTGCTGTTGTCCTGGTTTTGTTTTCCATCTTTATTTGTGATCAATAAAATGTGTATATTTTTATCATTGTTGAAGCTGTGTCCTATTTCTTGACTTGAATTTTTGTTGGTGTTTACATTGTATTTAATTGGAGTTAACCTTGGTGTAACATAGGCTGGCATAGCATTCACAGCAAACAAAGAAGTGAATGTTGGAAGGCTTATCTTCTTTTTATTTTAACGGTGAGACTGCTTGCCAATATTTTTGAATGCAAGAAGCCTGTTGGTTCTTCTTCAGCCAGCGCAGGGCAGTGTCTATCCTCATCCAGCACTAAATGGCATCCTCCTGCATTCTCTGGTCCCTCGTTTGCACCTCTTCTGCTGCAGAAGGGGTCAAAATGTCAGGAGTCCTCCTTCCTTACAGGGTGGCATCTTCCCATGCCCACCAAAGAGAGGGGTATTTATACCACAGGTTGTTGCATCACTGGGAATAAAAACCCCTTCCTTCGACATGGTGCAATCAGAGCTTGGCAAGATGCCAGTCTCTAAAAAAAGGAGGACCAAATTACCTGTTGGCATGTTGGTGGTTGACTAGCCATTACCCCCACACCATTACCCATACCCTCAAAGGCCAGGGGAAAATTAAATTGCCCAATGACCATCAGGTATGCCTTGATGTTAACCCCTGGAGGAACACTGGACCTGTGCCAAAGTGCATAGGGCTGGTGTTCTGGCATGGCCAGAGGCCTTTAAGCCATAATGACCCCAGCCGCTATAACTGGTGTCATGGCTAGCAGTTCTGGGAGGGGGTAGTGGCTCAAGATGTGGTAAATTGCAGCAGGGGTGGACAACAAGGACAACTCATTATATGATCACACATGATAGTGGTCAGCAACAAGGAACAGAGGCTCAAGACGCGGTCAGAAGTGGCAGTAGTGGACAAAACAGATCATTCAATGGATGCATGTCAAACTGGGAGCAGGCTGGAACAGCACAGCAGCCTGGAGGAAGTTTTTTAATGGGCCACCTCCAATTAGCTAAGATGGTGGGCCCTGCATTGTTTCAACACTGGTACTCACCACTACACTACTCAAAGAGCACAGATGCTGAGGACAGGTAAGTATTGGACCATGACAAGTCATTGAAATAATCCTAACTACAGACAGATGGTCTGTAAATAGAACTGATCTAAAAAAAAAACAGCCTATTCTCAACATACCCCTGGATAAGCTGCTCCAGTGATACATTAAAGGAACTAATCAATCAAATGTTAAAATCATTTGCCTGGCTGCTTACCTGATGCAGTGTCACTTCCACACTTTCTCCATTCTGTTCACAGAAAGGAAGAGGATTTTCTTTTGCTGCTTTGCTGCTTTTAGGAACCCCCTTCCCTGTGTCAGACCATAAATTGAATCCTGAGGCTGGGACCAAGTTGACACACCCTCTGTTAGTGATAGGCTAGAATAGGGCCCTCCACACTGTCAGTGAAGCCCAGGTCAGTCCAATGCAATGAACAGAGTGTGCTTGCATCACTCAGCCGTGCCACACCCATCACAGAGGACAGCATGAGGAGAAGATTTCTTTTACAACTTCTCTGGAAATATAGCTTTGTTTTCAAAAAGGTAAGAATTAGAACATTGCCATATGTAACCCTTTATAATGGGAATACTTTTGCGTGTGCCTAAGCAATAACTTTAATTGCTTATCACGGAAGGTCACCTAGATCAGCTACAATGGCACTTTTACTTTAGTCGTCACATAAGAGTCGATTTAGCACCAAGTGAGAAAACTTAATTAATTCTCTACCTTGGGTACAAAAGTATATACATTTTTACCTGGTGTTGAATCAGCCCCAAGACAGACAATGAAAGTAAATAGCAATTAAAGTAAATAAAAGAGTTTTCTCGCCTGGTGTTGAATCAACCCTATAGACTTATCTAAAATAGTTACATTAGTGATGATATTGGTGTGTTATAATCAGCTGATTTATTCGAATTAGGCCCTTATTTATGAAAGGATAGCGTCAGGTAGCGCCTGGTTAATGTGAGGTAGCGACAGATAGCGACTGGTGAACGCCGGACACGGCACGCAATTCCACATTTATCAAGCAGAATCTGTTTAGCGACTGGGATAGCGCCATGTAGCGTCTGATTCATCATTTTCACAGCCTCAGGGAACAGCGCCAGCGTTCAGCCTTGCACAGCGCCAGATATGACCTCTTGCTACCTGTCGCTCTCCAATACATTTCAATGGACGAACCTTTTCTTCTCTTTAAACCGGGTTTTTTTTTTTTTTTGCCAAAAAATCACAAATATTTCTGTGACCTCTTCTGGCATAGAAAAAGATGTTTTCACATTTTTATGAGTTTTTAAAAAAATCTTCAGAAATGACATTACAGGTCTGCCATTAAAGTGTTCATGTTACAATGTGGTTACAATGTAATTCCATATGTTTTCGCTTTATTACTAGTGGAAAGATGCTTGAAAACAGACTTTAAACACACCGCCTCCAGCGCTGTGGGCTTCAAACAAGCATTTTTCAGCGCCAGGGATTTGTGAGGCTGTTTTTTTGCTGAATATGGTGTGAGTCGGTTGCTATGAGCAGTTGCTAACATGCGCTCCCATACAGCGCTGTACTGGTCAAATAGCGACTCCTCACAATGTTTTCAACATTACTGAACAGCGACTGAGTCGCTATAAACTAGCGACTCACAGCCGAGCACTGCGACTACTAGCGGGCGCTCTGAAAATACCTGCTACAGACGCTGATCTGTCGCTACATGCCGCTAATGACGAATCAGCCTGCCCGTTGATTTTTCTTTCTCCTGCAATTAATGTAACTCGCTTTGCAGAGATCTCATTTACTTTCACATCAGTCAAAGTTAATTCCTTAGATCTGTGTAAAAACAAATCAATTTAATATGACTGCATAGTTGTACACTTTTACAACCACTCATTTAAATACGTGGAGTTTCTGATATAATTGGCTTTAAATTCAGTCATGTATAATAACTGAATGACTTCATTGTGGCACAAAGCAGAGAAACTTACCTTTTCTTCTACCCGTTCCTCTCTTCTTTCTCTTCCTTCACTTTGATTATTTTCCTCATAAATCTCGTCAAATCTCCAGGGAACAGATCAGTTCATAATGTATTCAGGAGGCATATCACTTCTCCCCTGAGTATGGCTGATGCTCTAGAAACCTATATCTAGAGATGTCACTGCAGGAAAAGGAGGAGAAGGAGGAGGATGGGGCTGCACTGTCATTTATATTCAGATGCAGTGACACTGGAAATCCTCTCAGTTTTACAAGGACAGATGACTACATTTTACAGAAACTGCTGCAATCAACTATATACCAAAACAACATTTTACCACTGTAGCAACCTATTTTATGCAATGCTGAACATAATCTGGCATTAACTGCTATCCTAGAATTAATAATCCAAGCCTGTTGCATTAGGCACAGACATTTGGGATTATTTTTTTCACCCCCCCCCCCCCCAGATGGAACAGCCTCCTCAGTGGACTCACCCACGTCTGGAAATGAAATAATTTCATTACACAGATACCTCATGGGAAGGTGGGTCAAGGTAATGTATGATTGTGGAAACAGCGTGAAGCTTTAAAACAGAAATGTTTTATTAGATATGAATGTTACATACAAATGTCTTATTCATAACATGAAAAAAATCATCATGGCTGATATTTCAGTCATGATGACTGGGGGTTTCCCACTGTGTGAAACCCCCTAGGTTGCCTGAACGAACTCACCTATTCCCGGTCGTACGGTGCATGCACGGCGCTCCAATCAGCGTGCCCTTTGTCCGGAAGCTTGTCTAATGTGGATCCGAGTGTGCTGGCGGCCGTATCCCCCACTACCCATAACAGGGAGCATGCCCGCACTAGCCATTCACAAATGTCTGCAGGGCCATGCACCCTGCTAAAGGGATAGCGGGGATGCGCCAGCTGCTCGCACATTTGCCGTTGGACCTGGAACAAAGGTGAGTTTTCGGGGAACCTGGGGGGTTTCACACAGCGGGGTACACCCAATCGAGGTGCCCCAGGGGGAGCGAGGACGCCAACCCTGGAGTCTCATAGATGCCGGGGGGGGGGGGTTGATCCACTTTAAATGCCTTACCCTAAATTGACTCTAACTTCACTCTAGCTCCTAAATTACTTTGATACTGCACCTATCTTTCATTGTTTATGATAATCAGTAAGAATGCACTATGTTGCTACACCTTGGCACTACTGCTTTTCTTTTTGAGTATGTGTTCAACAAACATTGAAAATTACAGTATACACATGTAAATGTACTTCTAGTAAGAATTCAAGAGAGGGAGGACCTAGAAGGAGTTACTTCCTTTGTACCAACAGCATAATCACAGAACAGCCTGGTCTTCTTTCAGCCAAGCCTTGAGCTGCAGCTGCTCCCAGGTCAAGGAACTGCTACACTGCTACACTGGCTGGAGCAGGAACCTTGTTTAGCAGAGCAAGGAGCATGCTAGTTCCAAGAACAGGTAAGCCAAGATCAAGAGCTAAATTTGCCAAAAGAAGTGGGGTCATAAACAGAAGCAGGTTGCAATCCAAAACAGGTTATACACATAGATGGTAAGTCATCTGCTGCCAGATCATACATGAGGAAAGCAACATCCCTCATGTGTACGACACTGCAACAACAATGGCTATAACTTGAGGGAGTGGATAACACTGACAAAAAATTAGCCTACACAATGCATAAACACTGACGCTAACTGAAAGCAGAACACTGTCCATATTTGATACACATATGTGTGGGTGAATAACAAACATCTAGCAACATCAATCAGACAACAGGCACAGGCTCACCTGCTCTCAAGATTGATTGCATTGGATTGATTGGATGTATGTTAAGTAGGAGGTTGACGCCATTGCTCTGTACACTGTCTCAACCTGTACACAATGCTAGGGTATGCTGTTCACATGCGATGTAGTGATGTTGTTGAGGTACTAACTTGATTAAACTCACCACTGTCACAAAGCCTTTCATCAGGACCTAAAGTATTTGACACACGTGTCCTAGGTGTGAGACGTTGGAGCACATGTTAATGCTAGGGTGTGGTTTGTGAGTGAAACAATATTACTTGTGCTAGGGGAAACTGGGAAAGGTAGTGACACCACTGTGGCTGCCAGCAGCAAGGCAGACACATAAGCAAATGCAAATATACATATGCGAGTAAAAGCAGCCCACACACATGCCCAGCAAATGAAATGTGCAGGATCAAATACACAAATAGCATTTGTGATTGAGAAAACAACATTTAATGAGGCAGGGACGTATGCAAACAGGGGGCAAATAATGAAGTACCAAATACACAGTCTGGGAGACTCCAATGGCTCAGCGATTATGAAATCGATTATGAAATCTTACATTATGGAGGGAAAAATTTTACTCATCGGTACTTGTATTCCTCAGACATGGGTGGAATCAGGGAAACATGGGTACAACTGATTGCACCCAAAACCATGGGGATGTTGCCACCATCATAAAAACTCAGCGTCAGCCTCGGACACAGAGGATGGAAAGCAAACATATTTGCACAAATGCTTCATGCTCTTAAGAAACATATTCAGGCTGCAGCACAGCGAATTCTGGGACATTCCTACTGCAAATGTGCCCAGCCTCTGAAAAAGCCATTCACCAAGAACTGCAACCCGCCAACAAGTTTGATCATACCTGAGATTGCATACCCCTTCTTAGCGGCAGGGGCCAACCATGGCGCTGAACAAAGTTCATTAAGGGCAGGACGACTCCCCTGCATCAGATCAAAAATGGCCTGGTCGCTCAAGCTGTCCACATCCAGATGCTCCCGAAACAACCTACCCTCCACATGATCAAAAGTAAGCCTAGTGACCGCTGTAAGTTCTCCAGCTCAGAGGAATATTACTCAAAAGGCTCCACCCTCGCAGAATTAACCACCAACTTGCTCCAAAACAACCTCTCTCGACAGCAAAATGAAAATTCTCCTGCCCTGCCTCGCTCCTGTCTAATTGCCCATTTTGTGGAATTTGAATCAGGTGAGTTCAAATGGATGGAAGGGTGAAATCTGCCATGCGAGCGAGAATTTACACACCCTATAGATTCCCCCCTCCTCGCTATCTGTGACTGTGCAGGTGGTCTTTCAGACATACACACCAAGATCTCCTCACCCTAGCTGAACAGCCTCTCTTCATATAGGCTGTTTTACAGCTCAAGCACAATTCAAACTATTGACTTTCATTGTCTACCTTGGGGCTCATTCAGAGCCAGGTGAAAATGTACATCCGGAGGGCAATAAAAGTCAGTGGCAGATTTCTCTCCTAAAAAGCTGTGAGAATTTTCACCTGGCTCTACATTGGCCTGATTATGTCTGTTGTGTGTGTTCCACAAATATACTTTATGTAGTGTGGCGCTGCTATACAAATAATATCATTAAACAGTGACAGCAATTCCCCTTACTATTACAATAGCTGACATTACACCAGTTCCTGCCATCAGTGGATAAGCCATTCTCTTTCACTGTAGAACAGCAAGAACCCAGAATTATCTGCTGCTCCTATCATATGGAAATGGCAGCATATTCATTTATCACATAGTGTTTCATCTGACCAACAACTACCCTCCAAAGAACAGCAGTCTCACCCCTGGCGCACAGACTAGAGTGGTGTCTGTGCCCCAATGATCCATGCCCTTTGCACCCTCAATATTCCAGAAAGCACTGAAAGGCTGTGGGGCAGAGGATGGCTGTGTATCAGAGAGGGGAGCTAAATGGCTTAGGTTCACAGAGCATAGAATGGCTGGGGTTTAATGGGTGATACAGAATACAATCAATGGTGGTGCAGAAGAGCTGGGGGTCAGGGGGAGGCACAATAGGGGAAAGTGGCTTAGACAGAGGCACAGTAAAGCTTAAGATGGCTGTTAGGACGATTCTCACCCTTAGTTAACCATCACTAATCTTCCTACGTACCTTAGGTGGTTGCTCCTCTGAGGTTTAAGGCACCAGAATTTATGGAAGCTGCTCTGCGCACATGTGTTTTTTCATATGACTGTGTTTTTTCATATGACTATGTCATACACAGAAGCCGAGAGGAGGGGCCAAGAGTGCCTGCTGTGAATACCGACAGCTGCTTCCTATATGCTACAGATCTAAAAGTATAAAATCCTCCAGTACTTGCCAATACACTAATATAGTTTATAGTAAGGGCAAAAAAGTTGCCACTGCGGGGCCTGCTGTGGGTATGCTTTTCTCCCTGGGGGGGCCGATAGGGCATTCATACAATGGAGGCAGGGGAGGCAGCTACCTTCTGCCACGGGCCTGGTAGCAGCTGCCTTCTTTGACTTCATTGCGAGGGTGAAGAATAGGCATAGCCATGATATCCCCCTTATTAAAAGAAACCTACAGCATAGAAATCCTACATACTATATATATTCCAAGCTCTGCTAGTTGTGGGAGAATATGCACCTATTAGGTAAAACATTTAAATCTACCCTTTTGTTCAAAGTTAAATCAATGAATACAAGGTCCAAAAAATAATTTAATGAATTCAGATGAAAGTCCTGAAAAATGCTTTCAAGTTGAGAGACGCACATTAGAGCTTACATGCGAGGTGTGCAACTGCAAAGGGCATAACAATGTGTCCATTTTTCCTCACCAGGCAGGGACAAAGCTAGCAGCATTTCAGTTCCGGGAAGAAATAGAAATGCTGCCTTGTATTCTGAATGTCTATCAGTGGCAGATGAGCAGCTAGAGCCAGCAGCATCTCATCACACAAAGAGCAACGGGCATTGAAAAGGTAAGTATGTTTGTTGTTAATGTGCATTTTTAGGGGGTGTTAGAGTCATGGCTCATTTGGCTATATCCCAGTTTGGGAGGCTGTTTATCAAACTCAGCTAGTTGATGAAATGGTAGGAAGATGATAAAATGACTTGGAGGGGGTGGAGCAGGCACCAGATGAACAACTACCCCCATTTCAGCAACATGGTGAGTTTGCTAATGCCCAGCCACCCCCCTTCTGACCATTTGATCAACTGTTGATGTTTATTGTTTAATACATTTTCTTTTCAGATAACACGAAATTACAGATAAACAATAGTACAAGTTTATTTACTCTTGCATGTGAGACATGTGGCTCATTTGGCTACCGGAAGAGGGGGACACACACCGAGGGCTGTCTTACCCTGCAGTCTTACACAGGGTGCCTTGCTAGTGAGGGACCCAATCCCTTGTGAGGCAATCCATTTAACAAGGGTGATTGACTCATTTTGTCATAGCCCCTCAAAACTATGAGTAGCTGCAGAAAAATGCCCTGAAATGGCTATGGTTAGTGCTCTTCTGGGTTCAGAATTCGTGCCAGTTGAAACATTAGAAATTCCCACTTCCCACAGAGGACACATAATAAATACATGGCTTGTCTTACCAAGCCATGGGAAGAGAGCGGTTAGACATAAGGGACCCAAAAATGACCTGATTCTCCATAATCATGGTGGTGTACTTTCCAAAACTAAAATAGATTGTGCTTGAGAGTCAGTGTATAGATAAGACTCCTTTGGGACACACTTTCTTTATTGTACACTCTATCCTGATGAAATGGGGAAAAGAAGAACTAACCTATATTTGGCTGGGCATCGAACTTCTTTTTCCAGGCTGCTTAGCGAGACAAAATTTCCTGCTGCACATAAAACCTAATTCTTTTTAGAAGAAATTAACTATAAAATACTGACCAGATGGTACAGAGTTCCTGAGTCAGTAGTACTAAGATGGGGTATAGCCCAACAGCATTATAAGAACTCTGTTCCTTGCCACTGCCAGACATTTTATTATTTTTGTTGTCTATAGGAAGAGCAATATGCGTATTATATAATTTCTGGATACCATTGAAGCAACAGTAATGTATCACAATTCTTCCTAATAGAAACACATCCAATCTCAAACTTGTGTGTTGTCACATTATTTCACTAAATACAATTACATTAATTTACAGCTTAGTGCTAATAAAATAGGTAGATGTCAATCTATCCATTATGCGCAATTATGTATTCTATGTCTGTATTTGCAAATTGTGGTCTTTCATAAAGCGATGAAGGTCATTTAATGTAGCTGTCTAGCAAATAGTGTTGCATTCCTAAAGTAGTCAACGCTATTCACTAAACATCTGTCACTACCTTTGGTTGCCTCAGTATTCGTGTACATAATCATGACAAAGAAATAGTATATCTTGTGTTTCAATGATTTATAATTTAGTCCCTGCACACAACACTTTCCTAGTTCAGGATTGGGGATCTTTTCATGTCGGTCTACAGCCAACCATTTTTTCTTTCTGGATTCTGGAGTAGCTCTGTAGATCTGTCTTACATGGTGAACATGTTCCCAACTACTGGTACATGTACCACTAGTGTTACTCAAATCAGGTGGTACTTGAGTTATTTATAAAATGGTAGGAGATAGTGTTCCAAACTGAGGCTTTGGAGGCTGGTGATGGATCTTGGAGATGACCCGAGGGCATTCCTCATTACATCTCAACTTATTGCCCCAAAGGTGCTTCAAATCCTCACTCCTGTGGCATCTTCTCACACATGTAAAGACTTTTTCCAAAATCTTTGGACATCTCTCACTTTTAGCCTAATTGCTTTACAGAATTATTTATACTGTAAATATAGAGGACCTTACAACTCAATTACTTGACATATCTAACAGATTCAGACTCTTTTGACTATAATTTCTATAAAAGGATACCTTCTTATTTACAAAGGTATTAGAGATTACCTGTTTCTAAATAAAATATATTTTAGTTGAGAATTATTGGTGGTGTGTGGTCTTTAATGGTTCTACTCCTACAGGAAAAAGTTTTGTTAGTTCATGAGCCCAGATTCCTTGCTGCACCAAGGACTACAACTTAGTAGACGGGGGCAGGATCACCACATAAGAACACTATGGAAAGCAGCTGTGTTGACATGAAGAACTGCAGCAAGTACAGCTCTAGTCCTGATGTAAGCAGGGTTGCAACAGATGTGTGACCAAGCAGCTTTTTTTAAAGCCCCTGGGATAACTTAAAGTACTACTATAGGTAATTGTTACGCCAATGTGTTAGACTACATTTGGCACTGTCCTAATCTGTTTTCTATTTTTTAATTGAAGAAGAAAAGGCCAAGAAAATTAGGTTTAAAGTTTCAATTTATGATTTTCTTCTGAAAAAAGTGGGAGAGTGGTCCTTGCATCTGGAATGCTGCATAATAATCATCTCTCTGCATTGACAGTAATGTGATGACTCTGATGGAGGAGGTGGGGTTTCTTGATGTTACCTTGTAAATCTTTAGGAGTTTACAGTGCTAGCAGGCCTGCAAAAGCCCGTGTTCTTGAATAGGTCTTGGTCCCATGCATGAAACACTGTCTTTTACCCAATTTTACCCCCTGTTCCACCCCCCCCCCCCCCCCCTCGGTTACATTAATAGGCCAAAACTTCCCTGGAAGCAGTGTTGAGACAAGGAAGCTGGCAGTACGATACCCGTCATAGCAGTTCAAAATAACCAAACAGGAGTGCCAAACAGGAGCGCAGACCTCGAGATCTCTTGGTGTAACCTTTTAAAAGTTTCAAACAGTCAGGTGTCCAGCTTGTTAATAGGTTAAAATGGAGCATGAATCCACACAGAAAAAATAATCTATAATAAGCAATTCAGCATGCATCTTTCAGATCAAAAAGAATTAATCCCACCACAGGGACCTTGTGGTACGATACCCGGTGCCTGGAGTGAGAGGAGGCAGTGGCACAGTCGTGAGTTTTGGTGTAGCTCAAAGCTGTAGCGGTGACCAAGCATAAGCTGACAGTGTCCTGTGCACTGGTATTGGAAGCCATGTGAGGAAGTTGAATTCAATGTGCTGCTTTAGGGCTGATGATGTGACCGTTGGCTGAGCAGCAGACCCTGGACTGGTGCACTGTGCTGCTTGGGCTGAGGGACTGTGGAGGTGAGAGGCAATACTTGGGGTTCCATTTGGTATCACTCCTAGTCCACTGCTTTTCCCATTCCGCCACCTGCTGTTATACTTGTGTGTGTCTGTTGCGTTTATGTGGATGATTGTGGCTTATATTGAAGTGTACTAAGAAATAAATAAACACACCTATAAGACCATACACAGATCCAATCATTGAGGCTAAATTGCAAAGTACAAATTGTACAAAACAGCAGATGAGGTAATATTAATAAATGTCAAGAGTTTAAAAAACAATCGGTAATCATTATCCTAATATATAGCGAATGTCAAAACAGTACATAAACAATCTCCAAAACAAACATAAGCAGTCAAATATATGCCACAAATCAATGTAGCTAAAAAAACGGAAAGTGCAAATATGGCCGCTCTCCTTAGAGCCTTCGCAGTCCCCCCACTTCTGTGTGTGTTTGTAATTCCATTTTCTGTCTTCACTATGAATGTATATGTGTAGTCCTGCCTCTGTGTTGGATTACTGTCTTTTTCGGAAGTGTACTTGTACTTTCCAGCACTCTGTACCCATGTTTCTTGCTCTGTGTACTGGAGCCCAGGTCCGCCATAGTTTGTACTGCGGTCTATGCCCCCCTGTTGTCTGTACTGGTGCCCAGGCCCTCCGTTGTCTGGGATAACTGGGCCCCTAAGCAATCACATCCAGAACATGTTGCAAACATGGGGCCCAAGCATCACAAATAAGGTTATGGGAGACCCAGACTACACAGCTTATATAGGGGCCTTTATAACATATAATGTAATGACTAGGCACAGCAGCCATATCTGGCTCAGACTTTACATATAGATTATGCACGGGTCTATACTGTGCCTGGGGCTGGGGTCATAATGTGATGACTGTGCTCCCAATAAAATATAGCATAGTGAAGATGGGGCAACTATGCCCCCCAGAACTGGCTGGTCAGTCTAAAGAAATACATACTGTATATCACCTTCTCTTCGGCACCTTGCTGTTCCAGTCTAGGCTCCTGGCAATCCATTTGTCCACCATGCTGGCAGTGTTGTCCATGAAAGGGGGAGAGGACATTCTCTCAGGGCAGCTGTGGACCGATGTGCTGTAGCAGTAACAGCAGAAACAGCTGGGCCTGGTGAATTAATTGGGGGGAGGAGTGTCTGTTTGGTGGGTAGGGGAGGCAGGCAGGGAGCTGCGTAACATGTTATTCTGACTGTACTAAACAGTGCTGGTGTGCAGCACTGCTGGCAGGTGTCATATATGCAGGGCCACCATCAGGGCAGCCCAGCCAGTGCCCAGGCTCCATGCTAGGTGCCTGGGCCCTTGGGGCCCAGTACACCAGCCTAGGAAGCCCTGTCCTGATGGTGGCTATGGCCTGGACTGACCAGCAATGATAAGTCATTCAGGATGTAACCAGCCGAGGCAACTTACTGGCTCAGTGAAGGAGCAGTGGCATGGTGAGATGTGATCAAGACAAGAGCTCTGGATGTGGTTAGATATGGTTAGAGGTTGGCAACAGGGGAATGCACTCTAGACATAATCAATTGTGACTAGTGGTCGGCAATAGATGTGTTCGGCATCAGGGCTAGCCACTTGTGGTCTGGCATGGCTCGAGGTTGAAAACAGGGCTAGGCATTTGGATATGTTCAGCCATGGCTTGAGGTTGGAAACAGAGCTGGTCATTTAGGTGTGGTTTGAGCATGGCAATGGGGCAAGTCAGTCCAAAAAATCATTCTGCTTTGCCACACTATTAAGAACTGCCAGAGGAAACAAGTTGGTGACTGTTGCGGGAGCAAATTTATAAGAAAAGTAGAAAAGGTGGTATATTGCTGGAGTTAGGCTTTAAAGGTTTCCAGTTTTTTTACTTGACCTTGCAATCTTTGTACAGTATCACAACTTTGTAATATAGAGTCTTAGCCCAGCAACTAGGGTCCTAGCTCAGCTTAGATTCCGATAAGACTTCATTGTTGGACTCTCATGCTACATAGTTGTTGGTAAGATGTTCAGTGTGGCCAATAAAATCATATTTTATGTCTCTACAGACATGTTTCAGCTAAAAAATGATTAGCATTTTCAAAATCCCAATGCATGCTTACGGATTGAATGTAGAAGGCAAATAGGACAGTGTGTTCAGACGAGCAAATGATCCATTGCATAGCCACAAAATCAATGTAGTCTGCCCTTCCAGCAGAAGAAATATAGAGGAACGGGTCACTTTTCTGCTCGAGGGTCTGCTTATTGATTCTCAAAGCCTGTTTGTAAGTAGCTCTATATTTCTGGCTGGCAGTGCAACGTAGAGAAGCTTCACTGGAGTACAGCAATTAGTAAATTGGTCCCGCTGACCCCCAGTGTTACAGGGCAATCAACCAGCAATGTATTTAGATTTCTGTTTGCCCTTTTTCTTTATACATGTCAGATACATTTTTGTTTTACTTGAAGATCAGCATTAATTTAATTAATACGTTTTGTGGAGTCTTTCACCCTGTTGAAACCCTACAGTTTTTTTTAAATGTAAAATAAAAATTTGTGTTCAGATTGTGCCTCCATACCTGTGATTATATATAACGTGGGTTTTTCCTGGTCTTTCCAGGTCTCACATAAAACCTTTAGTAAAGTTGCTGCCTACAAATCCCAACAGTTGAATGTTTTTCAAATCTTTCCCCCAAAAATCTCCTACCCCTGTAAACGGGGAATTTATATGAGTGAAGTACATCATTTTTTCAATAAGGGAAGGAGATTTGTATTAAGTTTGGGATAAACAACACTCTGTTGACTATACTAAAGAATTAGCCAAATCGCTCTGCGTAGCCCATAGAGTGCTATTTGCAAACTGTGAAAAAGTATCCTTAACATCCTTAAAAATATGATGTACCTCACCTGTAGAAATGCCCCATCACAGGGGTGTTTTATAGATTTCTTTTGTGGGAACAAGTAAAATAACTTACTCAGATGTAACCATCAGCTCACACCCAAATACACACACAAAGGTAAATTTGATTCACCTGATCTTTAGCATCACCGCTACTGTTTCTTCAAAAAAATGTGTTTTTTTACTTCTTGTCATTGAAACAAAATAGTTTTTGTTAAATTACCATCCTGTTTGGTCACAGCAGGCAAAGTGTGAGACCAGATCTTTACAGTGGATAGAAAAAAATTTCTGTTGATCTGACATTCTTGGACTTTACTTTCAGAACTGAGAATAGGAACGCATATGATACTACCGCAGGTCGACCGTCCTCCTGCAACCCTGGGTGACCATACATGTCTTTTTACATTCCATATCAGCTGCTTCGAGTTTGTATTGATATGCAATTCTTTAAAGAGCAACAACCCTGACGCATGGGCGGGCAGGAGGCCAATCAGCAAGCGTCACTCATTCAGCTTCTGCTAGTCGCACTGTCGCAAGGCTGTCCGAATGACAGCCAGTTTGGTTGGACACTTTCCTGGTTCAGCATGATGGATAAGTATCTGTCTGTATTTCTCAGCATTAAGGACATCATTAATCCTGATTATATCCCCCAAGCTATTGGCCAAAATGCAGGCCTACTGGTTTGTGCCAGTCCTGAGATAATCTGTAAGCATATAGATTTCTTTGGTGAACCACGGGTCCTCAGTGCTGTCAGTTTCTTTTTGCTTCTTCAAAAGGAAACTCAGTCTGCATTGAAATCTTTGTTTTAGAGTGACTTTGCTGCTGCAGTAAAACTGCCTCTTTGTGTTGTTGCTTTCCTCAATGTGTGTATGTGCATTTCTCCATCCCACACCCAGGAGACTGTTTCTGTTAATTGCTGCATTTTCAACCTACATATGAAAACAATGGTCATTAATAGAGATGAGCGAACTTTTGAAAAATTCGATTCGACTGATTCACCGAATTTTCCGACAAAAATCGTTTCGACCCGAATTTATTCGCGACGAATCGCTATTAAAAACGGCTATTTCTGAGCCTCCTAGAGCCTCAATAGGGTTGTAAACCATTCTGCCTTGCTGTAACACGCATAGGATGCGTGCTGGGTTAGTTAAATAATACTTTGAATAAATATCACATGCAGATCAGAGGCATCGCTAATAGAATCGCAGAGCGGCACAATTGCAGAGAGTTGAAGTGGCATCACTATGAGGGGCAGGAGCCCAAACATTGCTTTAAAGAGACACTGGAGTTGGCAGCAGCAGAAGCCCAAAAATTGGATGAATCACACCCTGGAGTTGGCAGCAGCAGCAGCAGCCCAAACATTACTTTAAAGAGACACTGGGGTTGGCTTCAGGAGCCCAAAAATTGGATGATTCACACCCTGGAGCTGGCAGCAGCAGCAGCAGCAGGAGCCCAAGCATTACTTTAAAGAGACACTGGGGTTGGCTTCAGGAGCCCAAAAATTGGATGATTCACACCCTGGAGTTGGCAGGAGTTGGCAGCAGCAGCAGCAGCAGCAACAGGAGCCCAAACATTACTTTAAAGAGACACTGGGGTTGGCTTCAGGAGCCCAAAAATTGGATGAATCACACCCGGGAGTTGGCAGCAGCAGCAGCCCAAACATTACTTTAAAGAGACACTGGGGTTGGCTTCAGGAGCCCAAAAATTGGATGATTCACACCCTGGAGTTGGCAGCAGCAGCAGCCCAAACATTACTTTAAAGAGACACTGGGGTTGGCTTCAGGAGCCCAGAAATTGGATAATTCACACCCTGGAATTGGCAGCAGCAGCAGCAGGAGCCCAAATATTACTTTAAAGAGACCCTGGGGTTGGCTTCAGGAGCCCAAAAATTGGATGAATCACACCCTGGAGTTGGCAGCAGCAGCAGGAGCCCAAACATTATTTTAAAGAGACACTGGGGTTGGCTTCAGTAGCCCAAAAATTGGATGAATCACACCCTGGAGTTGGCAGCAGCAGCAGCAGGAGCCCAAATATTACTTTAAAGAGACCCTGGGGTTGGCTTCAGGAGCCCAAAAATTGGATGAATCACACCCTGGAGTTGGCAGCAGCAGGAGCCCAAAGATTGGATGAATCACACCCTGGAGTTGGCAGCAGCAGCAGCAGCAGGAGCCCAAACATTACTTTAAAGAGATACTGGGGTTGGCTTCAGGAGCCCAAAAATTGGATGATTCACACCCTGGAGTTGGCAGCAGCAGCAGCCCAAACATTACTTTAAAGAGACACTGGGGTTGGCTTCAGGAGCCCAAAAATTGGATGATTCACACCCTGGAGTTGGCAGCAGCAGCAGCAGGAGCCCAAATATTACTTTAAAGAGACCCTGGGGTTGGCTTCAGGAGCCCAAAAATTGGATGAATCACACCCTGGAGTTGGCAGCAGCAGCAGGAGCCCAAACATTACTTTAAAGAGACACTGGGGTTGGCTTCAGTAGCCCAAAAATTGGATGAATCACACCCTGGAGCTGGCAGCAGCAGCAGCAGGAGCCCAAATATTACTTTAAAGAGGCCCTGGGGTTGGCTACAGGAGCCCAAAAATTGGATGAATCACACCCTGGAGTTGGCAGGAGTTGGCAGCAGCAGCAACAGGAGCCCAAACATTACTTTAAAGAGACACTGGGGTTGGCTTCAGGAGCCCAAAAATTGGATGAATCACACCCTGGAGTTGGCAGCAGCAGCAGCAGCAGGAGCCCAAACATTACTTTAAAGAGACACTGGGGTTGGCTTCAGGAGCCCAAAAATTGGATGATTCACACCCTGAAGTTGGCAGCAGCAGCAGCCGGAGCCCAAATATTACTTTAAAGAGACCCTGGGGTTGGCTTCAGGAGCCCAAGAATTGGATGATTCACACCCTGGAGTTGGCAGCAGCAGCAGGAGCCCAAATATTACTTTAAAGAGACCCTGGGGTTGGCTTCAGGAGCCCAAAAATTGGATGAATCACACCCTGGAGTTGGCAGCAGCAGCAGGAGCCCAAACATTACTTTAAAGAGAAACTGGGGTTGGCTTCAGTAGCCCAAAAATTGGATGAATCACACCCTGGAGTTGGCAGCAGCAGGAGCCCAAATATTACTTTAAAGAGACCCTGGGGTTGGCTTCAGGAGCCCAAAAATTGGATGAATCACACCCTGGAGTTGGCAGCAGCAGCAGCAGCAGGAGCCAAAACATTACTTTAAAGAGACACTGGAGTTGGCTTCAGGAGCCCAAAAATTGGATGATTCACACCCTGGAGTTGGCAGCAGCAGCAACAGGAGCCCAAATATTACTTTAAAGAGACCCTGGGGTTGGCTTCAGGAGCCCAAAAATTGGATGAATCACACCCTGGAGTTGGCAGCAGCAGCAGGAGCCCAAACATTACTTTAAAGAGACACTGGGGTTGGCTTCAGGAGCCCAAAAATTGGATGAATCACACCCTGTAGTTGGCAGCAGCAGCAGCCCAAACATTACTTTAAAGAGACACTGGTGTTGGCTTCAGGAGCCCAAAAATTGGATGATTCACACCCTGGAGTTGGCAGCAGCAGCAGCAGGAGCCCAAATATTACTTTAAAGAGACCATGGGGTTGGCTTCAGGAGCCCAAAAATTGGATGAATCACACACTGGAGTTTGCAGCAGCAGCAGCAGGAGCCACAACATTACTTTAAAGAGACACTGGAGTTGGCTTCAGGAGCCCAAAAATTGGATGATTCACAGCCTGGAGTTGGCAGCAGCAGCAGCAGGGGCCCAAATATTACTTTAAAGAGTCCCTAGGGTTGGCTTCAGGAGCCCAAAAATTGGATGAATCACACCCTGGAGTTGGCAGCAGCAGCAGGAGCCCAAACATTACTTTAAAGAGACACTGGAGTTGGCTTCAGGAGCCCAAAAATTGGATGATTCACACCCTGGAGTTGGCAGCAGCAGCAGCAGGAGCCCAAATATTACTTTAAAGAGACCCTGGGGTTGGCTTCAGGAGCCCAAAAATTGGATGAATCACACCCTGGAGTTGGCAGCAGCAGCAGGAGCCCAAACATTACTTTAAAGAGACACTGGGGTTGGCTTCAGGAGCCCAAAAATTGGATGAATCACACCCTGGAGTTGGCAGCAGCAGCAGCCCAAACATTACTTTAAAGAGACACTGGTGTTGGCTTCAGGAGCCCAAAAATTGGATGATTCACACCCTGGAGTTGGCAGCAGCAGCAGCAGGAGCCCAAATATTACTTTAAAGAGACCCTGGGGTTGGTTTCAGGAGCCCAAAAATTGGATAAATCACACCCTGGAGTTGGCAGCAGCAGCAGGAGCCCAAACATTTCTTTAAAGAGACACTGGGGTTGGCTTCAGGAGCCCAAGAATTGGATGATTCACAGCCTGGAGTTGGCAGCAGCAGCCCAAACATTACTTTGAAGAGACACTGGGGTTGGCTTCAGGAGCCCAAAAATTGGATGATTCACACCCTGGAGTTGGCAGCAGCAGGAGCCCAAAAATTGGCCTAAAGACATAAATATGTTTTGCACCATTTGGAAAGTGTAAAACGTGGCACCATGCTGAATCTAGTTGCATGCATCAGGCATTGGTGGGTGGAAATCCTGGCTGATCCATCCCTGATTCATTTTGACAAAGGTGAGTCTCTCCACATTTTTAGTTGACAGACGAGTTCTCCTTGCCGTAACTATGGCCCCCAGCCGCACTAAACACCCGCTCAGATGGCACACTACTTGCCGGGCAGGACAGCTTTTCCAGGGCAAACTCTGCTAGTTGCGGCCACAAATCAAGTTTGGCTGCCCAGAAGTCCAGCGGATCCTCAAGGTGTGTTGGCATGGTCATGTCAAAGTATGACATGACCTGCTGGTTCAGGTCCTGCTCCAGGTCTTCCTGCTGCTCATGAGTAGCCTCACTATGCGGGTGTAGAAAGCTACTCATTAGCGACTGAAGACTGAGGCTGCTGCTGATGGAGCTGCTGCTGCTGCTCCTGCCAACCCCCCCAGCGGCCATGGCAGTGGAAGGTGAGCGCAGAGGTCCCCTCGAGTCAGACCTGCGAGAGTATGGACCATGGCGCAGATAGGCATCGGCCAACTGCCTACGTAGAATGTCTTTGTAGTAGTTCAGTTTGTCCTCCCTCTCGCGGGTTAAAAAAATGCCCCCATTTTGTGCCGGAAGCGAGGGTCCAATAAGGTGGACAGCCAGAAGTCATCCCGCCGACAGATGGAAACAATTCTGGGGTCACTATGCAAGCACGTGAGCATGCTTCCTGCCATTTGCGCAAGTGACTCGGATGGACTACCTGTCTCCATCTCCACTGCATACTGCCACGGTGTGCCCGGGTCCTCTGTCTCGCCTTCCTCAAAAACCTCTAGCTCCTCTGGCTGCTCCTGCTCCTCCTCTCCTGTCCGCTGACTAGATAAACCAGCCATTTCGCCAAGCCTAAACTGTGTTTCGCTGGGCAACTCCTCCTCTTTCTCCTCCTCCTCCAGTTCAGCTCCAACGGGGTTCATGTGGCCGTAAGATGTCTCCAGTGCCCTGACCAGCCATGGTTTCCAACATGTGCTGTAGTACATGAAGCAGTGGAATCACGTCGTTCATCCCGTAATCCTGCCGACTGACAAATAAAGTGGCTTCCTCAAAGGGCCTGAGCAAACGGCAGGTGTCACGTATGAGCTGCCACTGGTTGACATTGAAGTTACACAGGGGAGTCCCCCTATCTGCTTGGATCATCAGGAAATCCGTGATGGCTTTTCTCTGTTCATATAATCGGTCCAACATGTGAAGGGTGGAATTCCAATGGGTGGAAACATCGCAAATCAGACTATGTTGGGGGATACCATTCTGACGCTGTAGCTCAAGAAGGGTGTGTTTGGCGGTGTATGAGTGGCTGAAGTGCATGTAAAGTTTCCTTGAAGTTGTTAGGATGTCTTGCAGATGGGGGGAACACTTCAGAAACCGCTTGACAACCAGATTGAAGACGTGAGCCATGCAGGGGGCATGGGTCAGGCTTCCTTGGCGCAGCGCAGACAAAATGTTCTTCCCATTGTCGGTAACCATGATTCCCATTTTAAGTTTTCTTGGAGTAAGCCATGTTTGGATTTCCTGATGAATACATTTAAGCAGTTCCTCCCCTGTGTGACTCCGTTCGCCAAGACAAACCATGTGAAGCACTGCGTGACACCTCCGTGCCCTGCACACATGGTAGACTGGAGGGGCACTGAGACTTGAGCCTACAGTGGAGGGTGAGGAGATGGCGGAGGATGAGGAGGCCGATTCGCACGGTGTCACAGGCCCAACGGGCAGGGAGCGCGGAGGCCGAAGCGGCGTGACCTGTGCAAGTTGCTGCTGCTGCAAAGGGACCACATTCACCCAGTGGGCCGTAAACGACATGTACTGTCCCTGACCGTAGTTACAGCTCCAGATGTCGGCGCTGCCATGCACTTTGCTACACACCGACAGGCTCAAGGACTGGCCCACCTTCTGTTCAACAAAAGTGTGCAGCGCTGGTACTGCCTTCTTGGCAAAGAAATGACGGCTTGGAACTCTCCACCTCGGCTCGGCACAAGCCATCAGTTCTCTGAAAGGTGCAGATTCCACCACCTGAAAAGGGAGCGACTGCAGCACCAGCAACTTGGACAGGAGCACATTCAGCTTCTGCGCCGTAGGATGAGTGGGCGCATACTGCTGTCTCTTGGACATGGCTTCGCTGATGGATTGCTGGCGGGATGCATGACTTGGAGAAGGAGGAGGAGGAGCAGGAGCGACAGAGGATGGGTATGATGCACAGCTGCCTTCGGCTGAGGTGCTGGAGCCTTGGCTGGCAGAAATTGGGAGCGGCGTGCCACTTGGTGAGGAAGCAGACTGGACCACCCCTTGGGAGCCTCGGTTCTCCCAGGTCGCTTTATGGTGACGCATCATATGTTGACGCAGGGCCGTGGTGCCAACATTTGGACCCTGGCCACGCTTCACCTTTTGCCTACATCTTGCATGTGACCATGTTACCCTCCTGCGGATGCTTCAGGAAAAACTGCCACACTGCCGAGTAGCTACTTTTCCCACCCCCTGGCCTCACTGATTCACTGCTGCTGTTGCCAACTCCAGGAACCCCTGCTCCACTACCTCCCGATAAGGTAGACTGCCGCACAGCAGGTGCTCTACCCCGGCCCCGGCCCCGGCCGGCTCCAGCCTTTGGAATTGTGCCCCCATGCTGACTGCTACCACCTTGCTGCCTCAGCTGCTGCTGCAAACTGCGCCCCTCTTCTCCTGATGATGACGATGAAGCCCCTTCATCACCCGGCTCCCAAGTGCGATCGGCTTCATCGGCATCATCATTATCACCGAGTTGTGGCTGTACGTCACTGATGTTCGTGGATTCGTCAACAGTGTCTGGCACAGGAGCTGGAACGCTCGCAGCACCCACGACACTGTCCACATCACTATTTGTCTGCCTAGCTAAAGAAGCCACCTCCATTTCTTGGCTGGGCAGTAGCTGCTGACTGTCCTCTATCTGATCGCCCTCCTCACTAAAGAGTGGAGCTGAACCCAAAGCATAGGATACGTCGCTGGGGGAGGGAACGGCGTAGGACAGAGGCAATGGGAGGACAGGGACTGCTCTCGGGGCATGCCAACTCAGGGTTGTGTCAGAGGAACCTACCGACCCTAGACTGGGGGTCTAAGACGTAAGTTGAGATGATGTTGTTGATGAGCGCGTTAACCAATCTACCACGGCAGATGCGTTACTGGTGGAGACCCGACCACTAGCAGATACTGGCAGATTAGGTCTCTCAGCGTGACTCCTGCTGCTACTGCAACCCAGTCTGCTGCGAGCTCTGCCTGCGGAATCTTGGCCTCTGCCACTCCTCTTTTCACTTCCAGGCACTTGTCTGCCCGACATAGTCTAACTGGCGTGGTAGTAGGTGATATTTTAAGAACCCCCAGGCAGCGGTGGGTCTATATGAAACAGAATATAATGCACACCAAAAGTGAGCAGTAACACTCAGCCTCCAACAGGCCTGCTTAGTGTAAATAAGAGAGCTGCTTAGTGTAAATAAAGAGGGGTATGCTATGTTACAGAATGGGATGCCCCAACAGCCAGCAGTGCACCTGGCAGCAGTAATACTATGCACAGCAAAAGTGTCTTTATCAGGCCTAATTTCTATTAGAATAAGTGCAAATGGTTATGGTATTAAATAGAGGCTGATGTAGTCACAGAATGGGATGCCCCAAAAACCAGAGAGCACCTGGCAGCAGTAAGACTATGCACAGCAAAAGTGTCTTTATCAGGCCTAATTTCTATTAGAATAAGTGCAAATGGTTATGGTATTAAATAGAGGCTGGTGTAGTCACAGAATGGGATGCCCCAAAAACCAGAGAGCACCTGGCAGCAGTAAGACTATGCACAGCAAAAGTGCCTTTATCAGGCCTAATTTCTATTAGAATAAGTGCAAATGGTTATGGTATTAAATAGAGGCTGGTGTAGTCACAGAATGGGATGCCCCAAAAACCAGAGAGCACCTGGCAGCAGTAATACTATGCACAGCAAAAGTGTCTTTATCAGGCCTAATTTCTATTAGAATAGGTGCAAATGGTTATGGTATTAAATAGAGGCTGGTGTAGTCACAGAATGGGATGCCCCAAAAACCAGAGAGCACCTGGCAGCAGTAAGACTATGCACAGCAAAAGTGTCTTTATCAGGCCCAATTTCTATTAGAATAAGTGCAAATGGTTATGGTATTAAATAGAGGCTGGTGTAGTCACAGAATGGGATGCCCCAAAAACCAGAGAGCACCTGGCAGCAGTAAGACTATGCACAGCAAAAGTGTCTTTATCAGGCCTAATTTCTATTAGAATAAGTGCAAATGGTTATGGTATTAAATAGAGGCTGGTGTAGTCACAGAATGGGATGCCCCAAAAACCAGAGAGCACCTGGCAGCAGTAATACTATGCACAGCAAAAGTGTCTTTATCAGGCCTAATTTCTATTAGAATAGGTGCAAATGGTTATGGTATTAAATAGAGGCTGGTGTAGTCACAGAATGGGATGCCCCAAAAACCAGAGAGCACCTGGCAGCAGTAAGACTATGCACAGCAAAAGTGTCTTTATCAGGCCTAATTTCTATTAGAATAAGTGCAAATGGTTATGGTATTAAATAGAGGCTGGTGTAGTCACAGAATGGGATGCCCCAAAAACCAGAGAGCACCTGGCAGCACTAATACTATGCACAGCAAAAGTGTCTTTATCAGGCCTAATTTCTATTAGAATAAGTGCAAATGGTTATGGTATTAAATAGAGGCTGGTGTAGTCACAGAATGGGATGCCCCAAAAACCAGAGAGCACCTGGCAGCAGTAAGACTATGCACAGCAAAAGTGTCTTTATCAGGCCTAATTTCTATTAGAATAAGTGCAAATGGTTATGGTATTAAATAGAGGCTGGTGTAGTCACAGAATGGGATGCCCCAAAAACCAGAGAGCACCTGGCAGCAGTAAGACTATGCACAGCAAAAGTGTCTTTATCAGGCCTAATTTCTATTAGAATAAGTGCAAACGGTTATGGTATTAAATAGAGGCTGGTGTAGTCACAGAATGGGATGCCCCAAAAACCAGAGAGCACCTGGCAGCAGTAAGACTATGCACAGCAAAAGTGTCTTTATCAGGCCTAATTTCTATTAGAATAAGTGCAAATGGTTATGGTATTAAATAGAGGCTGGTGTAGTCACAGAATGGGATGCCCCAAAAACCAGAGAGCACCTGGCAGCAGTAAGACTATGCACAGCAAAAGTGTCTTTACCAGGCCTAATTTCTATTAGAATAAGTGCAAATGGTTATGGTATTAAATAGAGGCTGGTGTAGTCACAGAATGGGATGCCCCAAAAACCAGAGAGCACCTGGCAGCAATAATACTATGCACAGCAAAAGTGTCTTTATCAGGCCTAATTTCTATTAGAATAAGTGCAAATGGTTATGGTATTAAATAGAAGCTGGTGTAGTCACAGAATGGGATGCCCCAAAAACCAGAGAGCACCTGGCAGCAGTAAGACTATGCACAGCAAAAGTGTCTTTATCAGGCCTAATTTCTATTAGAATAAGTGCAAATGGTTATGGTATTAAATAGAGGCTGGTGTAGTCACAGAATGGGATGCCCCAAAAACCAGAGAGCACCTGGCAGCACTAATACTATACACAGCAAAAGTGTCTTCATCAGGCCTAATTTCTATTAGAATAAGTGCAAATGGTTATGGTATTAAATAGAGGCTGGTGTAGTCACAGAATGGGATGCCCCAAAAACCAGAGAGCACCTGGCAGCACTAATACTATGCACAGCAAAAGTGTCTTTATCAGGCCTAATTTCTATTAGAATAAGTGCAAATGGTTATGGTATTAAATAGAGGCTGGTGTAGTCACAGAATGGGATGCCCCAAAAACCAGAGAGCACCTGGCAGCAGTAAGACTATGCACAGCAAAAGTGTCTTTATCAGGCCTAATTTCTATTAGAATAAGTGCAAATGGTTATGGTATTAAATAGAGGCTGGTGTAGTCACAGAATGGGATGCCCCAAAAACCAGAGAGCACCTGGCAGCAGTAAGACTATGCACAGCAAAAGTGTCTTTATCAGGCCTAATTTCTATTAGAACAAGTGCAAATGGTTATGGTATTAAATAGAGGCTGGTGTAGTCACAGAATGTGATGCCCCAAAAACCAGAGAGCACCTGGCAGCAGTAATACTATGCACAGCAAAAGTGTCTTTATCAGGCCTAATTTCTATTAGAATAAGTGCAAATGGTTATGGTATTAAATAGAGGCTGGTGTAGTCACAGAATGGGATGCCCCAAAAACCAGAGAGCACCTGGCAGCAGTAAGACTATGCACAGCAAAAGTGTCTTTATCAGGCCTAATTTCTATTAGAATAAGTGCAAATGGTTATGGTATTAAATAGAAGCTGGTGTAGTCACAGAATGGGATGCCCCAAACACCAGAGAGCACCTGGCAGCACTAATAATATGCACAGCAAAAGTGTCTTTATCAGGCCTAATTTCTATTAGAATAAGTGCAAATGGTTATGGTATTAAATAGAGGCTGGTGTAGTCACAGAATGGGATGCCTCACAGCAGACTTGAGATCAGTTCAGTATATATGCACAGTTAGTGTATAAGCAGCCTGAAAACGCTAACAAAGCCAGTCAGCCAGCCAGTAACACTCAGGCTGGATGAAAAAAAAAAAATCTCCCTGTGACTGCCTCTGATTTATCCTAACTTTCCCTGCTTTTCGCTGACTTTCTGTCTGTCTCCTGCCTGTCTCCTGCCTGTCTTCTGTCTGTCCCTGTCTGTCCCTGGCTCTCTGTCTCTCCCTCACTACAGCAGCATCCTGTCTCTCACAAATGCAATAGAGAAATGAGGAAAAGCAAGATGTCCGCCGACTTAAATAGCGCTGTGACGTCACCGGGCTTGCTGGCTGCTGATAGGCTGCATGTGACTGTCCCAGCTTGCACTGGCGCGGGGTTGATGTCTGGACATGTCCCGTCCGCCATCTTAAAATGCCTGTAATGCAAATGAATGGATGTTAAAGGAAAACTTCGAGCGATCGAATCGCGGGGAAATTCGGATTCGATCCGAATCGAATTTTTCATGAAATTCGGATCGAATCCGGGTTCGTCCGGATCGATTCGCTCATCCCTAGTCATTAATTATCATCAGTTTAATATAACTGGTTAATCATACACTCAACTATAATCCTACAAAATATACATGTAATATGTGTACCTAGAAAAACTGCAATTTTGGAGGCAGAAGTTCTGAGGGGTGGTGACACCAAATAATGATTAGATTTTGATTTGTCTTTCAATCATTGTCTTAGCATTTTGTAAATTGATAAATGCAATTTTTAAAAGCATTTTTACTTTCTGGCATTTTTTCCACACTTGCTTAAAAGTTTTGCCCAACAGTGTAATTACCATATTTTTGACCCATAAGACGCACTTCTGTGACGCTGATTGTGTCAGTAAGGTAAATGGACATAGCCGGATCGGTGGCAAGGTTAAGAAGTATTTTTTTAACTGCTTCAGCGCAGTGATGGAGGTGAGGGTTCTGCCTGCTGCTTTTCATAGGGGATTGGGGGGAATCTGCATGCTGCCTATTATGGGGGAATTGAAGGGAGTCTGAACATTGCCTATTAAAGGGGATTGGGGTGTCTGCCACTACCTATTAAAGGGGATTGGGGAGAGTCTGCATACTGCCTATAAAAGGGGATGGGGGGTCTGCACACTGCATATTAAAGGGAATTATGGGGAGAATAAATAGTGCCTATTAAAGGGTATTGGGGAGTCTGCACACGGTATATTAAAGGGGATTGAGGTGAGTCTGCATGCTGCCTATTAAAGGGGATTGGGAGAGTCTGCACATTCATTCTGCCACATCATGTTCTTGGGGGGGTTATTTTAGCAAACTATTTGGTTCAGAATTTTTTTTTCTTATTTTTCTCCTCTATACCTTAGCACGGCCTATGGCCAGAGTTGTGTCTTATTGTACTAATATTACAGTAAGTTTGCCTTATTTTGTCATAAAAGTAATTTTAGATGAACTTTGATTATGGTGGATAATAAGGCCGATTCACAGCCTCTTTTATGTGCATTTAGACATGAAAAAGCATGTGTATGCGTATTTTTTCTGTATTTTTTGGGCCATTTTTGCATTTCTCGTCAACTTTCTTCTTTGTATTTCAATTGTCATGGGTGCATATAAGGTTTTTCGTTTGCGTATTTACTGTGTAATTTCTTCATATTGTTTTCGTGTAGATGCGTATAAGCCATGATTACTGAGGGCTTGCGCATGATTCAGAGCCCTGATTAGGAGGCCAGTAAAACTGAATATTTCCGGCTGCACTTATGGTCAGTATTTGCTTGTGAGTTTAGGCTTTCGTGGTGTTTGTGAGAATGGAATGGATTGCTCTGACGACTCTTTTGCTGAAATGGAGCGGCTGCAACATCATGTCACACTTTGTATGTGTCTTATGGACTTGGGAATGCATCGGCCACGTCTGGATGTTAATCGCATGCATGACATTGAGGTATTTAAGCTGACCCGACTTGACAGTGTTTGCCTCGAGAAACTCTATTGTGTGTTGCAGTCATGGTTGGTCCCCACTACATGCAAGGGGCATGTAATTGCAGGCATGACCAAATTGGTTCGCTGCCTGCAATTTCTGGTGAACGGCTCGCTCCAGAGGCTGGGCACCCTGTCCATGCCTACACTGAGTCGCACCCTCAATAAGTTTCTCGATGGCATGGCTACCTTGGTGGACAAATACATTTGTTTCCTTGACATCATGGTAGCCTGGAATGCGGTCAAGTTTGGAATTTATGAGATGGCCAATATGCCTAATGTTATGGGTGATATTGATTGCACGCATATGGCGTTGGTGCCTCCAGTTGCTGATGAGTATCTATACAGGTATGTCTTTGTTTGCCCTTTGCCTCTTTCATTTTTGTATTGAATGTTTTAAGTAGTCTAGCTTCACCATATTTAATGTTTAATTTCACCTTGCAATGTATTTGCTTTTCTAAAGTGGACCTCAATCTCCCCTTTCATCTAGTAGCCCCAAAGGCATTAATGTATTTAGCCATTTCCTTGTTCTTTTTAACACACAAGTTAAGACCTTACACTATCAGACTTTAACCCTTTAACTGCCAGCCTACCTGGAGATTTTGTCACCCTTTGTTGCCAGACCAATTTGCACTATTTTGCGCTCCACATGTTCAACTGTGATTTTTGAAGGGATTTCCAGGAATTTCCCAGGGAAATTATATATTGTTTTTTTCAGCCAGTCTGGGCTTTAACATGAAATGTCTTGTTTGTCATTTTTTAGGTGTATTCTCAATATTTATGGGTTAAATATGTGAAAAAAAAAAATAAATAATTTTTTTCTTACAATTTATAGTGTTTTTTGTAATAAAAAATGTAAGTTTGTCAATAAAATCTTATTGCGTGTGAAATCCCAATTTCTCCCAGTTACAGCGGTACCACATATGTATTGGTAGACACCCTTTCCTGCCCAGGAGACTCCCCCAAACTGAAACTGCGCTTTAGGTAAATTAAAAAAAAAATACAACTGTAATATGTGCTATGCGCACCTTGTAGTTTTGCAAGAAAAACAACCCTTTACATTTGAAATACCCCCAACAAACTATATATTCTCTGGTACACACCTCAAGCTTTCTAGGAGTACCAGGCTTGTTGACGTGGCCACAGTTTTCTGCAAGTAATCCCTCAATATATTCTTTGGTTGCACAGGGTTTCCCTAAAAAAAAGGCCACATTTTCCTAAAAAAAAACCTATATGCAAACAAGAAAAAACCTGAAGATCTGAAAAAGCAAGGTCCCCTGAACAGAAAAATACCCAACATGCATAGGTACTGTCAAGGGAAGAGTTGCCAAACACCGCAAAGTAAAGCGTGTGCGTAACAGTAATTTCACTTGAAAATTTCAGCTCTGCAGACAAAGTGTGCTTCTAGCACTTTTTCTACCAAAACAACCCTTTACATTTGGAATACCCCCCATCAACCATATATTCCCTGAAAGTACACATGTTAAGCTTTCTAAGTGTACCCAGCTTGTTGTAGTGAGCTCATCTTTCTTAGGTTGCACAGTGTTTCACTAAAAAATGTATTAAAAAAGCAGAATAAAAACCACCTTTTTTTTAAATATCTAAATGCAAACAAGAAAAAACAAGTTAAATCTTAAAGCGCAAGGTCCCCCAAGCAGAACAATACCCAACATGCATAGGTACCTTTAACCTTTTAACTTCCAGCCTACTTGAGATTTTGCCACCCTCTGCTGACAGGATATATTTCACCATTTTGCGTGATGTTTAACTGTGATTTTTGCAGGAATTTCCAAGAAAATGGCATATTCTCTTTTTGCGGCAGACTTTATGCTTTAACATGAAATGTCTTGTTTGTACTGTTTTTTTTAAATATTTTTAAGTAAATAAAAAAATATATATTTTTAAAAATGTCTCCTTTATTTAAACTAAAACATTTATTTTATTAAAAAAACATATTGCATGTGAAAGCTCCAATTCTCGCGATTACAATGATACCACACATGTATCAGTAGCCCCCTCGTTCCTGCCCAGGAGATCCCCTAAACTAAAATAAATTACTTATTACAAATAAAATACAACTACTATCCACACTATAAAAACCCATAAAATTCTCAAAAGAATGTTGTGAGGTTCCCCCAACCCAGCATTAACCAGTCTGGGCACCAGCTATGGGGCTTGAAGAACAGGGTGCAGGGGCCAGCTTTGGTGCCCCCCCGCCCTGCCTGCTACAAGCCCCAAGGCCTAATAGCCATGGGCTCTTCTGCCCCTCGGGCTTTGGGGAGGCAGGTAACAGGGGGGGCTCGGGGTTAATGGCAAGTCACCCGCTAGCTGCAGGTGACTTGGAAGACCCAAAGCCTTGTTAACTGGTATAGGGGTCTCATAGATCCCTTACCAGTTCACAAAGGGTTAAATGTAAAAAAATATGCAGACAAAAAAATATTTTATTATGTTTTTTATTATGTTTTTTTAATACACCTCCCATCCATCGCGGAGCACCTTGTCCCACGCTGATCACTTTGGCTTCTGCTCTCCTGCTGTTGCTGGAAGCCTTTTATACTGGGTGACAGGTAACATGGGGTTAATTAAAAAAAAATACCCTTAAAAATCTGGCCCAAAAAATGGCATGAGGTCCCCCCTGTCATGCATAACCAGCCCGGGACCAGCTATGTAGGACTTGTAGAACAAGGCCCCTGGCCCTGCAGGCTACAAGCCCACATAGACTCTTTTTGGGGGGTCGGGGGTTAATGGCAAGTCACCTGCTAGCCACAGGTGATTTGCCAGCCCCCAGCTTTGTGAACTGGTATAGGGATCTCATGGACCACTTACCAGTTCACAAACAGTCAAAGAGAACACACACAGTAAAAATTATTTTATTAAAAAAAAAAAAATTTTTTTTACTCACCTCCGACTGTCAGCTTCTATGTCCCTTGCTGATCCGATGACAGATGCCGGTGTTCGGCGGCCACAGGAGGGTGGGGGGAGACAGGAGATCAGAGGATTTCCTACCTCCTCCTTCTCTCGCCACCGATCAACTGCATCTGACAGCTGAGAGGCTTGGAGCTGGCATGACAAATGACATGACACTAATGCCGGCCGCTGCTGAAATGGGGGGGGGGTGGAAACTACTCCGAGCACTCTCCTGCAGCCGGAGGAGCCCCGATGGGTGATCGGTGCCCCCCAGGGTGAAGGGAAGACCGGGGCGGATCGAATGAGGGGTCAGGTAAGTGTTTTTGTTTAATTTTTCAGGTTTTAGCAGGGGTTGGAGCCCCCCAGGGTGAAGGGAAGACCCAGCCGGATCGAATGAGGGGTCAGGTAAGTGTTTTTGTTTAATTTTTCAGGTGTTAGCAGGGGTCAAATTCAGGCACGTAAAATTTACATGGCTGGCGTTTAATGGTTGGAGAGGCAGCCACGTAAAATTTACCTGGCTGGCGGTTAAAGGGTTAATGTACTCAGCCAAAGAAGCCAATCTTACCAGTGGTTGTCCCTTCCTGCATAGCATCTGTTCACTCATTGTAGGTGTGCTTTAATGTAGCTTTGCTTTTGACCGGTGTGCTTTGTGCCTTTTGTGTAGGAACCGTAAACTTGGACATTCCATCAGTGTGTTGTTTTTCTGCATAAGATGACTTAATCTAGACACATACCTTGTGTTCATAAACAATGGCTAATCTATCTGCTTCCATGTTGGGCAGGTTATGAATGTATTGGATTACACACTTTAAAATTCACTAATTTAAATAAGTATGAGTTGGCATGTTATTTCTTTTCTGTTATATTGGCCTTTGATGGTCCACCAACAACATGATGGCATCAAGAACAAGGCAATTGTAATGAGTCATATGTCTTTGGATATCAAGCAACCCAAACATTAGAACTACTTACCAACTGCAGCATCATTCAGGTTGGAATCAATAGTCCCTGGCAAGCCATGGAGTGTGGCAGGGTGCGGTAGTCCATAAACCAGTTCCTCTGCAGGTGTAAAAGTTAATTTTAGTGGTAGTCCACCTTCAGTTTTCAACCTTAAAGAAACAAAAAAAATAAATGGTGTCATGCCAAGGTAATGCCCAACATCAAAATCCACAAAAGCACAATGCATTGTTTTCCCTGTTGCTTGCGCTTGTTGAGTCTCTGTAGCACAGCATATTTTATGTCTTCAAATTTTCATTGCACCTAATCCCCATCTTCTTTTCGGGCCCGCACTATTCACCTGCTGGGTTCTGGCCTCCCAGATGCGGTATCTTACAGATTTTGCAGTTGCTCTCGAACTTTGCCCATAAAGCTCATCAAAATGGCCTGACACAGCCGTGGCCAAAGCCATACATTAGGCTTCACTAAATCTGCCCCGTCGATGGTGTGGGTCAACAAAGCTTTGGGCATCATCTCCTTGGGTGCTGGGTGGAATGGGGGACATGTGGCCTGGAGGTGTGGTAGACAAATCTGAGTGGGTGGAGATTGGTGTGGCCAAAGACTGCACAGGGCTAGTTTGCAGGCTGGATGTGTTGTCCTGGGTGGCCCATGATGTGGCAGGCATGGATGGTGATGGTGAGACAAGGCTCTCCATATTTGAGCTGTCCTGCTGAACTCCAGTGGTAGAGGGGGTTGTTGGGGGCTGATGTGCCTTACCCTTCCCTTTGCTCTTCTTCTCCTTCACATTCCTGCCAGAGGTTTTTATAGGGCCAGCACTATGTCTGGGGCTAGCAGTATTACACCTGCCTCTGCTCTCCTTTACCTTGTCAGTCTTGGTGGAGAAGTTCTGGGCCGGACGTTCACTACGTGTGGGGCTAACAGTGGTCGGCCTACAAGATGGCATCCCACTGCTCTTCTTTGCCTTTCCTCTCTTGGTGTTAGTGGGCATGGATGGGTGAGCAGTAAGGGTAGGGCTGATCTGCCATGCCCTGGTAGTTGGCCTGCTGCTGGCTGTTGTTTGCTGACATGAGCTTGCAGGCGAATGGTGGAGGGACCCATGATGAGAGCTTTCAGGGTGCTCTGCTTCAGGCTGGTTGCGGCCCTTGTGGCTGTGTTTTCTCCCAGTAATTTTTCACTGGTGAGAATGAAAATAGATGTATGGGAGTTGAGCCGGCTCTACCTTAACATCTTATACTTCCCCACTACGTCACCGTGTATGCCCACACACCGAGGTTTTGACGCATGCCAACTTCCGGGAATCTGACTGGGGTGCGTCATATGACCCATATATCATCCCCAACATGGCACCTTCGCTGTTCACCCGTGACCAGCAGGATACCATCATGCACGTAAGTACACAGTATCAGAATTCTGCACAAGAGTGTGGCCCGCCCTGAGGCTACGAGGCCGGCCAAGGCTGGTAAGAACTGGTGGACGTGGAGGTGGTGCATCTGAGCCCCAAGTTTACCTGCACCAACCAGCAGAGGCGGAGGCAGATATGTTGGGCAGGGAGTCTGAAGATAATGGAGGACAAAAGGACTCAGGTATGAACATCACACACAAACACACACACAGGAAGGCCAAAATGTCCCCGCGGGTGAGCGGTGAGGGGGTGGAGGTGCTCCAATACAACCTCAACAAGAAGAAGGTGGGTGATGTACCACACATAAAAGAGAAGGTAAGAAACACCTCAAACACATTCACTAACTATTGGTTTTGTTTTCTTCTAAAGACTCGGATCAAGAGGTTTGGCTCCTAGTCCCCAACCCCCGAAACCACCACCAGCCTAGTAAGTGTTAAGACAAGTGACTTTTTACTAACATGGCTTCAACAGGTTGTCAACATGTGTTTTAGGAATGAAATAAGCCTTTTAGTCAGTTTACTCCAGCCTTTTGCTGGAGGAAATTCACTCTGGAAATTGACACATTTGCACACGCTTTTCTGCCCTCAAAACAACCCATAAATCAGCCACAGGTGCCAGTTTGGGGCGCCAAATTTGTGTTCACTGAGAATTTCAGGCACAAGTTTACCTATTGGCTCGCTCTTGTGCGCAAATTTCCACCTTAAAAAATACAGTTCAAGTTTTGATGAACATAAATCAGGAGGATGCCTGGCACTCCAAAAATGATACAGATGCACAGATGCGATGAGTACTTCGTGGATAAACTTTTTTTAGGATCCAATTAGAATCCTTTCAAGCAGAGGTTGAAGCAGGTTAAGAGACATTCTAGCTTCCAAAAGCAGACAAATTTGTGGAAGATAATCATTAACTCTTATGTACTGGCAGATATCTGGTCCTTACATAACGCCCTGTTTCTATTTTTTCTAAGGACACTTCTATTGTGTCAAGTCAACAAGGTCCTTAGTTTGTTTGGACAATGGATCAATAACCTTGCTGAGAGCATCAAGTATGAAGAGCACTATACTGAGAAGTAACACAGTGTACAATTAATAAATATAAGCTTCACCAAAAAGAAACTTGGCTTGTTGAATTAAGGTAATTACAATTACTATTTGTGTTCAGTAATATAAGTAACTTAAGAAGCACATTTGGTTTTACAACCATTGTACAATCTCAGACCCTTGTCAGAAGTGGGCTTAGCTACAAATGCAACCTTTGCTGGCTTTAGGTGTTATTCATCAACATTCTATTGATTTCATGTAAGACCTTTGAACGGGGCAGTTTCTATGTGAATTTGTTCTGCGGAAAGAAAAAAAATCTTATGGTGCTGCTGCTGTCCTGTATGTGCCATTCCTCTTTCTTAGCAGCAGGCAATCCCCCGATGACAGAGACCAAGATTATGGTGTCCCTCCATACACACTTGTCTGCTCCTAGAAACGACCCTGCCTATGAAATTCCTGGAGATTCCTTGCTCTTTGCTGGAAGGAGAGGACGTACTGAAGTGGTTAATACTAAAAAAAAAGATACACAGGGTGCAGGAGGAAAGATTAGAGATGCTGTAAGTCAGCCTGTACAGAGCCACTCTTATTGTCAAGGACCCATGTACAAAGTAAGCAAACTCACATAAAAAACAAATATACAGTAATGTCACATAAGTGACAGCAAAAGCTCTAAAATCAAGCCAAATATTAAAGGATGTGTTCAGCCAAAACAAATAAGGACTATTTACAGTATCTTTTCCCCCTTACTGATTTCTGAGACTGGATCCTGGGGCATGCATACACCTCAGAGATTCTTTAGAGTTTGTCCACCACTACATATGCTCAACCTGTGGTCCGGGGGCCAAATGTGGCTCTCAGAGCCATCTGATGTGGCTCCTGACCTGCTTTGGAGAAAGTGGGAGTGGTGAATAGAACTGTAAAGGTAGTTTAACGCTTGCCAGCCTACCTAGAGTTTTGTCACCCTCTGTTGCCAGACCATTTTTCACTTATATTGTTTTCTTCAGCAGAGTCTGGGCTAAAAGCCTTGTTTGTATTTTTTGTGTGTTTGCAATATTTTTGAGTTAAATATGTCCAAAATAATAAAAAAAAACTATTTCTTACAATATGTAGTTTTTTTTGTAATAAAAAAATGTAAGTGTTCCAATAAAATCATATTGCACGTAAAAGCCCAATTTTTCCCAGTTACAACGGTACCACATATGTATTGGTAGACACCCTTTCCTGCCAAGAATACTCCCCAAAATAAAACAGCGCTTTAGAAGATTTTCAGATAAAATACTGCTATGCGCACCTTGCAGTTTTTCAATAAAAACAACCCTTTATATTTGAAATACCCCCACAAACTCTATATCTTCTGGAAGTACACACCTCAAGCTTTCTAGCATACCAGACTTGTTGATGTGGGCACAGTTTGCTGGAAGTAACCAATCGATGAATTCTTTGGCTGCATAGAGTTTCCCTGAAAAAAGAATTAAAATCAGGATCAAAGCGATTTTCCTAAAATAACAAGATTCAAACAAGAAAAAACAAGTTAGATCTGAAATAGCAAGGTCCTTTGAACAAAACAATACCCAACATGCATAGCTACTTTCATTGGTAGGGTTGCCAAACACCCCAAAGTAAAGCATGAGCATAAGGATAATTGTACTTTAAAATTTCAGCTCTGCAGACAAACTGTGCACCTTGCGCTTTTTGAACCAAAACAATCATTAACATTTGAAATACACCCCACAAACACTATATTCTTTAAAAGTACAGTTTCTAGGTGCTTTCTAGGTGTACATAGATTGCTGTAGTGGGTGCTCCCAGGGCTTTTTTTTAATTTGTAAGGGTTTAAAACCCTGAAAAATTAAGGAAAGGGGTGTGGGGTCCCACCCTTCCCAGTGAAAACAGCCTGGGCAACAGCTATGGAGGCTTGTGGAACAGGGCATGGAGGTCAGCCTCGATTCGGTGGACCCTCGGCCCTGAAGGCTAAAAGCCCACATAGCTCTAGGGGGCAGTAGGCTCTTCTGCCCCCCGAGCTTTGTGAAGCCAGGTAATGGGGCCAAAGGGTTATTCGCAAGTCACTCGTTTGCCACAGGTGACTTGCTAGTCCTTCAAGCCTTGTGAACTAGTCACTTTACTAAGGGTTTACTGTAAAAAAAACACTGACACAGTCATAGCAAAATGTAATTTATTCTTTACTCCCCTGATCCTCTGTCCCACGCCGCTCTGTGTACCTTTGCCGATACAATGACAATTGGCAGTGATTGCTGGAGAGGGAGGGGATTAGAGTTCCCTGTCCCTCCACCAGCTCTACACCGTTCCCTAGCGGCATCTGAGAGGATTATCGACAATGGAGAAGCGGGATGATGTCATCCGTCCCATCCAAAAAAGGTAGGGCTAGCATCAGCCATCGCCCCCTGCATGAAGAGTAGACCCGGCCAGATCGATCGCAGACAAAGGTGAGTCTGTATGTTTTTTTTCTTACTTACTTATTATTTTAATACATGGAAGTGTCAGCTACGTTAGTCTCGCGTAGCTGGCACTAAAAGGTAGGAGAGGCAGCTACGTGAGACTCATATAGCTGCCATTAAAATTGTTAAAGGAGGACTATCGTGAAAAAATGGCCCAATGATAAAGATCTATATAAATATGCTGCTTGGTGAGAGGAGGGGTCACTTATACACCCAGCATCAAATATAACCAGCCAGGCTTGTTTATTTCTTTTAATGGAAGGAAGAGGAAATCAGGGGGGATAGGTTCTGTCCTCCCTGATACACTTAGAGGCCGATTCATCAATAGCGCCAGGTAGCGACAGATGAGCGACTGTAGCGTGATTTTTTCAGCGCCAGCCAGTATTCGCTGTGCTTGGCCGGCATTAGCTTGATGACAGCGACTCAGTCGGTGTGCGGTAATGTTGAATACGGGCTGGGGGGTCGCTGTTTCACAGGTCCAGCGTTGTATGTGAGCGCCTGACAACGAATGGCCAGAGCGAACGGCTAGCTTCATATTCATCAAAAAATCACGCTCCGAATGTGCTGTCGCTGTCCATTCCTTGTTTAAACCCCAGAGCGCTGGCGGCGATGTGTATTAACTAGTTTTTAACCCCTAAACAACCATATTTTTTGAATGTAACATTATACATGTTTTTAGAATCATTTTGTAATATGAATACATTAATCTCAGACCTGTTAGATCAATTCTGCACATATTTTTTTTTTTTTTTTTTTACTTAAAAATAAATCCTAACATTGCAGAAGTGTTCTCCGATTTTTTGACATTAAAAAAAAAAAAAAAAAAATGATTACCAATTAATTATGATTAATTATAGATTGCTCCATTGAAATGCATTGGACATCGCCAGGGAACGACAGCTCATACCTGGCGCTGTGAGGGAATTTGCAGCGGCGCTGTTCGGTCCAGGCGGCTTCATGATGAATGCCGCGCTAGCCGTCGCTCTCGCCGGCGCTAGCCTCATTTAGCTTGATAAATGCGTCATTGTGACCGCCGCCGGGCGTACTTGAGTCGGTAGTCGCCGTTAGCTGCCGCTACCTGGCGCTCGTCAGACACTACCTGGCGCTATCGCTTGATGAATAAGGGCCTTAGAAAACTGTCATCCCTGGATTTTATTCCTGCCAGGAGAATAAACCATAAGCATGACGGGAATTTTATTCATTTCAGGTGTATAGGTGACCCCTCCTCTCATTAGCTAATGTGTTTTTATGGATTTTTGATATTAGAGTATTTTGGGACTCACTCCTTTATTAAAGGTTCAGTAAGGATGGGAGGTTGCAAGGAGAGTGAAAGTGCCAATTAGAGGTGGTAGCAGTGGCTTGGAGGAAAGTGGTCTAATTGATAGTGCAACAAATCCCTGGGTGAAATCCCTAGCATTATAACAGGATGACAGGTTTTTCTACATTTAAAGGGACATTACAAGAAAAGAGTGGCATGTATTCTGATTTTCAACCTATTTATTGTGGCCCACGACCAGTTTCCAAATCGCCAAAGTGACCCACGCTCTTCAAAAGGTTGAGCACCCCTGTTGTAAGTGTTTTGAGTTTAAAGGGTTAAAGGAGATTTGAAGAGAGTCTGCATGCTGACTATTAAAGGGGATCGGGGGGAGTCTGCACCTTGCCAATTGAAGGGGATTGGGGGGAAGTCTGCACACTGCCTTTAAAAATGGGCTCAGGAAGTCTGCATTTTGCTTTTTATAGGGAACTGGGGGGATTCTAATAAAGTGTGAAAAGCCGGCAACTTGCAGCAATAAAATTCAGTCCTTTATTTTTGAATCGTTGGCATACTCAAAACAGGCAATCTCATAAAGGAAAAGGGATAAAAGCCTCCGTCAACGCGTTTCAAACTGCCTGGTTCTTACTTGTGACATGGCAGGACTTGTAATCTAAAACTAGTACGTTTTGGGACGCTGGATGATGAGGAAGAAGTTGTGGGGGACAGAAGAATTATTCCTTTTTTTGTTTTTACCTGGGCAGTGGATCAACAACCATTTTTCTGATTGGGATGCCCCATCCCGCATACTCCACCTGCATACCTAATACCAGCATCTGTGTTCATCTGCCTCTGCTATTCGTGGCTGTTGGGTCTTGGGCCCACATGGCTGTGGGATGGCCAATCTGAGATGTTCAGTCTGGCAGTCACGTGTGGCACCAACCAGCAGGGGGGGCATGGTAGTGGGTGAGAATATCTGCCTGGTATAAGACTTGTAGGTGATATGAGCTGTGGGGCATCCCCCACTGCAGGACTAAACCTTCCAACAGTCACTTGACTTTCTGTGTAGTCTGGTTAATTGGCCAACATTGTATTGACAAAAGTAAATTAACTTTGTATATTAAAAATTTATTAAACACTAAAACTAAGATTAAAATAAATTGCCAGCTAGATATGACATAAAAGGTGTTTTTTTTCCACATTAACTGCCATATACTGTAACATCTAATTTAGGTTAAGAATTAAAGTGGACCAACACCCAGGATTTTGACTATCCTGGGTCTTGGTCCACTTCGGTGGGGCACCCCCGATCGGGGTGCCCCGCTGGGTGAAACCCCCCGATCACCCGAAAAACTCACCTCTCCCCGCTCCCAGCGCCGACGGACAAGCGGTTTGACAGCCGCGGACAAGTGGCTCCTCCGCCTCCTGCGCGTCACTCTTGACGCGCGCGCGCCCGCGCCGGACATTCACAGACGGCCGGTGCGGGCGCGCGCACGTCTAGAGGGGGCCGGCCGCCGAAGACAAGGTAAGGGGATTTGGGGTGTTTGGGGGGGTGGGGTTTCTCGGATGTCCCGCGGGGAGGGAGGTGATCGGCCCGGGAATCTTATAGATTCCCGGGTCGATCACCGGAGGGTGATGGTCCACTTTAAGCCTCCCAGGCTGCTGATGCCTCTCAGTATGCTCCATCAACCTTTTAAATGCCAAGTACGTTGAATCTACGTATTTGCTTCTCTGTCCATTATGTGCCAAGCACGTAGATTCTCATACCTGGCAATTTCCCCCAATAGTGCAAAAAAAGAAAAACACTTACCTCTTATGGCATCCAGTCTCCTCCTCTGACCCCCAGGGTCTTAAGTGGGGCAGAGAACACCCATTCTATGCCCCGCCCAGTAGTCTCTGATATATATCACCTTTTTGAGTACCTTTTATACCGGCGAGTGAGGTGATGTCAGCTCACTTCACCAGTTTAACCAGTGCCAAGCAAGTAGATTCTACATTCCATTCCGTATAATTCCGTATAACCTACGTGCCTGGTGCCTACAGAAAAAATAAGTAAAAACGTGGGGGGTCCTGATTTCCCCCCCGGGGCTCTTCTGGCTTCAGGAGAGAGCCCCCCCCCCCTTGCGCAACCGCTGTTCGCCACATACAGAGTAAAAAATGCAATTTACTCACATGCGGCTGAGGTCTCCTCTTCACCCAGGGGAGGGGCCTCCTTATGTCAATTTTTTTTAAAAGAACCCTTTATGTCCCATTGCTCAGCAGGTATAACAGGCTTCTAGCAGCAGCAGAAGTGCAGAAGCCAGAGTGATGGCGTAGGACACAGTGGTTGGGGTGGATGGGAAATAAGTATTACAAAAAAAATTAATAAAATATTTTTTTCTGATGTGTATCGGTGTCTTTCCATGAGGCCCCTATACCAGTTTACAAGGCTTCAGTTCTGGCAAATCACCTGCAGCTAGCACCCAGCCCAGGGGGAGCAGAAGAGCCCGGGGCTACAAGGCCGTGGGGGCTTGTAGCCTGCAGGGTGGGGGCCACAAAAGTTTTTAACCCTTAAAATTAAAAAAAAGGGGTGCCCATAAGGGCAATTAACCCTTTATGTCCCAACACTCAGCAGGTTAAAAGGCTCCCATTAGCAGCAGGAGAGCAGAAACCAGAGTGATCATCTTGGGAGACAGTTCTCGGTGCTGGATCAATCGGAGGTTAAGTATTAAAAAAATAAAATAAAACAATATTTTTTTTCTGATATGGAGAGGGATCCCACACCATTTTTTAATTTAACCTTTTATAGTGTTGAAAGTAGTTGTAGTTTATTTGTAAATGTTCTAAAGTGCTCTTTTCAGTTTGGGGGGGACTCCTGGGCAGGAACGGGGGGCTACCGATTTTCTTAAAATACTTTTTTTAATTTAAAATAAACAAGACATATTTTAAAAAACATTTTTTTAAAACCTAGTGAAAATGACCTGTCAACAGAGGGTGACAACATATCAAGTAAGCTGGAAGTTAGAAGAGTTAAAAGTAGCTATGCATGTTGGGTATTGTTCTGTTTTGGGTACTTTGGGGCACTTTCAGATTTAGTTTGTTTTTTCTTGTTTACATATTGTTATTTTTGGAAAATTTGTTTTTTATTTAGCTTTTTTATACATTTTTAGGAAAACCCAGTGCAACCAAAGAATTATTTGAGGGATTACTTGCAGAAAGAAGAGCCCACTACAACACACTGGGTACGCTTAGAAAGTTTAACATGTGTACTTTCAGGGAATATATGTTTTGTGGGAAGTATCCCAAATGTAAAGGGTTGTTTTGGTAGAAAAACCACAAGGTGCGCACTTTGTCTCCAGAGCTGAAATTTTCAAGTAAAATTATCATTACGCACATGCTTTACTTTGGGGTGTTTGGCAACTCTTCCCTTGACAGTACCTATGCATGTTGGGTATTGTTCAGTTCAGGACATTGCTTTTTCAGATTTAACTTGTTTTTTCTTGTTTGCATATTGTTTTTATTAGGTAAATGTGGCATTGATGTTGCTTTTTTATTCTTTTTTTATTCTTTTTTTTAGGGAAACTCTGTGCAACCAAAGAATTCATTGAGGGATTACATCCCGAAAACTGTGTCCATGTCAACAAGCCTCGTATGCCTAGAAAGCTTGAGGTGTGTACTTCCAGAGAATATAGAACATAGTTTGTGGGGGGTATTTCAAATGTCATTTCAAAAGTATTTCAAAAACTGCCAGGTGCATTTCAGTTTAGGGGAGTCTCCTGGGCAGGAAAGAGTATCTACCAATACATATGTGGTGTCATTGTAACTGAGAGAAATAGGGCTTTTACACAAAATATGTTTTTATTGCAAAACTTAAATTTTTTATTACAAAAAAACACTACAAATTGTAAAATATAGATTTTTTTTTATTTCTTTGCACATATTTCACCCACAAATATTGAGAATACACTAAAACAAGGCCAAACAAGACATTTCATGTTAAAGCTCTAAAAAAAACAATATATAAAAAATAATCAAATCAATATCAAAATCAAAGTTGAACATGTGTAGCACAAAATATTGAAAATGGTCTGGCAAAGAGGGGAGAAAATCTCCAGGTAGGCTGGCATTGAAAGGGATAAAGGGCAGCAGCGGGAGAGAGCTGAGAAACTGGAGTGATTGGTTGGGCACAGTCCTCTACCCAGCTTCCACTGATCACTTCTGGTTGAAGACTGGCCAGCGTGGGTAAGTAGAAAAAAATATTAAAAGCCTTTTTTTACTAGTGTGCTTTTTTTGTTTTACATTTTACCCTATGTTAACTGGTAAGGGGTCCTTGAGATCCTCCTTGAGGGCAGGAGGGGCTGGCTAGTCACCTGCCCGGCAAGCGGGTGGCTTGCCATAACCTCCCACCCAATTACCTGCATTCCCAAAACCCAGGGTGGTGCAGAAGAGCCCACGGGCCACGTGGACTTAGCTCTTGGACTTAGCACGTGGACTTAGCTTCAAGGAATTTACCCTTGTTAGTGCTCATAGTAGTTGTATTTTAATCTCATAAAGCGCTCATTTCACTTTTATGGGGTATCCTGGGCAGAAATAGGTCCCTTTCTGCTGCCATGCTATCTTCTGTGATGCTATTTATTATAATATGAATTTACCCCCTCACATATGTATTGTGTATTGCAGTTTTATTGTACTGTATGTCTCATGTAAATAAAGTTGGCACACAACTTTGAAATGCGCCTTTACCTGTTATTGACCCACCCAATTTAACCCATCCTCCCACACCACCCCCTAATATTAATATGCAGAGGCACTAGCAGTCTCCTTACCAATAACTAATATGTAGAGTGTGCTAGCTGCCCCTCCTCCTTCCCTAAAGTTATTATGCCGTACAGGGTCAGCGTCAGCACCCGGCAAGCCTGGTCAGCTGCCGAGGGCCCCCACCCCCCAGGGAGGCCCACTGACAGCTCGCACAATATGGTTAACCCTTCTAGTGCAAGCCTAGTGCTAGCCTCTCCTACCGTTAAGTGTCAGCTACGTGAGACTCACTAAAAAGCAGCTCCAATAGGGGGTTGGAGGGCAAGCGGTCCTTCTTAGTTTTGGCCATGGAATATATAGACCCTTGACCCGCAACTTTCCACTGCAAAGGGGCCCATTGAGAACAGACCGTCCTAGGGCCCACATGAACCGGGAGCCGGCCCTGAAGCCGTATGTGCTAGTGGTTCTCTCCTCCACCCCAATAATTAAAGTTTTATCCAGGTACACTTACTTCCTCCCATTGTAAACTGAGTAATTTCAAAGCATCTCAAAATCTCGGATTATACTGTATGTAAATACCTTATATTTTGTAAGCAAATCCATTTTATTTGGAGCCCTAATATGACCTGGTGGTGCAGGAAATGGAGGAGAAGCACATAGGACAGGAATCAGGTAAGCTGTTTCTGACTTATTTTTGCTTCTGGGTTAGTATGTCCTTTTATTAGGCACAGTATGCTAGCAGTCCCCTCCCAAGGATTAATATGCATGGTAGAGTGTGGTCTTCAGATTGTATCTACATGAATAAAGTGGTGACAATCGAGACAACATACAGTACTAGCTTTTTTGTGCTATAATCGGTAAAGGTCAGATAAGATGAAAGGCTAATCGAGAGAAAAGAACACCAAGGCTACAAGCAGAAGTAAAAAGCAAATCTGATGAAAGAACATTATATATATATATTTATATTTATTTATATCTCCTTACATAATTCTTAAAATCTATATATTGCATACATAACACATAAAACAATTAGTAACTGGCCTGACACTAAAACACAGAAAAAAACAACATGGTGCTTTGTCCTTTACATTGCAGAAACTAACCAGCAGTTATTCCAACGTATGTTCAGCAATGAAGGCTTAAACCTTAGATCAGCAATCCACCACATTCCCCCAGCATTTCAAGCCTTGAATGTGGTCACCTTGGCAAAGATGCACAAAGCAACCTCCCCTGCTCTGTGTACACTCTTGCCTGCCCATTAACTTGGGGGCCGGGAGTAGGGATGAGCGAATCGATCTGGACGAACCTGAATTCGTTCCGAATTTCAGAAAAAATTCGATTCTGAACAAATCCGAATTTCCCCGCGATTCGATGGATCGAAGTTTTCCTTTAAACTCCATTTATTTCAATTACAGGCATTCTAAAATGGTGGATGAACATGTCCAGACATATCCCCTGGGGCAAGGTATCATGGGAAAGTCACATGCAGCCTATCAGCAGCCAGGAAGCCCGGTGACGTCACCGTGTTATATAAACTGGCAGCCATTTTCCTTGTGCGCAGTTCAGCGTTGTATTGCGGCCAGAGCAGAGCTGGTTACAGACAGGGACAGAGTTAGAGATAGGTAGGGAGAGTCAGAGAGACTGACAGAGAGGCAGAAAGAGAGGTAGACAGAGCCAGGGAAAGATAGTGAAAGATAGGGAAAAAACTGAACGATCCAGGTAGGGATAGCATTGAAGTGACAGGGAATTTTTTTTTTTATTTTCATTAGCCAGATCAGTTTTCAATTCAATTTCAGTTCTTTGTGCTGTAAACCTGCCTTGCCACTGTGCATCCTATCAATGCAGTGGCATATTTAACCCTATCTGTTACACACAAGCATTTCTCATAACTGGATTAGTTTTAATATTTTTTTGTCTGGTTTAAATACACCAGCCCACATGGGCATCCCAAACCAGCACATGTCACCCTATCTGTTATACTAAATAAGCGTTGTTCAGCATCATTTTAATTAAGCTATTGCATTTTGAATTGGTTTTTGTCTGCTTTAAATACACCAGCCCACATGGGCATCCCAAACCAGCACATGTCACCCTATCTGTTATACTAAATAAGCGTTGTTCAGCCTCATTTTAGTTAAGCTATTGCATTTTGAATTGGTTTTTGTCTGCTTTAAATACACCAGCCCACATGGGCATCCCAAACCAGCACATGTCACCCTATCTGTTATATTAAATAAGCGTTGTTCAGCCTCATTTTAATTAAGCTATTGCATTTTGAATTGGTTTTTGTCTGCTTTAAATACACCAGCCCACATGGGCATCCCAAACCAGCACATGTCACCCTATCTGTTATAATAAAAAAGTGTTGTTCAGCCTAATTTTAGTTAAGCTATTGCATTTTGAATTGGTTTTTGTCTGCTTTAAATACACCAGCCCACATGGGCATCCCAAACCAGCACATGTCACCCTATCTGTTATACTAAATAAGCGTTGTTCAGCCTCATTTTAATTAAGCTATTGCATTTTGAATTGGTTTTTGTCTGCTTTAAATGCACCAGCCCACATGGGCATCCCAAACCAGCACATGTCACCCTATCTGTTATACTAAATAAGCGTTGTTCAGCCTCATTTTAATTAAGCTATTGCATTTTGAATTGGTTTTTGTCTGGTTTAAATACACCAGCCCACATGGGCATCCCAAACCAGCACATGTTACCCTATCTGTTATAATAAATAAGTGTTGTTCAGCCTCATTTTAATTAAGCTATTGCATTTTGAATTGTTTTTTGTCTGGTTTAAATACACCAGCCCACATGGGCATCCCAAACCAGCACATGTCACCCTATCTGTTATACTAAATAAGCGTTGTTCAGCCTCATTTCAGTTAAGATATTGCATTTTGAATTGGTTTTTGTCTGCTTTAAATACACCAGCCCACATGGGCATCCCAAACCAGCATATGTCACCCTATCTGTTATATTAAATAAGCGTTGTTCAGCCTCATTTTAATTAAGCAATTGCATTTTGAATTGGGTTTTGTCTGCTTTAAATACACCAGCCCACATGGGCATCCCAAACCAGCACATGTCACCCTATCTGTTATAATAAAAAAGTGTTGTTCAGCCTAATTTTAGTTAAGCTATTGCATTTTGAATTGGTTTTTGTCTGCTTTAAATACACCAGCCCACATGGGCATCCCAAACCAGCACATGTCACCCTATCTGTTATACTAAATAAGCGTTGTTCAGCCTCATTTTAATTAAGCTATTGCATTTTGAATTGGTTTTTGTCTGCTTTAAATGCACCAGCCCACATGGGCATCCCAAACCAGCACATGTCACCCTATCTGTTATACTAAATAAGCATTGTTCAGCATCATTTTAGTTAAGCTATTGCATTTTGAATTGGTTTTTGTCTGGTTTAAATACACCAGCCCACATGGGCATCCCAAACCAGCACATGTTACTTTATCTGTTATAATAAATAAGTGTTGTTCAGCCTCATTTTAATTAAGCTATTGCATTTTGAATTGTTTTTTGTCTGGTTTAAATACACCAGCCCACATGGGCATCCCAAACCAGCACATGTCACCCTATCTGTTATACTAAATAAGCGTTGTTCAGCCTCATTTTAGTTAAGATATTGCATTTTGAATTGGTTTTTGTCTGCTTTAAATACACCAGCCCACATGGGCATCCCAAACCAGCATATGTCACCCTATCTGTTATACTAAATAAGCGTTGTTCAGCCTCATTTTAATTAAGCAATTGCATTTTGAATTGGTTTTTGTCTGGTTTAAATACACCAGCCCACATGGGCATCCCAAACCAGCATATGTCACCCTATCTGTTATACTAAATAAGCGTTGTTCATCTTCAGCTTAATCAAGCTATTGCATTTTGAATTGGTTTTTGTCTGCTTTAAATACACCAGCCCACATGGGCATCCCAAACCAACACATGTCACCCTATCTGTTATACTAAATAAGCGTTGTTCAGCCTCATTTTAATTAAGCTATTGCATTTTGAATTGGTTTTTGTCTGGTTTAAATACAACAGCCCACATGGGCATCCCAAACCAGCACATGTCACCCTATCTGTTATACTAAATACCCTTGTTCATCCTCAGCTTAATCAAGCTATTGCATTTTGAATTGTTTTTTGTCCTGCTTTTAAAAAAAACACCAGGCCGCAGGATATCCCAAACCTGCACATTGCACCCTATCTGTTATACTAAATACGTTTGTTCATCCTCAGCTTAATCAAGCTATTGCATTTTGAATTGGTTTTTGGTCTGCTGCCAAAACACTAGGCCACAGGGTGTCCCAAACCTGCACGTAGCACCCTATTTGTTATACTAAATACACTTGTTCATCCTCAGCTTAATCAAGCTATTGCATTTTGAATTGGTTTTTGTCCTGCTGCCAAAACACTAGGCCGCAGGGTATCCCAAACCTGCACGTAGCACCTTATCTGTTATACTAAATACGCTTGTTCATCCTCAGCTTAATCAAGCTATTGCATTTTGAATTGGTTTTTGTCTGCTTTAAATACACCAGCCCACACGGGCATCCCAAACCAGCACATGTCACCCTATCTGTTATACTAAATAAGCGTTGTTCAGCCTCATTTTAATTAAGCTATTGCATTTTGAATTGTTTTTTGTCTGGTTTAAATACAACAGCCCACATGGGCATCCCAAACCAGCACGTCACCCTATCTGTTATACTAAATAAGCATTGTTCATCCACAGCTTAATCAAGCTATTGCATTTTGAATTGGTTTTTGTCCTGCTGCCAAAACACTAGGCCGCAGGGTATCCCAAAACATGCACGTAGCACCCTATCTGTTATACTAAATACCCTTGTTCATCCTCAGCTTAATCAAGCTATTGCATTTTGAATTGTTTTTTCATCTGCTGTCAAAACACCAGGCCGCAGGGTATCCCAAACCACCATGTTGCACCCTATCTTTTATACTAAATCAGCTTGTTCGTCCTCAGCTTTATTTAGCTATTGCATTTTGAATTGGTTTTTGCCCTGCTGTCAAAACACTAGGCCACAGGGTATCCCAAACCACCACGTTGCACCCTATCTTTTATACTAAATCAGCTTGTTCATCCTCAGCTTTATTGAGCTATTGCATTTTGAATTGTTTTTTGTCCTGCTGTCAAAACACCAGGCTGCAGGGTATCCCAAATCTGCACATTGCACCCTATCTGTTATACTAAATAAGCTTGTTCATCCTCAGCTTTATTAAGCTATTGCATTTTGAATTGGTTTTTGTCTTGCTGTCAAAACACCAGGCCGCAGGGTATCCCAAACCACCACGTTGCACCCTATATTTTATACTAAATCAGCTTGTTCATCCTCAGCTTTATTAAGCTATTGCATTTTGAATTGGTTTTTGTCCTGCTGTCAAAACACCAGGCCGCAGGGTATCCCAAACCACCACGTTGCACCCTATCTGTTATACTAAATAAGCTTGTTCAGCCTCAGCTTTATTAAGCTATTGCATTTTGAATTGGTTTTTGTCCTGCTGTCAAAACACCAGGCCGCAGGGTACCCCAAACCTGCACGTTGCACCCTATCTGTTATACTAAATAAGCTTGTTCAGCCTCAGCTTTATTAAGCTATTGCATTTTGAATTGGTTTTTGTCCTGCTGTCAAAACACCAGGCCGCAGGGTATCCCATATTGCCAATTTTCATAGTATCTGGTGCAGAGAAGCAGTTCCTCACTTTATTTAGCTTCTGCTTTTTAAAGTTAACACATTTTTTAAAGTACCAACTGCGCATTTCAAATACATAAAAATGTCAGGCAGACAAGTGCCAGGATGTTCAAAGAGGAGTGGCAGAGGCCAAGATTCTGCAGGCAGAAGACTAGGGGCGAGTGGCAGCAGGAGTCACGGTGAGAGACCTGATCTGCCAGTATCTGCTAGCGGTCGTGTCTCCACCAGTAATGCATCTGCCGTGGTAGATTGGTTAACGCGGTCATCCACATCATCACAAGTTACATCTGAGACCCCCAGTCTAGGGTCGGTAGGTTCCTCTGACACAACCCTGAGTTGGCATGCCCCAAGAGTAGTCCCTGTCCTCCTATTGCCTCTGTCCTATGCCGTTCCCTCCCCCAGCGATGTATCCTATGCTTTGGGTTCAGCTCCACTCTTTAGTGAGGAGGACGATCAGATAGAGGACAGTCAGCAGCTACTGCCCAGCCAAGAAATGCAGGTGGCTTCTTTAGCTAGGCAGACAAATAGTGATGTGGACAGTGTCGTGGGTGTTGCGAGAGTTCCAGCTCCTGCGCCAGACACTGTTGAGGAAACCGAGAACATCAGTGAAGTGAAGCCACAACTCGGTGATGATGATGATGAAGAAGCCGATCGCACTTGGGAGCCGAGTGCAGAAGGGGCTTCATAGTCATCATCAGGAGAAGAGGAGTGCAGGTTGCCCCGGAGTCAGCAGCTGAGGTAGCAAGGTGTTAGCAGCATGGTTGGCAGTCAGCATAGGGGCAGAATTGTAAAGCCTGGAGCCAAACGGGGCCGGGGCCGGGGTAGAGCACCTGCTGCACGGCAGGCTACCTTATCGGGAGGTAGTGCAGCGCCAACGTCTGGAGCTGTAACTACGGTCAGGGACAGTACATGCCGTTTACGGCCCACTGGGTGAATGTGGTCCCTTTGCAGCAGCAGCAGCAACTTGGACAGGTCACGCTGCTTCGGCCTCCGCACTCCCTGGCCGTTGTGCCTGTGACACCTTGCGACTCGGCCTCCTCATCCTCCGCCATCTCCTCACCCTCCCCTGTAGGATCAAGTCTCAGTGCCTCTCCAGTCTACCATGTGTGCAGGGCACGGAGGTGTCACGCTGTGCTTCACATGGTTTGTCTTGGCGAACGGAGTCACACAGGGGAGGAACTGCTTAAATTTATTCATCAAGAAATCCAAACATGGCTTACTCCAAGAAAACTGAAAATGGGAACCATGGTTACCGACAATGGGAAGAACATTTTGTCTGCGCTGCGCCAAGGAAGCCTGACCCATGCGCCCTGCATGGCTTACGTCTTCAATCTGGTTGTCAAGCGGTTTCTGAAGTGTTCCCCCGATCTGCAAGACATCCTAACAACTTCAAGGAAACTTTGCATGCACTTCAGCCACTCATACACCGCCAAACACACCCTTCTTGAGCTACAGCGTCAGAACGGTAGCCCCCAACATAGTCTGATTTGTGATGTTTCCACCCGTTGGAATTCCACCCTTCACATGTTGGACCGATTATATGAACAGAGAAAAGCCATCATGGATTTCCTGATGATCCAAGCGGATAGGGGGACTCCCCTGTGCAACCAGTGGCAGCTCATACGTGACACCTGCCGTTTATCAGGCCCTTTGAGGAAGCCGCTTTATTTGTCAGTCGGCAGGATTACGGGATGAGCGACGTGATTCCACTGCTTCATGTACTACAGCACATGTTGGAAACCATGGCTGGTCAGGGCACTGGAGACATGGCGTCTACATCTTACGGCCACATGAACCCCGTTGGAGCTGAACTGGAGGAGGAGGAAGAGGAGGAGGGGGCCCAGTGAAGCACAGTTTAGGCTTGGCGAAATGGCTGGTTTATCTAGTCAGACAGGAGAGGAGGAGCAGGAGCAGCCAGAGGAGCTAGAGGGTTGTGAAGAAGGTGAGACAGAGGACCCGGACACACCGTGGCAGTATGCAGTGGAGATGGAGACAGGTAGCCCCTCATAGTCACTTGCGCAAATGGCAGGAAGCATGCTCACGTGCTTGCGTAGTGACCCCAGAATTGTTTCCATTTGTCGCCGGGATGACTTCTGGCTGTCCACCTTATTGGACCCTCGCTTCCGGCACAAAATGGGGGCATTTTTTAAACCCGCCGAGAGGGAGGACAAACTGAACTACTACAAAGACATTCTACGTAGTCAGTTGGCCGATGCCTATCTGCGCCATGGTCCATACTCTCGCAGGTCTGACTCGGGGGGACCTCTGCGCTCACCTTCCACTGCCATGCCTGCTGGGGGGGTTGGCAGGAGCAGCAGCAGCAGCTCCATCAGCAGCAGCCTCAGTCTTCAGTCGCTAATGAGGCTTTCTACACCCGCATAGTGAGGCTACTCATGAGCAGCAGGAAGACCTGGAGCAGGACCTCAACCAGCAGGTCATGTCATACCTTGACATGACCATGCCAACACAACTTGAGGATCCGCTGGACTTCTGGGCAGCCAAACTTGGCTTGTGGCCGCAACTAGCAGAATTTGTCCTGGAAAAGCTGTCCTGCCCGGCAAGTAGCGTGCCATCTGAGCGGGTGTTTAGTGCGGCGGGGGCCATAGTTACGGCGAGGAGAACTCATCTGTCAACTAAAAATGTGGAGAGACTCACCTTTGTCAAAATGAATCAGGGATGGATCAGCCAGGATTTCCACCCACCAATGGCTGATGCATGCGACTAGATTCAGCATGGTGCCACGTTTTACACTTTCCAAATGGTGCAAAATATATTTATGTCTTTAGGCCAATTTTTGGGCTCCTGCTGATGCCAACTCCAGGGTGTCTTTCAAGCAATGTTTGGGCTCCTGCTTCTGCTTCTGCCAACTCCAGGGTGTGCCTTCCAGCTAATGTTTGTGCTCCTGCTGCTGCCAACTTCAGGGTGTGATTCAGCCAATTTTGGCCTCCTGCAGCCAACTCCAGTGTCTCTTTCACGCAATGTTTGGGCTCCTGCTGCTGCTTGCAACTCCAGGGTGTGATTCCTCCAATTTTTGGGCTCCTGCAGCTAACTCCAGTGTCTCTTTCAAGCTATGTTTGGGCTGCTGCTTGCAACTCCAGGGTGTGATTCATCTAATTTTTGGCCTCCTGCAGCCAATTCCAGTGTCTCTTTCAAGCTATGTTTGTGCTCCTGCTGCTGCCAACTTCAGGGTGTGATTCATCCAATTTTTGGGCTCCTGCAGCCAACTTCAGTGTCTCTTTAAAGCAATGTTTGTGCTCCTGCTGCTGCTGCTTGCAACTCCAGGGTGTGAGTCATCCAATTTTTTGGCCTCCTGCAGCCAACTCCAGTGTATCTTTCAAGCTATGTTTGGGCTCCTGCTGCTGCTTGCAACTCCAGGGTGTGATTCATCCAATTTTTGGACTCCTGCAGCCAACTCCAGTGTCTCTTTCACGCAATGTTTGGGCTCCTGCTGCTTGCAACTCCAGGGTGTGATTCATCCAATTTTTGGGCTCCTGCAGCCAACTCCAGTGTCTCTTTCACGCAATGTTTGGACTCCTGCTGCTGCTGCTTGCAACTCCAGGGTGTGATTCATCCAATTTTTGGCCTCTTGCAGCCAACTCCAGTGTCTCTTTCACGCAATGTTTGGGCTCCTGCTGCTTGCAACTCCAGGGTGTGATTCATCCAATTTTTGGGCTCCTGCAGCCAACTCCAGTGTCTCTTTCACGCAATGTTTGGACTCCTGCTGCTGCTGCTTGCAACTCCAGGGTGTGATTCATCCAATTTTTTGGCCTCCTGCAGCCAACTCCAGTGTCTCTTTAAAGCAATGTTTGGGCTCCTGCTGCTTCTGCTTGCAACTCCAGGGTGTGATTCCTCCAATTTTTGGGCTCCTGCAGCTAACTCCAGTGTCTCTTTCAAGCTATGTTTGGGCTGCTGCTTGCAACTCCAGGGTGTGATTCATCTAATTTTTGGCCTCCTGCAGCCAATTCCAGTGTCTCTTTCAAGCTATGTTTGTGCTCCTGCTGCTGCCAACTTCAGGGTGTGATTCATCCAATTTTTGGGCTCCTGCAGCCAACTTCAGTGTCTCTTTAAAGCAATGTTTGTGCTCCTGCTGCTGCTGCTTGCAACTCCAGGGTGTGAGTCATCCAATTTTTGGCCTCCTGCAGCCAACTCCAGTGTATCTTTCAAGCTATGTTTGGGCTCCTGCTGCTGCTTGCAACTCCAGGGTGTGATTCATCCAATTTTTGGACTCCTGCAGCCAACTCCAGTGTCTCTTTCACGCAATGTTTGGGCTCCTGCTGCTTGCAACTCCAGGGTGTGATTCATCCAATTTTTGGGCTCCTGCAGCCAACTCCAGTGTCTCTTTCACGCAATGTTTGGACTCCTGCTGCTGCTGCTTGCAACTCCAGGGTGTGATTCATCCAATTTTTGGCCTCTTGCAGCCAACTCCAGTGTCTCTTTCACGCAATGTTTGGGCTCCTGCTGCTTGCAACTCCAGGGTGTGATTCATCCAATTTTTGGGCTCCTGCAGCCAACTCCAGTGTCTCTTTCACGCAATGTTTGGACTCCTGCTGCTGCTGCTTGCAACTCCAGGGTGTGATTCATCCAATTTTTTGGCCTCCTGCAGCCAACTCCAGTGTCTCTTTAAAGCAATGTTTGGGCTCCTGCTGCTTCTGCTTGCAACTCCAGGGTGTGATTCATCCAATTTTTGGCCTCCTGCAGCAAACTCCAGTGTCTCTTTAAAGCAATGTTTGGGCTCCTGCTGCTGCTTGCAACTCCAGGGTGTGATTCATCCAATTTTTGGCCTCCTGCAGCCAACTCCAGTGTCTCTTTCAAGCTATCTTTGGGCTCCTGCTGCTGCTGCTGCTTGCAACTCCAGGGTGTGATTCATCCAATTATTGGGCTCCTGCTGCCAACTCCAGTGTCTCTTTCAAGCTATGTTTGGGCTCCTGCTGCTGCTTGCAACTCCAGGGTGTGATTCATCCACTTTTTGGGCTCCTGCAGCCAACTCCAGTGTCTCTTTCACACAATGTTTGGGCTCCTGCTGCTGCTGCTTGCAACTCCAGGGTGTGATTCATCCAATTTTTGGCCTCCTGCAGCCAACTCCAGTGTCTCTTTAAAACAATGTTTGGGCTCCTGCAGCTGCTGCTGCTGCTTGCAACTCCAGGGTGTGATTCAGCTAATTTTTGGGCTCCTGCTGCTGCCAGGTCCAGGGTGTGTCTCTCAGTCAATTTTTGGGCTCCTGCTGCTGTTGCCAACTCCAGGGTGTGTCTCTCATTCAATTTTTGGGCTTCTGCTGTTGCTGCCAACTCCAGGGTGTCATTCAGCCAATTGTTGGGCTCCTGCTGCTGCTGCCATCTCCAGGGTGTCTTTCAGCCAATATTTGGGCTCCTGCTTCTGCCAGCTCAAGGGTGTGTTTTTCAGGCAATATTGGGGCCCCTCATAGTGATGCCACTTCAACTCTCTGCAATTGTGCCGCTCTGCGATTCTATTAGCGATGCCTCTGGTCTGCATGTGATAATTATTTACAGTATTATTTCACTAACCCAGCATGCATCCTATGCGTGTTACAGCAAGGCAGAATGGTTTACAACCCTATTGAGGCTCTAGGAGGCTCAGAAATAGCAGTTTTTAATAGCGATTCGTCGCGAATAAATTTGGGTCGAAGCAATTTTTGTCTGAAAATTCAGCGAATCAGTCGAATCAAATTTTTCAAAAGTTCGCTCATCTCTAGCCGGGAGCGTGCACTGCCTCCCTGCAGCTGCCGCCCAAGGCCATGATGAAAGCACTAGACTGGGAAAAGGTTAGGTCTTTTCAATACCAGAGGATATTTATTGGCATCATTTCCAGATATTGGCAGCACACTGTCAGCACACATGCATCAGCGTACAACAGCCAGGCACCTGCTAGTGTGCCCCATTTTACTGGAGCTGGGCTCACAGCTCCTACATACTTTTTGGGAGCTTGAGAGGAGCAATAATATATGCATTGAAGGTTATTGAGATTATGTAAAATTATGTTTTTCACATACATTGCATATATAACATTTTTTTAGTCCTTTTTAACCAAAAATACATTTTTTCACCAAAAGTGTGTTTGTTGTATGTGCCTGCCTCCACAATGTGCTGGAAACAGTGATAAATATAGGTTGGTAATATCGGTGCACCGTTGCAAAGCCAGTTGCTACATGCCAGTACATATCATGGCGAGCCTTGTACCATTTAAAACAGCACAATGTGGCAAAAATCAGGCCCCTGGTTTTGGGTGCCTAAAAAAAAAATCACCTGCACCTGCATGAATTTTTTTGTAATTCTTAACTGCATCTGGCACTAGGAAAAGGAATAGGAAATTGCTCTGCGAGGTGCCACCTAAATTCAGGATAAACTGTTGGTAGTAAGTCTTCATGTGAATTTTAAACTTATTTCATCAATATGATTTTTTCCCTGCTGATGACCACCATTGAATGCGTGGTCTAACTAGGAGGTCCATAATACCCTTATTTTCGTATTTACTCTTATTTATTTAACTTATTTATTTGGATTTGTCTAACTGGCTATTGAAGGATATATACTTATTTTATCAGTGATGTATACTGGTATACATACTGTATGATTGATGGTGTGTACCTATTATTAACCAAAGATTTATATTATACAATTAATCTGCCATGCACATCATTGTTGCTCAGTGTCCTGATGGTGGACAATAACATTAGCTAATATGAGAAATGTCTAGTGGTTACTTTTGTCAGCTTGTGGACTTGCTGTTGATGTGATCTTTCTAGGAAGGTAATAATTGGCTTTGAATTTCCACCATTTTTACACAATGTATCTAACTGTGTATATAGTTATGTATTGATCTGATTTTTTTTTATTTATTATTATTTATTTATTATCTACTTATATTAATTCATTGTTGTATAAATATTGTCAGGATTGGGGTTGCTACTGGCAAAATTCTGGAAACTGCATTTCAGTATACAAAAGCATGCAAGATCAACGGCAACATAAATCGTTCCCATCCGGAGCCAAATGGGTTTTCTCACCAGAAAAATAAGTTCAAAGTTAGGAGGCATGCAGCATGGGTCTTTTCAACACTGGCTCAAATCCAGAGACTGGCTTTGTCTCATCACAGTTTCCCCCAGACTGATCCGCTGCGCTTTTCTTAGGCCAGTAATGAATGATCTCAGCTACTTCAATTAGACCAATCGCCCCAGATGACGGGCCCCAGAGTCTAAAAGATTTGGCATTTCCCACTGTGTGAACACCCCCTGTCCCAAATCCCTGGGCAATCGTTGCGTTTGTTGGCCACTGCCGCATACCCTGCATCAGTGCAGCTACCCAGCAATTCAGATAGAGTGGGGGCGCAGGAACATGCACTCCACAGGGAAGCAGACGATGTGTGCTCTGCCAATCCAGTGTCGATGCAATGTTCAACAAAATAGCTTTATGTTGTGCATGTCGTGGGAGTGGGAGTTTGGACAAGCGCTCGTGCATGTGTTGTAGGTTCGGGGAAAGGTGATTTACTGGGGGAGCTGGGGGGTTTTACACTATCCTGGGTTTTTGTCCTTGCCGCTGGGACACCCTGATTCGGGGTGTTGCGGGGGCAAGGGCCAAAACTGGGGATAGTCAAAATCCTGGGTTTTGGTTTACTTTAAGTGAGCTGGGGAGCACAGGAAGAAACTAAAAATGTTGGAAGGAGGGGAATGACAGGTGCCGCTGCATCCTAATGCCATTCCATAAAAATCAAGGCCCCTGAAAAAGTTAATGTGGACTAACAGCCTGGAACACTTGGAGAAGAAACTCCCCAAGACTCACTTCCTCCATCTGCACGCGTGATACTGAATCATTGTCAGCACTTTTTCTCCTGCATCCACTTAAAGCTGAAATGCTGGCCCACCAATTTTCTAGTGGTACCGGCCATTTGGAGCTTCCTTTCCAAGCATCTCAGTCATGGATTCAACTGATATAACTCACAATGCACAACAACAAGAAAAACACTTCCTGTTTGCAGGTGGCTTGCAGATTCATGAGATGCCTTTTTGTTTTGAAAGTAGACCACAGCAGGAATTTTTATGTGCAGTTTGTTGTATTGGTCTGGTTTAAGTCATTTCTGACTGTTGGTCCACAACAGCTTCAGTGCTTTCCTGAAGCAAAGTCCTGAAGCAAAAATAGCTTTCCTGGATTCCTTAACACCCAGCCTAGCTTCTTGGATATACAGGTATACATACCTTCTAGTATTTGTCTACATACCCCCCTCTTCTGCTAGAGGACAGGAGAAACCTAGCCCACATACAATGGACCCTGGAAACAGTGTCAGCATTTGCCTGGAGCTTACCCGATCTATGCTCCAGCACAGGAACCACCTGGTCACGCTTGCATTTTTCTCTCCATTGTGTTTATCCATGCCAGTGAAGGTTTCATTACTGCCAAGGAGGTAATACAGAATCAAGTGGCGATTTTACCGCCAAGCACTACCATTCAAAAATGGAATAGTTCTTTTAACTGGGCTGTTTACATCTTTCAGCAATCCCTTTATCCCCGGTGATGTGCACGCTCCCGTCCTAGCCTATATAAATATTTGGGGCAGGAGCGCACACACGCTGCCAGGGATACAGCAGCACATGCCCCCCCATTGAAAACAATTAGAGCTGTTTGCCAAATGACATAGTCACGGCAGATGGCTCTGATTGGACTAGAGCCTGTCTATGCGCCTTTGCACCGGGGGAAGGCGAGTTATTACACACACCCTGGGGACAGTGAATCTCGATTCAGGATGACCTGGGGACAGCTTCTTTTTGTAGCAGGAACATTTCCTTAATATGAGGAGCGATCAGCACTGGCTGTTGGCACAACACAACTTTTTAGATCTTGGAAGGCTTTCTCTGCTGTCATGGATTACGTTACCATTACAGATTTCTCACCTTTGGTTAAGTCTGTTAGTGGGGCTGCAAGTGAGGCACAGTTTGCTACAAACCTGTGATAGTTCCCACAGAAAACCTGGGATTCTCATTATCACTGGGTCTTGGCCAGCCCCCCTGAGGCACCCCCATTTTGGGGTGCCTCACTGTGTGAAACCCTGCCATTTACCAAGCAAACTCACCTCTCCTCGGTCCAATGGCACACGCGTGGCTGCTTGTCCAATCGGCTTCTTCGGTCGCGTATATTAATGCGCCGTGGCCTCGGCGGAATGGTAAGATTTGCTGGGGGTTTCACACAGTGGCGCATCCCAGTTTGGGATGAGGGAGAGGGAATCAGATGGCCCTGGAGTCTCATAGACCACATTAACCATTCCTCTGTCAATGACACATATTTGGCTATATAAAGACCTTGGGAACAATTCTCTGGATTTATTGCAAAAGGCCTGCATCTAGTACCACCTGTCCCTTACTGAGGTGACTTTTCCAATCTGAACTGAAAATGACCACATCATCCAAGTAGGAAGCTGCCTAGCCCTAATGTGGTCACAAGATCCAATCCATCATCATGTATAAGGTGGCAGGGGCACCGTACAGTCCAAATTGTGTTGCTACATAATGAAACAGGCCACCTGGGACAGAAAAGGCAGTTTTCAGCTTTGCTTGCTGTGTTGAGGGCTTCTGCCAATAACCCTTGGTGTTGACCTTACAACTGGGCCTACTTACCATATGACGTCCGAAGAGGTGTGTATGTCTTGTTTTATCACAAAACCTACACTGATTTTTCTGCAGTAACTCTTTAATTTCCTGATTCTCTATAGTGCAACAAGTAGGCTATTTTTACAGGAGGGATTGCTGGCATATTATATTTCCCTGTGTTAGAGGCCACTAGAAATTCCCTCTATTTCCTCTATTTGAAGGTAGCTGTTCCTATACTATTGGCATTACCATTACAATTTGGTCCTGCCAGGGCCGGCGTCAGCACCCGGCAAGGTGGGGCAGCTGCCGGGGGGCCCACTGACAGGACCGGCCTTTGGGGTGTGCAACGGTGCTTGACCAGCGGTGGAGTGGGAGGGTACCACCATAGCTGGTGCCCACATCTCCTTGAATGACCGGGTTCCACACGACGGGGCATCTCGATTTAGATTCCAGAGGAGAAGGTGCTGGGTTTTTCTCTGCTTTTAAGTTGCACACCCCAGCTGATTTCCTATCTGTGATACTCTACTGTGTGAAACCCCTTGGGATCGCTGGCATACCCAATATGCAAGCAATTCCACCCCTGAGTTTTGGTCTGCTTTACAGGAGCATCTCAGTTTAGGATGCCCCTGTTTGTGAAAGAATCCCCCTGGTTTGGCAGTTAACTCAAACTGGTGGTTCCACAGAGCATTCACCAGTTCCAGGTAAGTAATGAACAAAGGGGGGGTCACACACAGGGGCATCCAAAATCAGGAGTATCTAGATTCGTTTAGACTCCGAGGTCAGGTTTAAAGGGGTTTGGTGCGCTTCAAAATAGACCAAAACTAGAGTTTTGGTCCAAATAGCATGATTCTTAGGGGGCATCCAGATTTGGGACGTCCCTCGGTGATGTGACGCAACTCTTGACCACAAAGGGGCCCACTGGGCCGATGCCGTCCAAGGGCCCACATAAACCTGGAGCCGGCCCTGGGTCCTGCATTTAAGCCGCGTGCTCTATGACATTTTTATAAGGGGTGGCTTCCATTTTCAATGTCCCTTTAGCTTTGTCTAGTAGAACCCTGCGGTGACGACCATAGACCATAAAACGTAGTGTCTTTTAAACTCCGGGTGCGACACAGGGTTTTTCTGCTTTAACCCCCCCCCCCCCCCTTTCAGTTGGTTTGTAATATTGTATCCTTTTTGTTTGATTGCTTATTTACAAAACAGCTTTCAATTAAATTATATTGCGCATTATTTCACCATTTATTGCACGATTGTGTACAGTATATCCCCTGTTGGGCTTGGTGGGATGTTTTCTCCCAGTAGTTAGATATATTTATGGTTTCAAGCCCTTTTACCTTCACAATTTAAAATTAAATAAAATCAGATTTTTGTTTCTTGATTTGTTGTCTGTGGACGTTTATTGTTTGTCTTGTTAACAGATTTGTATGTTACTATTATTTTCTATAGTTGAGTTATAGTACAGCACTGTCCCTGGCACAGGGGCAGACCTGGGAACGAAGTCGCAAAGCTAAGCCTGAATTCTAGGAACCCCTGTTTCCCTTGAGTACATGTAGCCCCAATGAATACTTTTACTAATATTGCTAATATGTAGAGGTAACATGGTCCGTTACATCAGCAGCACTCCCTGGCCAGTCCTTAATTCCTCTGAGAAAAGTAAAGAGGGGGAGGAGTGCCTACACTGATCGCACGCCCAACACGACAAGCAGGATAAAGACTGGGTTACCCCTGCACACCCTCGGGTTTCCTCGGGGGGGGGGGGGGGACAGTGCTGCTGGCAGATAGAAATAGAGAGAACTAGGGGGAGGGGCTTTTTGTTCATCCACCATATGCCACACGGTGAATGCCAGAATGCCATCTAATCACTTACTCATGACATCCAGCGGCAAGAGTTCCTTTTTGTCTTTTTCACACAGTAATTTTCACATGTGGTTGATCAGGGCAACAGGATTCCTTGTGTGTTCAACAGCATTCCTGACTCAACAGTCAAAAATGACTAAAACTAGACCAACACAAAAAACAGTGCTCATATGCATCCCTTCCCAGGGCAATTTAGATTGCTGCAAATAAAAGATAATTTACCTTTTTCTAACATGTGCTGTGTTAAAATTTAAAAACAAGATGGCCGCTCACGCATCTGCAGGCTGCCTACAAACAGGAAGTGCTGCTGGGCTTCCTGTTACTGTGCATAGTCAGTTATGTCAGTTGGATCCAGGCAACATCATGGCTGAGATGCTGTAAGAGGAAGCTCCAAAATGGCAGCTACCTTTCTTTTCCAACTGCCAGGCTGTTCGCCCAGTTTAAGCAGTTTTTTTAAAGAAAACATATTGTGGTCATGTCAACAGCATTTATTTTGTGTGGTAACGGTGGCTGAAGGAAGCCTGTAAAGTAGAAATGGCTATATTTTGAAAGCTGTGTGCAAAATGACAGGACCAGAGGTGATGGGTCAAGGCGGCGTGATTCCCAGTGTGTAGAAAGTGTCAATATACCTCTTGTCCTACAGCGAACTGAGCATCCTTGAAGCTGGCCAGACTACCATGGAACTGTCTGTGACAGCCTACCCTTGCATCCCTAACTTCTATCATAGTATAGCCTACCCAGACCCCCCCACCCCATCTTCTTCATTGCAACCAGGCGAGGAAAAATTCCTTGCGCGATCTTGTATATGTACCTGGCAAAATAACGTGAATTTGATTGGATTTACATGAGATGTCTGAATCTGAAGCAGGGATCAAGACAATATGAAAGGTAACTGCCATTGAAGAAAGCCTGTACAGTAGGGTCTTGCCTGGAAAACTATGTGGTTTGAAGGGATGGGCTTGATGAGGGTCAAGGCAACATTATTATTTTGATGCAGCCCCATCCAAACTAATTTTTTTCAGAACAAATTTGGTCAAGGCAACAGGATTCCTTCAGGGTGGTAACTGCCACTGAATGAAACCTATGAAACCAGCCCATACCTTAGAATTTGGAAACCTACCAGGGTAGGGGTGGTTGAGTCAAGAAACAGGATTATTTGAGTATAAATACATTTCGGGTCAAGGCAACAGGTTTCTAGCTGCCACTAAAGGAAGCGTGTGAAGTTAACCCATGCCTTAGAAGGTGGAAGATACGGTGTGGTTTTGGCTTCGCATTTCAGCCTCATATCTGAATGGAAAGCATAATAAAAAATGTGTCCTAAATGCACAAGCAAACAATACCTAACAATTACTGTGTGCTTCACCAGGTATATGTGATTATTAGGGTACAACTAAGAGCAGTGACAAAAAGTCACAGTGACTTTGGCACCGTTCTTAGTTGTACCCTAATTTTGTTCCCTTAAGGTAAAGTTCCAATAAAAATGATTTACTTCCTTTATTTGAAGAACAATATCATGGGAGTGATTCAATCCAACTCTCTTATCAAATAATGTGTTGTGTTTCCATGATAGTTATTACCTGATTTTAATGTGGAAGCGGTATGGATAAGACATCTGTACCATTTGAGTTATAATAGGGGCCAGTCATCATAGGGCCCAGATCAGCAAATAGCCTCAGTCAATTTTATGTCTCTATTTGTGCTTATACAGCACTAAAGATATGTATGGCGTTCCTCTTCACCATAACTGATTTCCTACTGTTGCTTTGAACGTATCCCCCTGGCCACTGCTGCAGCTCACAAAACACTTTAGACTGTGTTAAATCTAAGGACCAAAATACAGCCAGCCTCTGATAATCTGTAAATCTGACAGGATTAGTGTACGCTTCACGAGCCCTCCCCGGACTGCTCATCCTCATCACTTAGAGTGTGTATATCAGGGAAATCTACCGCTCTGTATGCAGCCAGGCTCCCATAGTGTTTCTGCCTCCTGCAAAATGCACTCAGATTTGGGTTCACAGAGGACTTCCATGACCGCCCAGAAGCACAAAGTCTCAGGCTGAGTGCTTTTATATGGGCCGCTGAGCATCAAAAAGGCACCAGTATATTTTTTTTTAGTAAATAATTTATTGGATTACAATATTCAGCTAAATATAAACACTGTTTTGTTGTGTAGTGACCTCCGTACCTAAAAATGTTTTAACATTCTGGATGAATTGTAGACCTAGAACACAATTCTGACTGCTGAAAGCTCAACTGACAAAAGACAGGTTATGCCACTGCTTGTGTGTACTGTTCCTAGGGTATATTGCTGCACTTAATATCGCAGATGATGACAGATTAGTCTGTCAGCATTCTGCTTACACTTCGTCTTCCCCTTGGTGTTTTGCTATGTGATTTCTGTAGGAAATGACATTACACAATGCAGAGCCTTGCAAAATCCAATCTTTTACAGGCCCCGCTGGAAGTACATAGAAATAACTAACATTTAAAGCTTGGATAACATTTACAATGTGAGGGATACGATTTTTTTCATAGATTTAGACATTTCCATGACATATATTTAATTCATTTCTCGTGCATATATGGCAATTGTATGCTTGCGCACACGGGGAGGCCGATTCATTAATAGCGGCAGGTAGCGACAGTTGAGCGACTGTAGCAGTATTTTCACAGCGCCCGCTAGTAGTCGCTGTGCTTGGCCGTTGTTCAGTTGTTGATAGCGACTGAGTCGGTGTGCAGTAATGTTGAATACGGGGTGACGAGTCGCTATTTGACAGGTTCCGCGATGTATGGGTGCGCATGATAGCGACTGGTCAGAGCGACCGGCTCCCACCACATTCATCAAAAAATCACGCTCCAAAAATTCTCGCGCTGGGAAATGCATGTTTAAACCCCAGAGCGCTGGCGGCGATGGGTTAAAAGTAGTTTTTTAACCCCCAAACAACCATATTTTTGGAAACCAAAAAAAACAAGTTTTTAATTACATTTTGTAATATGGATACATTAATATCAGACCTGTAATATCAATTCTGCACAAAGTTTTTTTTTTCTATTTTTTACTTTAAAAAAAATATCTAACATGGCAGAAGTGGTCACAGAATTTTTCACATTAAAAAAAAAAAAAACATTATTATGAATTAATTATGAATATTTAAAGATTGTTCCATTGAAATGCATTGGAGAGCGCCAGGTAGCGAGAGGTGATACCTGTCGCTGTTCAAGGTCGGACGCTGACGCTGTGGGCTGAGGCTGGAATAATGATGAATGATGAAATGTGTGATTGTGGTGGGGAGCCGGCGTTCTCGTGGCGGTGCCCGTCATTACCGGTCGCTCACCAGGCGCTACCTGTCGCTATCCCTTGTTAAATAAGGATCATTGTTTCCTCTGCATTTAACCTATCTATGCCATGGGCTGCGTTAACCACGGGTTGGGTGTCTTGCTGAAGAGCACTCCATTCATGGCCTGGTTGGGAATAAAACCCACAACCCTCAGGTCACACATCAGTTCCTTACCTCTAGGCCATGACTGCCCCTTTAACCCCCCTGGCGTTATGATAGAGGCAAATGTAATGGTAACGAAAGCGTTACCATTACATTTGTCTCTGACGCACGGCTTCGCCCCCATGAGCCTCTGCGGCTCACAGAGACGGAACCAGGAAGTGAGACGGACGCCGCAGCCGCGGCTCTCACCTGCGATCGCAGCGGGGACATCGCTGGATCGCAGGGAGAAGGTAAGGAGACTTCGCCGCCCGCTCCTGCTCCCAAATCGATCCCGAGCGTGACTCGGGGTTACCGCCACTTACAGCACATGTATGTGCAGTGGTTTAGCTTTAGCTAGGCATGTACTTCTGCCAGGCACTTGTGAATGAGCAGAGCGGCATGCCTCCGGCTAGAGTTGAGCGAGGATGCAGCCGTTGGGACGCTCAGTCCATTGTGTCTCTCTGCCACACTGACATAAGTGCGGTAAATAGGAGCTGAATGGAGCTGAGCATTCCGATTGGCTGCCTGCCTGTGTTTTCACTGTGGGAACCCTGGGAGGGTGAGTTTCACTAGCAATCCGTGGGTATACACACCCACAGTGGGGCATATATTTTGTTTGAGTGAAAAACAAAAATCTATATAAATATGCTAAATAGCAAGTGGAGGGGTTGCTTATAAAAGCTGCAGCCCCAAAATTCCTGCACAGCATTTATAGAGGAGAACAGCTTAACTGTAATGGCCTGTGCCTGTATGTGCTGGAAAAACTGTGCAGCAATTGTTCTGATATGTGTATATGCTTTTACCCATCATGCAATCCCTTGGGCAGATATTTAGAATGGTTAATGATGCCTCACCCCCCCGGGCTGGCTCAAGAACCTGTTACCCCTTGGATTTGTTTCTTACCATGAGAAGAAAAACACAAACCTGGCAGGATTTTTTTTTCAGTTGAGGAAAAGCTCCTCCGTTCACTATCTAGCACATATATATAGATATATATAGATTTTTAATAATAGCCAATTTCACAGCTCCTTTAAAGTGGACCAAAACCCAGGATTTTGACTATCCTGAGTTTTGGTCCCTGCCCCTGGGACACATTGATCGGGGGTGCCCCACTGTGTGAGAGTTCACCCGAACAAACTCACCTCTTTCCAGTCCTACGACGCATGCATGGCCGCTCGTCCAAGCAGCGCGCTCGGATCCGCTTAAGTCCTTTAGTCCAGTAGCTTGTCTAATACAAGTAGATACGAGCGCGCTGACAGCCGCAACCCTCCGCTACCCTCTAACAGGGAACGTGCCAGCACTGGCCATTCACAAAAAAGGTGAGTGTATGGGCGACCCGGGGGGGGTTTCACACAGCGGGGCATCCCGATTCTGGATGCCCCGTGGGGAGGGAATCAAACGGCCCGGGAATCTCATAGATTCCTAGGCCGTGGGTTTTGGTCCACTTTAAAGAAAAATTAAGGTCAAAAAGACTTTATTTCCCTTCAACCTAACACCAATGGATCTCCTATTTTAGCCCCATTTCAGTAATCCTTTGTTCTCGTGTTTCAGTACTTACCTGTTTCCAGCCATGCTCCGATACCCACCTTTTTCAGCCAAGCGCCAGTAGTCACCTGTACCAGCTGTGCTTCACTACTCACCCAGTTCGGCAAGTGCACCCCCTTGGACACTCCAGCTTCTTCTGCTATCAGCTACCTCCTTGGTTCCTCAGTCACCATATTAACAGGTAGCTAAACAGGCTGTGATATAAAGAAACTGTTTCAGGACCTTGATCAGCTTGTGATCACCAGCTGAAGCCACAGTAAAATGGATGCACGGTACCATTTCTCTAGAAATTGACTCCATCATTGTTAAACAAAAGATAAAGAGTATGTCCTTTCCAACAATAACTTACATATTAATATGATTAAAGGGTTCTGTAATATTTGGTAACAAGTAACATCCTCACTATCTGCTGCTTTACAGAACAACTGTTCAATCTAAAACAAAGAGTCTACACTACTATTACAACACCATCATCATATTTTTTGCATTGATTTGACAATTGACAAAGACAGGCAATTGTGAAAAAAAGATAACCATCTCCTTCTTGCATATCAAATACAGTACAATTTGTAAAAAGAGAAAATTAATTACAAAGGGTTCTAACGTGTTTCGCTCTTCAAGCTTCCTCAAAGATGCCTTGTGATCTTCTCACATAGAATTCCCATTGAAGATTCTCTTTTGATCATCAAGTACTGATAATGCAGTTTAGGATGTTGCCATATCAAATAATAGCAGCGTCTCAGAAGAAATTTTTTTTTTTTTAATACCGCTGCCTCCTTAAGTATTAACGGCCAGTTGATTTTACATTAGGGAACCCCATGGATACAAGAAAGCGTCAGTGGCAAGGGTGGTCAGTCTGCTGGTGCAGGGGGCTGGGCTGCTCACCAAGCTGAATCAAATCTAAAAAGCATTTGTCTGTGGCATGGAATACGAAGCAAGAGCCCTCGCTTGTGGAGACCATATAAGGTCGCCTACTGCTTTTTGCTTTTATTTTTACCTACAATTTTCCCCCATGTAAATGCTAAAAAAAAAATGATATAATAATAACCTAAAAGTGATTAGCCCTTCTACACCTAAAACTTTAGAGCATGCATTGAGTCCTGAGAGGCTATCTTCTAATTTGGCTGATGTGCACCCACTTCAGCATCCACATTCTGTAGTATTTCAATGGGCTGGTTAGGGACTGAGTTGTCAAGGAAGTGGGGAAATTCTGATGAACCAGTTTAAATGAAATACTGATCTAATTTAACCTCTTTAAAAAACACTATTGATATCTTCCATTATACATCAGGTGAAATGAGTATTGAACACCAATTTTCAAAGTCAATATACTTTTGAAGGTGCTATTGACCCAAATAATCACCAGATATTGGTAACAACACATCAAATCCACACATGCAAAGAAATCAAATCATAAGTTATAATGTAAAATTCTCAGGAAAAATTATTAAACACATGAAGAAAGGGGTGCAAAAAGTCTTGGAAAGTGACGACGCAGGTAAAATCCTGCCACTGCACACTGCGCAAATTGTTAACAGCTGGTTAACTGATGACCAATAAAAGTACACACAAAAAACATCTCATGATGGGTAAAACCAGTGAGCTCTCTCAAGACCTTCGCAACCTTATTGTTGCAAAACATACTGATGGCTAAATTTGTAGAAGAAAAAAACTACTGAAGGTTCCAGTGAGCACTGTTGGGGCCATAATCCAGAAGGGGAAAGAACATAATTTCAGCATAAACCAACCACAATTAGGTTCCCCTTGCAAAATTTCAGACAGAAGAGTGAAAAGAAAAGATCTGTAGAGAGCTACAAAAAGGTCTGGAATCAGCAGGTACAATTGTTTCAAAGAAAACCATAAGTAATGCACTCAACCTTCAAGGTCTGTATGCCATAGAAAAAGCACATTGAAGCATGTTTCAACATTTAGCCAAGCCTGTGAAATAAGACGGGGAGGCCGATTCATCAATAGCGCCAGGTAGCGACAGATGAGCGACTGTAGCGTGGTTTTTTCAGCGCCAGCCAGTATTCGCTGTGCTTGGCCGGCGTTAGCTTGATGACAGCGACTCAGTCGGTGTGCGGTAATGTTGAATACGGGCTGGGGGGTCGCTGTTTCACAGGTCCAGCGTTGTATGTGAGCGCCTGACAACGAATGGCCAGAGCGAACGGCTAGCTTCATATTCATCAAAAAATCACGCTCCGAATGTGCTGTCGCTGTCCATTCCTTGTTTAAACCCCAGAGCGCTGGCGGCGATCTGTATTAACTAGTTTTTAACCCCTAAACAACCATATTTTTTTAATGTAACATTATACATGTTTTTAGAATCATTTTGTTATATGAATACATTAATCTCAGACCTGTTAGATCAATTCTGCACATATTTTTTTTTTTTTTTTTTTTTGACTTAAAAATAAATCCTAACATTGCAGAGGTGGTCTCCGATTTTTTGACATTAAAAAAAAAAATTAAAAAAATAATACCAATTAATTATGATTAATTATAGCTTGCTCCATTGAAATGCATTGGACATCGCCAGGGAGCGACAGCTCATACCTGGCGCTGTGAGGGAATTTGCAGCGGCGCTGTTCGGTCCAGGCGGCTTCATGATGAATGCCGCGCTAGCCGTCGCTCTCGCCGGCGCTAGCCTCATTTTGCTTGATAAATGCGTCATTGTGACCGCCGCGGGCGTACTTGAGTCGGTAGTCGCCGTTAGCTGCCGCTATCTGGCGCTCGTCAGACACTACCTGGCGCTATCGCTTGATGAATAAGGGCATAAAACTGAACTCTGTTGATGCCTTAATACAAGGGCGGCACTGCATATTTCCCCAAAGCACAATACCAAAAGGGAAGTTTAGAGATGGGGACATGATGGTGTGTGGCTGGTTTTCAGGTTGAGGGCAATCCCCTGACTGATTTTAACCTTGTATATTGTGTATGTTCAAGCTGATGATAGTGTATTAATTCATTTTTTTTTGTCTTAAAAGTGTTTGACAATACAAAAGTTAAAAATAAATATTAGTAGCTTACCTTTCATTGAGTGGCTTCAGCTCTTTGCTTCCTCCTCCATCTTCTTAGTGAAGAAAATCACCTCCTTATTCAGGTTTCAGTCTCCACCCTGCTGACCTGGTCCATCAATCAACCTTCAGTGGACCAAGAACGGAAACACCCCCCCCCCCCACTTCAGCTCAGACACCCTGATTGGCTGTCTCTCTCTGTAGCTCTGAAACCCCGCCCTCCTCTTTCCTCCCACACTCATCCCAGTGTGCCTACATCACATCGCTGTTGCTACATCCAATGTATCTTTTCATTTTTTCTATGAATCTTCAATGCTCTAATATTTTGAATGAAAACTTAGGAACTACAGGGTCTTTTTGAAAATGGATTGAAGTTTAAGACAGTGCAGTGTGTAGCCTGAGACAATGGGGCAACAATCGTGCTTGCCTTTAGTATTACATTAATCAGGAGTAATCTGTTTTTGTTACATTTATGGGGACCATATGCCCACTTAATTCTTTTTTTTATTATGAAGCCTGAATAGACAAATGTAGAGACTTGGAAGATACTTCCCTCCACACTGTCTGTAATTAGGTAATTGGCGGGAGGGGGGAATCTGCACACTGTCTGTAATGGGGTGATTGGGGGGGAATCTGCACACTGTCTGTAATGGGGTGATTGGGGGGATTCTGCACACTGTCTGTAACAGAGTGACTGGTGGGGGACTCTGCACACTGTCTATTATGGGGCGAATAGGATGGTGTATTTAGTGCACAATTTGGTTCAGAATATTTTTTTTTCTTATTTTCCTCCTCTAAACTCTAGGTGTTTCTTATGGCCATGTTCGTCCCCAGCAGTGATTTCTTGTAAATATAATGATGAAACGCTGACCAGCACAAAAATACAGCACCAAAGATTTTAAGAAGGAAAAAAAATCATAAATATGCTGGGGAGTGCCGGAAAAATGTCAGTACAAAGTGGCGCTCACTAGCGCTGGGATAATCGTCCAGCGGTTCCAACATAGGCCAGTCAATACACAAGTACAACAATCAAGGCTAATTAGTAGCGTCCTGCGCAGAGACTGCCAATGTAGTACACAGCACAGAGCCAGATAAGATGGTAATACCGCCGCTCCGTAACTGGCGGTATAGCGACAAAGATTATGCTAAAAGGCGCACATCAGAAATAAGGCCCATAATGCTGTTATGGTATTTTGAGTTGAATACACTTCATCTTATTACATCAAAAAAAATATGTTTGAAAAATGATGTAACACTGATTAAACACTATAAACTTCAGTTGTATTTTTTGGTAACCAGCAAATGGGGGGGCATGATTAGTTATTCTTGGTGGAATAGACAGTACCTTATTTAGACCTGTTTTTTGTAATGCCCGAAAGTAGTGAATCCCCTTTATCTCTTCCTTTTATCTATCGATGTCTATCATTGTCTCCTCCCATGGGTTTGGTCATTATTTGACAGAAAATGCCTTCCTGTTCTTAAACCATTTATGTTCACATATTTTTGGTGAAATTTCTGTATTGTTTTGCCGATATAGCCTGCGTCATAGTGGCATGCCATCATACATATAACTGCCTCTATGGCATAAATAGCAAAATTATGTATTTGAAAATTTATGCTAGATCCTTTTTAGGTAGATCATACTACATTGGGAGTACAACGGGGAGGCCGATTCATTAATAACGCCAGGTAGCGACAGATGAGCGACACGTACTCGTGGCGGTGACCGTCATTACCGTTCGCTCACCATTCGCTACCTGGCGCTATCCCTTGTTAAATAAGGGCCAAAGAGAAATCAGCTCTACCTTATTTCAAATGACACCTGCAAACTCTGATGGAAAACTTCCCGGCTCAGGCTGTAAAGCTCCAACTCCAATGTAAATCCAAGTAAAGTTTGCCAACCAAAGAAAGATTTGTTTTAAGATCCAAAATCTTAATTCCAAAGTATTAAAAACGACATTGGGAATAACCTCCACTGGGACATGTTTAATTTAACACGGTTTATAGTTTGCCATGCAAACCCCCCTCCCCTCCAGGGTTTTCCAAGCCATCCCCACCAATCCTCTGTGGCGCTATACTCACCCTTCATTCCGCACAGGCAATCGCTGCTACTCGACACTACACTTACTGGTTCGCCTGATGCCAGTCCAGTGCTGGGCGCCGCTCCCTCCTCCTCCGCCGCATCGATGCAGGACACAGCTGTGTTGTTGTTGTAGACGAGGGCGGGATGCGCCATCGTCACAAGAACTATGGCATGCCCCTCTCCATTCACTGCAATGGAGGGGACACTCTCATTCCTGTGACCATCCCTCATCTACCACAACACAGGGGTGTCCTGATGCAGCGGAGGAGACAGCGGGTAAAAGGTGAGTAAAGTGTTTTTTCGCCTTTTGCCTAAAGTATGACTTTAAGTTTGGAAACAACAGCACCCTATGAGCTATGCAGAAAAAAATGGCATTTAAAAAAAATTAGCATAGCCCATAGGGTGCTGATATTTCTAAACTATAAAAAAAAATATCCTTACCTTATTGGATATATCAATTTCCTAACCTGTAAAAATGCCCCATTGCAGGTACAGTAGGACAACTTTTACTTTTTTGTGTGTTAACGCTAAAAAGCTCACCAGGATACAGGTTGCAATCCACAACTTAAAGCCACATGATCTCATGCTGGACTAAACAGAGTGGATCAGCGGGTGCATTCAGGTACCACAAACACTCCTGATTGGTTGCCATAAATGTAAATTGGGTCTTGCTGTAAGGAAAAACCATGCCCCATTAAAGCAGGGATTTGCATTAAAGTGGACCAACACCCAGGATTTTGACTATCCTGGGTTTCGGTCCACTTCGGTGGGGCACCCCGATCGGGGGTGCCCCGCTGTGTGAAACCGCCCAGAAAGCCCCGAAAACTCACCTCTCCCCGCTCCCACGTGACCGCTGCAGCCAATCCCCGCCGGCGGACAAGCGAGAGGCAGCGCCGGACAAGCAGAACGCGTCCGCCGCCTCCCGCGCGTCCCTCTTACAGGGAGCGCACCCGCGCCGGTCCTTCAAAAACGGCCAGCGCGGGAGCGCGCCCTGCTAGAGGGACGCGCGGGAGGCGGCGGACGCGCATGCGCCGCTGGAATGTGGAAAAGGTAGGATTGTGGCCTTCCTGGGGGGTTTTACCCCGCGGGACGTCCTGATTTCGGATGCCCCACGGGGAGGGATCTGATCGGCCCGGGAATCTTATAGATTCCCGGGCCGATCCCCCCTGGGTGTTGGTCCACTTTAAGCATCAAGAGGATCCATGGCCCAGCCCGGCATGTAACTGACCTGCACTCTTAATTACCTTATTAGCATCAGGCAATGTGGTCTATATATATATATATATATATATATATATATTATTGCACATTAGCTCATTTAGCATTACAATATGTATATGCATTTATTCATTGTGCATCGTGCAGAGGATGTGGAGTTCTTCTGAAGTTTGTGGTTTCAGTGTATGCCATTCACAGTGCCAGTCATTAGGCAATACAGGAAATCAATCATTTATGGTTGAACATTGATTTTATATTCTTGACAATATGTGGTTTAAGTGGTTTCTCTACTTGTTTTTCGCAGTCACTGTTTACGTTCACCTGTGATCATTTTCCCATTTGATATTATCTAGTTTGCAGTTCCTAGTGATTATACAAGGAACATGTTTCTTTCTTTGGACTTTATTCTTTTTGGAAAAGGCGCTAATAAAACCCCTCAATAGTATATTTCAAGAGAAGCTATCACTAGCACCTACCTAATCAATCAAGCAGACAAATAAAACACTGAACCTATTTTTGTAGAGAAAAGCTAGAGGCAACAATCCTAATTAACCAATGCAGCCTTCACAAAAGCTTGATCTATGTCAAAATATTTTTAGAAAGCCTTTTACCCGTTGCAGATACACTGTACCTTTCTTTCTGGGATATTATTTTGCAGGCATGTTATACAATATATGCTTTTAGAATTACTGGTACCTCAGTATCCATACAGAATTAAAATAGCAAACCAAGCAATCACTTTGGGCCTAATTTATCAAGGGCTAGCGCCAGGTAATGTCTGACGAGCGCCAGGTACCGCCAGCTAACGTCGGCTACCGACTCAAGTACGCCCGGCGGCGGTCACAATGACGCATTTATCACGCTAAATGAGGCTAGCGCCGGCGAGAGCGTCAGCTAGCGCGGGATTCATCATGTAGCCGACTGCAACGAACAGCGCCGCTACTAATCCCATCACAGCGCCAGGTATGACCTGTCGCTCCCTGGCGCTTTCCAATGCATTTCAATGGAGCAATCTTTAAATATTCATAATTAATTGATTTTATTTTATTTTTTTATTTTTTTTAACTGTCAAAAAATCTGTGACCACTACGGCAATGTTAGATATTTTTTTTAAGGTAAAAAAAAAAAAAAAAATATGTGCAGAATTGAAATTACAGGTCTGATATTAATGTATTCATATTACAAAATGTTTAGAAAAACTTGTATAATTTTTACATTAAAAAAAATGGTTGTTTGGGGGTTAAAAACTACTTTACACACATCGCCGCCAGCGCTCTGGGGTTTAAACAAGGAATTCACAGCGCGAGAAATTTTTGAGCGTGATTTGTTAATGAATCTGCAGCAAGCCGTTCGCTCTGGCCATTCGCTGTCAGGCGCACCCATACAACGCAGAACCTGTGAAACATCGTTCCCTAACCCCGTATTCAACATTACCGCACACCGACTGAGTCGCTGTCAACAAGCAAACCCCGGCCAAGCACAGCGAATACTAGCTGGCGCTGTGAAAATCACGCTACTGGCGCTCATCTGTCGCTACCTGGCGCTATTAATGAATCGGCCTCTTTATAATTTGCCAGGGAAAAGATATTAGCCCACATATGAATGAAATAATACTGCATTTCTCAGCAGTCAGAAAGTTGTATTAAAGTGGACCAAAACCCAGCACAATCGGCCCAGGAATCTATAACATTCCTGGGTTGATCGATTCCATCTCCCCAGGGCATCCAAAATCAGGATGCCCCTCTGTGTGAAACCCCTCAGGTCACCCCGTACACTTACCTTGCTTCCCGCTCCAACGGAGCATGCGCGAGCCGCGGGTGCATCAACGCTATCCCTCTATCAGGGTGTGTGCCTGAGCCAGGCATTTGTGAATGGCCGGCGCAGGCCCACTCCCTGTTAGAGGAAAGCGGGGGATGCGGCTGCCAGCGCGCTCAGAGCTGCTGGCCTTATATACTGGCTTAGACGGCATGACCTCAGCAGCTCCGAGCGCGCTGATTGGATGAGAAGCCACGCATGCGCTGTAGGACCAGGAAGAGGTGAGTTGCGCACACAGCGGGGCACACACAATCGGGGTGCTCCCGGGGGAAAGGACTAAAACCCAGGATAGTCAAAATCCTGGGTTTTGGTCCACTTTAAATAGCAAATGTATGTCATGTGTCTCTTTCTTATAAATATACCAACACTTTGGGTGAGGTTGCTCAAACAATACACCTAGAGGCCGATTCATTAATAGCGGCAGGTAGCGACAGGGCCCGCTAGTAGTCGCTGTGCTTGGCCGTTGTTCGGTTGTTGATAGCGACTGAGTCAGTGTGCAGTAATGTTGAATACAAGGTGACGAGTCGCTATTTGACAGGTTCCGCGATGTATGGGTGCGCATGATAGCGACTGGTCAGAGCGAACGGCTCCCACCATATTCATCAAAAAATCACGCTCAAAAAATTCAAGCGCTGTGAAATGCATGTTTAAACCCCAGAGCGCTGGCGGCGATGTGTTAAAAGTAGGTTTTTAACCCCCAAACCACCATATTTTTGGAAACCAAAAAAAAATAATTTTTTTTAAGAATTTAGTAATATGAATACAATAATATAAGACCTGTAATATCAATTCTGCACACATTTATTTTTATTTTTTATTTTTACCTTAAAAAAATTATCTAACATGGCAGAAGTGGTCACAGACTTTTTCACATTGAAAAAAAAACAAACATTATTAACAATTAATTATGAATATTTAAAGATTGTTCCATTGAAATGCATTGGAGAGCGCCAGGTAGCGAGAGGTCATACCTGTCGCTGTTCAAGGTCGGACGCTGGCGCTGTGGGCTGAGGCTGGAATAATGATGAATGAGTCGCTATCTGGCGCTATCTCAGGCCCTTATTTAACAAGGGATAGCGCCAGGTAGCGAATGGTGAGCGAACGGTAATGACGCTCACCGCCACGAGAACGCCGGCTCCCCTCCGCAATCACACATTTATCAAGCCGATCCTGCTTAGCGACTGAGATAGCGCCAGATAGCGAATCATTCATCATTATTCCAGCCTCACCCCACAGCGCCAGCGAGCGACCTTGAACAGCGACAGATATGACCTCTCGCTACCTGGCGCTCTCCAATGCATTTCAATGGAGCAATCTTTAAATATTCATAATTAATTGCTATTATTTTATTTTTTTTTTTTAAATGTCAAAAATTCTGTGACCACTTCTGCAATGTTAGATATTTTTTTTAAGGTAAAAAAAAAAATAAAAAATTGTGCAGAATTGATATTACAGGTCTCATATTAATGTATTCATATTACAAAACGTTTTGAAAAACATGTTTTTTTTTTTTCTAAAAATATGGTTGTTTGGGGGTTAAAAAACTACTTTTAACCCATCGCCGCCAGCGCTCTGGGGTTTAAACAAGCATTTCACAGCGCGAGAATTTTTGGAGCGTGATTTGTTAATGAATATGCTGGGAGCCGTTCGCTATGGCCGTTCGCTGTCATGCGCTCCCATACAGCGCGGAACCTGTCAAACAGCGACTCCTAACCCCGTATTCAACATTACCGCACACCGACTGAGTCGCTGTCAACAGCCGAACAACGGCCAAGCACAGCGAATACTAGCGGGCGCTGTGAAAATAACGCTACTGTCGCTCATCTGTCGCTACCTGGCGCTATTAATGAATCGGCCTCTCAGTCGCTAAGCAGGATTGGCTTGATAAATGTGTGATTGTGTTGGGGAGCCGGCGTTCTCGTGGCGGGGCCCGTCATTACCGGCCGCTCACCAGTCGCTACCTGCCGCTATTCCTTCATAAATAAGGGCCCTACCTTTCCTCTGCACCTGCAGTCCAACCCATTCAAGCTTACTTCAGTTCACATTGGAAGGCATCTGATCAATACAATGACATATGGAATAAAGAGGCTTGAATTAAATATAAAGTATAAAGATAAGTGACATGATTAAACAAGAGAAAAGGTGAACAGTGAATAGAACAGTCAATAGCCCTGCTGTGTGAATCACCTCCTTCTACGGTCACATGACACATATGCAAGCGCAGTCGAGCGCACTGGGGAAAGGTGAGCTGGCGTGGGCGACCTGGGGGGTTTCACATAGCGCGGTATCTCGCATCAGAGTGCCCCGGGGGCAAGGACCAAAACCTGAAATAGTCAAAATACTGGGTTTTGGTCCACTTTAAAAGGCAATTCCACTTCCAGTTTCCATGTTTGTGTGCCTAAATGATGTTCTCAAGGTCCTGAGCTTATGTGTTATTTCTTTTCTATTTGTCTTTAGCTCTGTGTTATAAAAGAAAACACATTTCTCCAGCAACAATGTATTTACCTTAGCAAACCAAATGGTGCATTAGGTGTACATAGCAGAGACTCCCTGACTCTGGCTTGCTAAAGCGGGCCAACATTCAAAAATGAATTCAATCAGACTGACACAACCAACAGTGCTCATATGCATCCCTCTCCGGGGCAATTTTGATTGCAGCACATAAAAAATAGTTTACCTTTTTTTTCTGCTTTGATACATTTTAAAAACAAGATGGCCGCTTATGTGCTTGCAGGCCACCTGCAAACAGGAAGTCATGCTGGGCTTCCTCTTACTGTGCATTTCAGTTATGTTAATTGGCAGAGGAAGCTCCAAAATGCTACCTTGTGCTACCTTTCTTTTTCAACTGTGCCTAGCTGTTGGTCTGGTTAATCATCTGATTAGCTGAGGCAGATACACTCCTGAGCTCACAAGTTTATCGCCTATTCAGATGGGAGGAACACAGTCATATGTTACAGTAGCTAAAGGGTTACCAGCAGAATTCTCACCCAGGGAGGTCATTACTGCTGCTTGATTTAGCCAAAGCTGCTGATTAGCTCACCTGTTACAGTGGAATGATTCTGGGACTTGTAGTCAGTTTTTACTCCCATGTTAGCAACACAGAGCCACAGGAATATAAAAAACTTGGAAGCAGCATGCTGATAGGTAAATCACAGGTCTGGGGGCACAATCCTAACACAAATATTTATTTTACATTCAAAAAGAGGAAAACAACATCAAGAAACTGACAAAAAGGGTTTTATTCTTTAAACCAGTCTATCTTGTATGTGTCCCCACCCTGTACATACAGATTGCCCAAATCATCCTACCTGCATCTACTGCATTTTATGGACCTTTAAACATCCAAGATGGCAGCTCATGGAGTCTCAGCCTACCTGCAAACAGGAAGTGTCTTCTGACTGGGATTGTTATCCTTTTCCTGACCCCAGCTCTGCTCTGCCTGTGCAAATCAAAGCTATAACCCCACCCCCTGCACTGACCCCATTCCTCTCCTCAGAATATGATGCTTCTGAGGCAAGATGGCGGCACCCGTATCCTAGAGTTCTGAACAGAGTTGCAGCCCAGCGGGGGAGAGAATAATAAATAAGTGACTAAATTGTAAAATATATTAATTTTAGATGCTGGGGAATAGTTATTTTTAAAGATTTGGGCTTTTCATTAAATGATGCTGAAGCTCCAGTTTAAGTCTCCTCAGAGGCAACAAGTAAAAGTAAAAAAAAATGAAAATTAAAGCAGTCGTATATTGGATAGTAAAGTGGTAACAATAGGCATAAAGGAGATTTGAAAATATGGAAAATGGAACCGACTCCTGAGCAGTGCGAGCACATAGCGGAGGTGCTAGGACCTAGGTTGAAATGACGACATTATCCTTGTTCTCATGTTCATATTTCCCCAAAGCCTTTTGTCATCTTCCCCCAGACAAACCTCTGCTAGAAAATACTTGTGGGAGAAAAAAAAAAGCTAAGATGTCATTCAGTCATCTGAATATATCAGAAAGCAATAACTTCCCACACTACAATGCTGACAGACTGTTAATGGAAGCTACCCCATGCTTATAAGATGAACCAGGTGGACGGAACTCCTCCTCCTCTGCCACAGCCAATGGCGAACACAGCCTGGCAATGCCTCAGTGTGCTCTCTCTGTACACAGCCTGGCACCAGCTCAGTGTGATCTCTCTGTACACAGCCTGGCACCTCCTCAGTGTGATCTCTATGTACACAGCCTGGCACCTCCTCAGTGTGCTCTCTCTGTACACAGCCTGGCACCAGCTCAGTGTGATCTCTCTGTACACAGCCTGGCACCTCCTCAGTGTGCTCTCTCTGTACACAGCCTGGCACCTCCTCAGTGTGCTCTCTCTGTACACAGCCTGGCACCTCCTCAGTGTGATCTCTCTGTACACAGCCTGGCACCTCCTCAGTGTGATCACTCTGTACACAGCCTGGCACCGCCTCAGTGTGCTCTCTCTGTACACAGCCTGGCACCTCCTCAGTGTGATCTCTCTGTACACAGCCTGGCACCGCCTCAGTGTGCTCTCTCTGTACACAGCCTGGCACCTCCTCAGTGTGATCTCTCTGTACACAGCCTGGCACCTCCTCAGTGTGCTCTCTCTGTACACAGCCTGGCACCGCCTCAGTGTGCTCTCTCTGTACACAGCCTGGCACCGCCTCAGTGTGATCTCTCTGTACACAGCCTGGCACCTCCTCAGTGTGCTCTCTCTGTACACAGCCTGGCACCTCCTCAGTGTGCTCTCTCTGTACACAGCCTGGCACCTCCTCAGTGTGATCTCTCTGTACACAGCCTGGCACCGCCTCAGTGTGCTCTCTCTGTACACAGCCTGGCACCGCCTCAGTGCGCTCTCTCTGTACACAGCCTGGCACCGCCTCAGTGTGCTCTCTCTGTACACAGCCTGGCACCGCCTCAGTGTGATCTCTCTGTACACAGCCTGGCACCTCCTCAGTGTGCTCTCTCTGTACACAGCCTGGCACCGCCTCAGTGTGATCTCTCTGTACACAGCCTGGCACCGCCTCAGTGTGCTCTCTCTGTACACAGCCTGGCACCGCCTCAGTGTGATCTCTCTGTACACAGCCTGGCACCTCCTCAGTGTGCTCTCTCTGTACACAGCCTGGCACCGCCTCAGTGTGATCTCTCTGTACACAGCCTGGCACCGCCTCAGTGTGATCTCTCTGTACACAGCCTGGCACCTCCTCAGTGCGCTCTCTCTGTACACAGCCTGGCACCGCCTCAGTGTGATCACTCTGTACACAGCCTGGCACCGCCTCAGTGTGCTCTCTCTGTACACAGCCTGGCACCTCCTCAGTGTGATCTCTCTGTACACAGCCTGGCACCGCCTCAGTGTGCTCTCTCTGTACACAGCCTGGCACCGCCTCAGTGTGATCTCTCTGTACACAGCCTGGCACCTCCTCAGTGTGCTCTCTCTGTACACAGCCTGGCACCTCCTCAGTGTGCTCTCTCTGTACACAGCCTGGCACCTCCTCAGTGTGATCTCTCTGTACACAGCCTGGCACCGCCTCAGTGTGCTCTCTCTGTACACAGCCTGGCACCGCCTCAGTGCGCTCTCTCTGTACACAGCCTGGCACCGCCTCAGTGTGCTCTCTCTGTACAAAGCCTGGCACCGCCTCAGTGTGATCTCTCTGTACACAGCCTGGCACCTCCTCAGTGTGCTCTCTCTGTACACAGCCTGGCACCGCCTCAGTGTGATCTCTCTGTACACAGCCTGGCACCGCCTCAGTGTGCTCTCTCTGTACACAGCCTGGCACCGCCTCAGTGTGATCTCTCTGTACACAGCCTGGCACCTCCTCAGTGTGCTCTCTCTGTACACAGCCTGGCACCGCCTCAGTGTGATCTCTCTGTACACAGCCTGGCACCGCCTCAGTGTGATCTCTCTGTACACAGCCTGGCACCTCCTCAGTGCGCTCTCTCTGTACACAGCCTGGCACCGCCTCAGTGTGCTCTCTCTGTACACAGCCTGGCACCGCCTCAGTGTGATCTCTCTGTACACAGCCTGGCACCGCCTCAGTGTGATCTCTCTGTACACAGCCTGGCACCCCCTCAGTGTGATCTCTCTGTACACAGCCTGGCACCGCCTCAGTGTGATCTCTCTGTACACAGCCTGGCACTGCCTCAGTGCGCTCTCTCTGTACACAGCCTGGCACCGCCTCAGTGTGCTCTCTCTGTACACAGCCTGGCACCTCCTCAGTGTGCTCTCTCTGTACACAGCCTGGCAATGCCTCAGTGTGCTCTCTCTGTACACAGCCTGGCACCAGCTCAGTGTGATCTCTCTGTACACAGCCTGGCACCTCCTCAGTGTGATCACTCTGTACACAGCCTGGCACCTCCTCAGTGTGCTCTCTCTGTACACAGCCTGGCACCTCCTCAGTGTGATCTCTCTGTACACAGCCTGGCACCTCCTCAGTGTGCTCTCTCTGTACACAGCCTGGCACCGCCTCAGTGTGATCTCTCTGTACACAGCCTGGCACCTCCTCAGTGTGATCTCTCTGTACACAGCCTGGCACCTCCTCAGTGTGATCTCTCTGTACACAGCCTGGCACCGCCTCAGTGTGATCTCTCTGTACACAGCCTGGCACCTCCTCAGTGTGATCTCTCTGTACATAGCCTGGCATCTCCTCAGTGTGATCTCTCTGTACACAGCCTGGCACCTCCTCAGTGTGATCTCTCTGTACACAACCTGGTACCTCCTCAGTGCGCTCTCTCTGTACACAGCCTGGCACTGCCTCAGTGTGCTCTCTCTGTACACAGCCTGGCACCGCCTCAGTGTGCTCTCTCTGTACACAGCCTGGCACCTCCTCAGTGTGTTCTCTCTGTACACAGCCTGGCACCTCCTCAGTGTGCTCTCTCTGTACACAGCCTGGCACCGCCTCAGTGTGATCTCTCTGTACACAGTCTGGCACCGCCTCAGTGCGCTCTCTCTGTACACAGCCTGGCACCTCCTCAGTGTGCTCTCTCTGTACACAGCCTGGCACCTCCTCAGTGTGCTCTCTCTGTACACAGCCTGGCACCGCCTCAGTGTGCTCTCTCTGTACACAGCCTGGCACCACCTCAGTGTGATCTCTCTGGACACATCCTGGCACCTCCTCAGTGTGCTCTCTCTGTACACAGCCTGGCACCGCCTCAGTGTGCTCTCTCTGTACACAGCCTGGCACCTCCTCAGTGCGCTCTCTCTGTACACAGCCTGGCACCGCCTCAGTGTGATCTCTCTGTACACAGCCTGGCACCGCCTCAGTGTGATCTCTCTGTACACAGCCTGGCACCTCCTCAGTGTGCTCTATCTGTACTCAGCCTGGCACCGCCTCAGTGTGCTCTCTCTGTACACAGCCTGGCACAGCCCCAGTGCACTCTCTCTGTACATAGCCTGGCACCGCCTCAGTGCGCTCTCTCTGTACACAGCCTGGCACCGCCTCCGTGTGCTCTCTCTGTACACAGCCTGGCACCTCCTCAGTGTGATCTCTGTGTACACAGCCTGGCACCTCCTCAGTGTGATCTCTCTGTACACATCCTGGCACCATCTCAGTGTAATCTCTCTGTACACAGCCTGGCACCACCTCCGTGTGCTCTCTCTGTACACAGCCTGGCACCTCCTCAGTGTGATCTCTCTGTACACAGCCTGGCACCACCTCAGTGTAATCTCTCTGTACACAGCCTGGCACCACCTCAGTGTGCTCTCTCTGTACACATCCTGGCACCTCCTCAGTGTGCTCTCTCTGTACACAGCCTGGCACCACCTCAGTGTAATCTCTCTGTACACAGCCTGGCACCACCTCAGTGTGCTCTCTCTGTACACATCCTGGCACCTCCTCAGTGTGCTCTCTCTGTACACAGCCTGGCACCACCTCAGTGTAATCTCTCTGTACACAGCCTGGCACCGCCTCAGTGTGCTCTCTCTGTACACATCCTGGCACCTCCTCAGTGTGCTCTCTCTGTACACAGCCTGGCACCACCTCAGTGTAATCTCTCTGTACACAGCCTGGCACCACCTCAGTGTGCTCTCTCTGTACACAGCCTGGCACCTCCTCAGTGCGCTCTCTCTGTACACAGCCTGGCACCACCTCAGTGCGCTCTCTCTGTACACAGCCTGGCACCTCCTCAGTGCGCTCTCTCTGTACACAGCCTGGCACCTCCTCAGTATGCTCTCTCTGTACATAGCCTGGCACCTCCTCAGTGTGCTCTCTCTGTACATAGCCTGGCACCTCCTCAGTGTGCTCTCTCTGTACACAGCCTGGCACCTCCTCAGTGTGCTCTCTCTGTACACAGCCTGGCACCGCCTCAGTGTGCTCTCTCTGTACACAGCCTGGCACCGCCTCAGTGTGCTCTCTCTGTACACAGCCTGGCACCTCCTCAGTGTGATCTCTCTGTACACAGCCTGGCACCGCCTCAGTGTGCTCTCTCTGTACACAGCCTGGCACCTCCTCAGTGCGCTCTCTCTGTACACAGCCTGGCACCTCCTCAGTGTGATCTCTCTGTACACAGCCTGGCACCTCCTCAGTGTGCTCTCTCTGTACACAGCCTGGCACCATCTCAGTGTGATCTCTCTGTACACAGCCTGGCACCTCCTCAGTGTGCTCTCTCTGTATACAGCCTGGCACCTCCTCAGTGTGCTCTCTCTGTACACAGCCTGGCACCTCCTCAGTGTGATCTCTCTGTACACAGCCTGGCACCTCCTCAGTGTGCTCTCTCTGTACACAGCCTGGCACCATCTCAGTGTGATCTCTCTGTACACAGCCTGGCACCTCCTCAGTGTGCTCTCTCTGTACACAGCCTGGCACCGCCTCAGTGTGATCTCTCTCTGTACACAGCCTGGCACCTCCTCAGTGTGCTCTCTCTGTACACAGCCTGGCACCTCCTCAGTGCGCTCTCTCTGTACACAGCCTGGCACCGCCTCAGTGTGATCTCTCTGTATACAGCCTGGCACCTCCTCAGTGTGCTCTCTCTGTACACAGCCTGGCACCGCCTCAGTGTGATCTCTCTGAACACAGCCTGACACCGCCTCAGTGCGCTCTCTCTGTACACAGCCTGGCACCTCCTCAGTGCGCTCTCTCTGTACACAGCCTGGCACCTCCTCAGTGTGATCTCTCTGTACACAGTCTGGCACCGCCTCAGTGCGCTCTCTCTGTACACAGCCTGGCACCTCCTCAGTGTGCTCTCTCTGTACACAGCCTGGCACCTCCTCAGTGTGCTCTCTCTGTACACAGCCTGGCACCGCCTCCGTGTGCTCTCTCTGTACACAGCCTGGCACCTCCTCAGTGTGATCTCTGTGTACACAGCCTGGCACCTCCTCAGTGTGATCTCTCTGTACACATCCTGGCACCACCTCAGTGTAATCTCTCTGTACACAGCCTGGCACCACCTCAGTGTGCTCTCTCTGTACACAGCCTGGCACCTCCTCAGTGTGATCTCTCTGTACACAGCCTGGCACCACCTCAGTGTAATCTCTCTGTACACAGCCTGGCACCACCTCAGTGTGCTCTCTCTGTACACATCCTGGCACCTCCTCAGTGTGCTCTCTCTGTACACAGCCTGGCACCACCTCAGTGTAATCTCTCTGTACACAGCCTGGCACCACCTCAGTGTGCTCTCTCTGTACACATCCTGGTACCTCCTCAGTGTGCTCTCTCTGTACACAGCCTGGCACCACCTCAGTGTAATCTCTCTGTACACAGCCTGGCACCGCCTCAGTGTGCTCTCTCTGTACACATCCTGGCACCTCCTCAGTGTGCTCTCTCTGTACACAGCCTGGCACCACCTCAGTGTAATCTCTCTGTACACAGCCTGGCACCACCTCAGTGTGCTCTCTCTGTACACAGCCTGGCACCTCCTCAGTGCGCTCTCTCTGTACACAGCCTGGCACCACCTCAGTGCGCTCTCTCTGTACACAGCCTGGCACCTCCTCAGTGCGCTCTCTCTGTACACAGCCTGGCACCTCCTCAGTATGCTCTCTCTGTACATAGCCTGGCACCTCCTCAGTGTGCTCTCTCTGTACATAGCCTGGCACCTCCTCAGTGTGCTCTCTCTGTACACAGCCTGGCACCTCCTCAGTGTGCTCTCTCTGTACACAGCCTGGCACCGCCTCAGTGTGCTCTCTCTGTACACAGCCTGGCACCGCCTCAGTGTGCTCTCTCTGTACACAGCCTGGCACCTCCTCAGTGTGATCTCTCTGTACACAGCCTGGCACCGCCTCAGTGTGCTCTCTCTGTACACAGCCTGGCACCTCCTCAGTGCGCTCTCTCTGTACACAGCCTGGCACCTCCTCAGTGTGATCTCTCTGTACACAGCCTGGCACCTCCTCAGTGTGCTCTCTCTGTACACAGCCTGGCACCATCTCAGTGTGATCTCTCTGTACACAGCCTGGCACCTCCTCAGTGTGCTCTCTCTGTATACAGCCTGGCACCTCCTCAGTGTGCTCTCTCTGTACACAGCCTGGCACCTCCTCAGTGTGATCTCTCTGTACACAGCCTGGCACCTCCTCAGTGTGCTCTCTCTGTACACAGCCTGGCACCATCTCAGTGTGATCTCTCTGTACACAGCCTGGCACCTCCTCAGTGTGCTCTCTCTGTACACAGCCTGGCACCGCCTCAGTGTGATCTCTCTCTGTACACAGCCTGGCACCTCCTCAGTGTGCTCTCTCTGTACACAGCCTGGCACCTCCTCAGTGCGCTCTCTCTGTACACAGCCTGGCACCGCCTCAGTGTGATCTCTCTGTATACAGCCTGGCACCTCCTCAGTGTGCTCTCTCTGTACACAGCCTGGCACCGCCTCAGTGTGATCTCTCTGAACACAGCCTGACACCGCCTCAGTGCGCTCTCTCTGTACACAGCCTGGCACCTCCTCAGTGCGCTCTCTCTGTACACAGCCTGGCACCTCCTCAGTGTGATCTCTCTGTACACAGTCTGGCACCTCCTCAGTGTGATCTCTCTGTATACAGCCTGGTACCTCCTCAGTGCGCTCTCTCTGTACACAGCCTGGCACCGCCTCAGTGTGATCTCTCTGTACACAGCCTGGCACCGCCTCAGTGTGATCTCTCTGTACACAGCCTGGCACCTCCTCAGTGTGCTCTCTCTGTACACAGCCTGGCACCTCCTCAGTGCGCTCTCTCTGTACATAGCCTGGCACCGCCTCAGTGTGATCTCTCTGTACACAGCCTGGCACCGCCTCAGTGTGATCTCTCTGTACACAGCCTGGCACCTCCTCAGTGTGCTCTCTCTGTACACAGCCTGGCACCTCCTCAGTGCGCTCTCTCTGTACATAGCCTGGCACCGCCTCAGTGTGATCTCTCTGTACACAGCCTGGCACCGCCTCAGTGTGATCTCTCTGTACACAGCCTGGCACCTCCTCAGTGTGATCTCTCTGTATACAGCCTGGTACCTCCTCAGTGCGCTCTCTCTGTACACAGCCTGGCACCTCCTCAGTGTGATCTCTCTGTACACAGCCTGGCACCGCCTCAGTGTGATCTCTCTGTACAAAGTCTGGCACCTCCTCAGTGTGCTCTCTCTGTACACAGCCTGGCACCTCCTCAGTGCGATCTCTCTGTACACAGCCTGGCACCTCCTCAGTGTGCTCTCTCTGTACACAGCCTGGCACCGCCTCAGTGTGCTCTCTCTGTACACAGCCTGGCACCTCCTCAGTGTGATCTCTCTGTACACAGCCTGGCACCTCCTCAGTGTGCTCTCTCTGTACACAGCCTGGCACCTCCTCAGTGTGATCTCTCTCTGTACACAGCCTGGCACCTCCTCAGTGTGCTCTCTCTGTACACAGCCTGGCACCTCCTCAGTGTGATCTCTCTCTGTACACAGCCTGGCACCTCCTCAGTGTGCTCTCTCTGTACACAGCCTGGCACCTCCTCAGTGTGATCTCTCTCTGTACACAGCCTGGCACCTCCTCAGTGTGATCTCTCTGTACACAGCCTGGCACCTCCTCAGTGTGATCTCTCTCTGTACACAGCCTGGCACCTCCTCAGTGTGCTCTCTCTGTACACAGCCTGGCACCTCCTCAGTGTGATCTCTCTCTGTACACAGCCTGGCACCTCCTCAGTGTGCTCTCTCTGTACACAGCCTGGCACCTCCTCAGTGTGATCTCTCTCTGTACACAGCCTGGCACCGCCTCAGTGTGATCTCTCTGTACACAGCCTGGCACCTCCTCAGTGTGCTCTCTCTGTACACAGCCTGGCACCTCCTCAGTGTGCTCTCTCTGTACACAGCCTGGCACCTCCTCAGTGTGCTCTCTCTGTACACAGCCTGGCACCTCCTCAGTGTGATCTCTCTGTACACAGCCTGGCACTGCCTCAGTGTGATCTCTCTGTACACAGCCTGGCACAGCCTCAGTGCACTCTCTCTGTACACAGCCTGGCACCTCCTCAGTGTGCTCTCTCTGTACACAGGCTGGCACCTCCTCAGTGTGATCTCTCTGTACACAGCCTGGCACCGCCTCAGTGTGCTGTCTCTGTACACAGCCTGGCACCTCCTCAGTGTGCTCTCTCTGTACACAGCCTGGCACCTCCTCAGTGTGATCTCTCTGTACACAGCCTGGCACTGCCTCAGTGTGATCTCTCTGTACACAGCCTGGCACCTCCTCAGTGTGATCTCTCTGTACACAGCCTGGCACCTCCTCAGTGCGCTCTCTCTGTACACAGCCTGGCACAGCCTCAGTGTGCTCTCTCTGTACACAGCCTGGCACCTCCTCAGTGTGCTCTCTCTGTACACAGCCTGGCACCTCCTCAGTGTGATCTCTCTGTACACAGCCTGGCACCTCCTCAGTGCGCTCTCTCTGTACACAGCCTGGCACAGCCTCAGTGTGCTCTCTCTGTACACAGCCTGGCACCTCCTCAGTGTGATCTCTCTGTACACAGCCTGGCACCTCCTCAGTGTGATCTCTCTGTACACAGCCTGGCACCTCTTCAGTGCGCTCTCTCTGTACACAGCCTGGCACAGCCTCAGTGTGCTCTCTCTGTACACAGCCTGGCACCTCCTCAGTGTGCTCTCTCTGTACACAGCCTGGCACCTCCTCAGTGTGATCTCTCTGTACACAGCCTGGCACCGCCTCAGTGTGCTCTCTCTGTACACAGCCTGGCACCGCCTCAGTGTGCTCTCTCTCTGTACACAGCTTGGCACCGCCTCAGTGTGATCTCTCTGTACACAGCCTGGCACCTCCTCAGTGTGCTCTCTCTGTACACAGCCTGGCACCGCCTCAGTGTGCTCTCTCTGTACACAGCCTGGCACCGCCTCAGTGTGCTCTCTCTGTACACAGCCTGGCACCTCCTCAGTGTGATCTCTCTGTACACAGCCTGGCACCGCCTCAGTGTGCTCTCTCTGTACACAGCCTGGCACCTCCTCAGTGTGCTCTCTCTGTACACAGCCTGGCAATGCCTCAGTGTGCTCTCTCTGTACACAGCCTGGCACCAGCTCAGTGTGATCTCTCTGTACACAGCCTGGCACCTCCTCAGTGTGATCACTCTGTACACAGCCTGGCACCTCCTCAGTGTGCTCTCTCTGTACACAGCCTGGCACCTCCTCAGTGTGATCTCTCTGTACACAGCCTGGCACCTCCTCAGTGTGCTCTCTCTGTACACAGCCTGGCACCGCCTCAGTGTGATCTCTCTGTACACAGCCTGGCACCTCCTCAGTGTGATCTCTCTGTACACAGCCTGGCACCTCCTCAGTGTGATCTCTCTGTACACAGCCTGGCACCGCCTCAGTGTGATCTCTCTGTACACAGCCTGGCACCTCCTCAGTGTGATCTCTCTGTACATAGCCTGGCATCTCCTCAGTGTGATCTCTCTGTACACAGCCTGGCACCTCCTCAGTGTGATCTCTCTGTACACAACCTGGTACCTCCTCAGTGCGCTCTCTCTGTACACAGCCTGGCACTGCCTCAGTGTGCTCTCTCTGTACACAGCCTGGCACCGCCTCAGTGTGCTCTCTCTGTACACAGCCTGGCACCTCCTCAGTGTGTTCTCTCTGTACACAGCCTGGCACCTCCTCAGTGTGCTCTCTCTGTACACAGCCTGGCACCGCCTCAGTGTGATCTCTCTGTACACAGTCTGGCACCGCCTCAGTGCGCTCTCTCTGTACACAGCCTGGCACCTCCTCAGTGTGCTCTCTCTGTACACAGCCTGGCACCTCCTCAGTGTGCTCTCTCTGTACACAGCCTGGCACCGCCTCAGTGTGCTCTCTCTGTACACAGCCTGGCACCACCTCAGTGTGATCTCTCTGGACACATCCTGGCACCTCCTCAGTGTGCTCTCTCTGTACACAGCCTGGCACCGCCTCAGTGTGCTCTCTCTGTACACAGCCTGGCACCTCCTCAGTGCGCTCTCTCTGTACACAGCCTGGCACCGCCTCAGTGTGATCTCTCTGTACACAGCCTGGCACCGCCTCAGTGTGATCTCTCTGTACACAGCCTGGCACCTCCTCAGTGTGCTCTATCTGTACTCAGCCTGGCACCGCCTCAGTGTGCTCTCTCTGTACACAGCCTGGCACAGCCCCAGTGCACTCTCTCTGTACATAGCCTGGCACCGCCTCAGTGCGCTCTCTCTGTACACAGCCTGGCACCGCCTCCGTGTGCTCTCTCTGTACACAGCCTGGCACCTCCTCAGTGTGATCTCTGTGTACACAGCCTGGCACCTCCTCAGTGTGATCTCTCTGTACACATCCTGGCACCATCTCAGTGTAATCTCTCTGTACACAGCCTGGCACCACCTCAGTGTGCTCTCTCTGTACACAGCCTGGCACCTCCTCAGTGTGATCTCTCTGTACACAGCCTGGCACCACCTCAGTGTAATCTCTCTGTACACAGCCTGGCACCACCTCAGTGTGCTCTCTCTGTACACATCCTGGCACCTCCTCAGTGTGCTCTCTCTGTACACAGCCTGGCACCACCTCAGTGTAATCTCTCTGTACACAGCCTGGCACCACCTCAGTGTGCTCTCTCTGTACACATCCTGGCACCTCCTCAGTGTGCTCTCTCTGTACACAGCCTGGCACCACCTCAGTGTAATCTCTCTGTACACAGCCTGGCACCGCCTCAGTGTGCTCTCTCTGTACACATCCTGGCACCTCCTCAGTGTGCTCTCTCTGTACACAGCCTGGCACCACCTCAGTGTAATCTCTCTGTACACAGCCTGGCACCACCTCAGTGTGCTCTCTCTGTACACAGCCTGGCACCTCCTCAGTGCGCTCTCTCTGTACACAGCCTGGCACCACCTCAGTGCGCTCTCTCTGTACACAGCCTGGCACCTCCTCAGTGCGCTCTCTCTGTACACAGCCTGGCACCTCCTCAGTATGCTCTCTCTGTACATAGCCTGGCACCTCCTCAGTGTGCTCTCTCTGTACATAGCCTGGCACCTCCTCAGTGTGCTCTCTCTGTACACAGCCTGGCACCTCCTCAGTGTGCTCTCTCTGTACACAGCCTGGCACCGCCTCAGTGTGCTCTCTCTGTACACAGCCTGGCACCGCCTCAGTGTGCTCTCTCTGTACACAGCCTGGCACCTCCTCAGTGTGATCTCTCTGTACACAGCCTGGCACCGCCTCAGTGTGCTCTCTCTGTACACAGCCTGGCACCTCCTCAGTGCGCTCTCTCTGTACACAGCCTGGCACCTCCTCAGTGTGATCTCTCTGTACACAGCCTGGCACCTCCTCAGTGTGCTCTCTCTGTACACAGCCTGGCACCATCTCAGTGTGATCTCTCTGTACACAGCCTGGCACCTCCTCAGTGTGCTCTCTCTGTACACAGCCTGGCACCGCCTCAGTGTGCTCTCTCTGTACACAGCCTGGCACCTCCTCAGTGTGCTCTCTCTGTACACAGCCTGGCACCTCCTCAGTGCGCTCTCTCTGTACACAGCCTGGCACCGCCTCAGTGTGATCTCTCTGTATACAGCCTGGCACCTCCTCAGTGTGCTCTCTCTGTACACAGCCTGGCACCGCCTCAGTGTGATCTCTCTGAACACAGCCTGACACCGCCTCAGTGCGCTCTCTCTGTACACAGCCTGGCACCTCCTCAGTGCGCTCTCTCTGTACACAGCCTGGCACCTCCTCAGTGTGATCTCTCTGTACACAGTCTGGCACCGCCTCAGTGCGCTCTCTCTGTACACAGCCTGGCACCTCCTCAGTGTGCTCTCTCTGTACACAGCCTGGCACCTCCTCAGTGCGCTCTCTCTGTACACAGCCTGGCACCTCCTCAGTGTGCTCTCTCTGTACACAGCCTGGCACCTCCTCAGTGTGCTCTCTCTGTACACAGCCTGGCACCTCCTCAGTGTGATCTCTGTGTACACAGCCTGGCACCTCCTCAGTGTGATCTCTCTGTACACATCCTGGCACCACCTCAGTGTAATCTCTCTGTACACAGCCTGGCACCACCTCAGTGTGCTCTCTCTGTACACAGCCTGGCACCTCCTCAGTGTGATCTCTCTGTACACAGCCTGGCACCACCTCAGTGTAATCTCTCTGTACACAGCCTGGCACCACCTCAGTGTGCTCTCTCTGTACACATCCTGGCACCTCCTCAGTGTGCTCTCTCTGTACACAGCCTGGCACCACCTCAGTGTAATCTCTCTGTACACAGCCTGGCACCACCTCAGTGTGCTCTCTCTGTACACATCCTGGTACCTCCTCAGTGTGCTCTCTCTGTACACAGCCTGGCACCACCTCAGTGTAATCTCTCTGTACACAGCCTGGCACCGCCTCAGTGTGCTCTCTCTGTACACATCCTGGCACCTCCTCAGTGTGCTCTCTCTGTACACAGCCTGGCACCACCTCAGTGTAATCTCTCTGTACACAGCCTGGCACCACCTCAGTGTGCTCTCTCTGTACACAGCCTGGCACCTCCTCAGTGCGCTCTCTCTGTACACAGCCTGGCACCACCTCAGTGCGCTCTCTCTGTACACAGCCTGGCACCTCCTCAGTGCGCTCTCTCTGTACACAGCCTGGCACCTCCTCAGTATGCTCTCTCTGTACATAGCCTGGCACCTCCTCAGTGTGCTCTCTCTGTACATAGCCTGGCACCTCCTCAGTGTGCTCTCTCTGTACACAGCCTGGCACCTCCTCAGTGTGCTCTCTCTGTACACAGCCTGGCACCGCCTCAGTGTGCTCTCTCTGTACACAGCCTGGCACCGCCTCAGTGTGCTCTCTCTGTACACAGCCTGGCACCTCCTCAGTGTGATCTCTCTGTACACAGCCTGGCACCGCCTCAGTGTGCTCTCTCTGTACACAGCCTGGCACCTCCTCAGTGCGCTCTCTCTGTACACAGCCTGGCACCTCCTCAGTGTGATCTCTCTGTACACAGCCTGGCACCTCCTCAGTGTGCTCTCTCTGTACACAGCCTGGCACCATCTCAGTGTGATCTCTCTGTACACAGCCTGGCACCTCCTCAGTGTGCTCTCTCTGTATACAGCCTGGCACCTCCTCAGTGTGCTCTCTCTGTACACAGCCTGGCACCTCCTCAGTGTGATCTCTCTGTACACAGCCTGGCACCTCCTCAGTGTGCTCTCTCTGTACACAGCCTGGCACCATCTCAGTGTGATCTCTCTGTACACAGCCTGGCACCTCCTCAGTGTGCTCTCTCTGTACACAGCCTGGCACCGCCTCAGTGTGATCTCTCTCTGTACACAGCCTGGCACCTCCTCAGTGTGCTCTCTCTGTACACAGCCTGGCACCTCCTCAGTGCGCTCTCTCTGTACACAGCCTGGCACCGCCTCAGTGTGATCTCTCTGTATACAGCCTGGCACCTCCTCAGTGTGCTCTCTCTGTACACAGCCTGGCACCGCCTCAGTGTGATCTCTCTGAACACAGCCTGACACCGCCTCAGTGCGCTCTCTCTGTACACAGCCTGGCACCTCCTCAGTGCGCTCTCTCTGTACACAGCCTGGCACCTCCTCAGTGTGATCTCTCTGTACACAGTCTGGCACCTCCTCAGTGTGATCTCTCTGTATACAGCCTGGTACCTCCTCAGTGCGCTCTCTCTGTACACAGCCTGGCACCGCCTCAGTGTGATCTCTCTGTACACAGCCTGGCACCGCCTCAGTGTGATCTCTCTGTACACAGCCTGGCACCTCCTCAGTGTGCTCTCTCTGTACACAGCCTGGCACCTCCTCAGTGCGCTCTCTCTGTACATAGCCTGGCACCGCCTCAGTGTGATCTCTCTGTACACAGCCTGGCACCGCCTCAGTGTGATCTCTCTGTACACAGCCTGGCACCTCCTCAGTGTGCTCTCTCTGTACACAGCCTGGCACCTCCTCAGTGCGCTCTCTCTGTACATAGCCTGGCACCGCCTCAGTGTGATCTCTCTGTACACAGCCTGGCACCGCCTCAGTGTGATCTCTCTGTACACAGCCTGGCACCTCCTCAGTGTGATCTCTCTGTATACAGCCTGGTACCTCCTCAGTGCGCTCTCTCTGTACACAGCCTGGCACCTCCTCAGTGTGATCTCTCTGTACACAGCCTGGCACCGCCTCAGTGTGATCTCTCTGTACAAAGTCTGGCACCTCCTCAGTGTGCTCTCTCTGTACACAGCCTGGCACCTCCTCAGTGCGATCTCTCTGTACACAGCCTGGCACCTCCTCAGTGTGCTCTCTCTGTACACAGCCTGGCACCGCCTCAGTGTGCTCTCTCTGTACACAGCCTGGCACCTCCTCAGTGTGATCTCTCTGTACACAGCCTGGCACCTCCTCAGTGTGCTCTCTCTGTACACAGCCTGGCACCTCCTCAGTGTGATCTCTCTCTGTACACAGCCTGGCACCTCCTCAGTGTGCTCTCTCTGTACACAGCCTGGCACCTCCTCAGTGTGATCTCTCTCTGTACACAGCCTGGCACCTCCTCAGTGTGCTCTCTCTGTACACAGCCTGGCACCTCCTCAGTGTGATCTCTCTCTGTACACAGCCTGGCACCTCCTCAGTGTGATCTCTCTGTACACAGCCTGGCACCTCCTCAGTGTGATCTCTCTCTGTACACAGCCTGGCACCTCCTCAGTGTGCTCTCTCTGTACACAGCCTGGCACCTCCTCAGTGTGATCTCTCTCTGTACACAGCCTGGCACCTCCTCAGTGTGCTCTCTCTGTACACAGCCTGGCACCTCCTCAGTGTGATCTCTCTCTGTACACAGCCTGGCACCGCCTCAGTGTGATCTCTCTGTACACAGCCTGGCACCTCCTCAGTGTGCTCTCTCTGTACACAGCCTGGCACCTCCTCAGTGTGCTCTCTCTGTACACAGCCTGGCACCTCCTCAGTGTGCTCTCTCTGTACACAGCCTGGCACCTCCTCAGTGTGATCTCTCTGTACACAGCCTGGCACTGCCTCAGTGTGATCTCTCTGTACACAGCCTGGCACAGCCTCAGTGCGATCTCTCTGTACACAGCCTGGCACCTCCTCAGTGTGATCTCTCTCTGTACACAGCCTGGCACCTCCTCAGTGTGATCTCTCTGTACACAGCCTGGCACCGCCTCAGTGTGCTGTCTCTGTACACAGCCTGGCACCTCCTCAGTGTGCTCTCTCTGTACACAGCCTGGCACCTCCTCAGTGTGATCTCTCTGTACACAGCCTGGCACTGCCTCAGTGTGATCTCTCTGTACACAGCCTGGCACCTCCTCAGTGTGATCTCTCTGTACACAGCCTGGCACCTCCTCAGTGCGCTCTCTCTGTACACAGCCTGGCACAGCCTCAGTGTGCTCTCTCTGTACACAGCCTGGCACCTCCTCAGTGTGCTCTCTCTGTACACAGCCTGGCACCTCCTCAGTGTGATCTCTCTGTACACAGCCTGGCACCTCCTCAGTGCGCTCTCTCTGTACACAGCCTGGCACAGCCTCAGTGTGCTCTCTCTGTACACAGCCTGGCACCTCCTCAGTGTGATCTCTCTGTACACAGCCTGGCACCTCCTCAGTGTGATCTCTCTGTACACAGCCTGGCACCTCTTCAGTGCGCTCTCTCTGTACACAGCCTGGCACAGCCTCAGTGTGCTCTCTCTGTACACAGCCTGGCACCTCCTCAGTGTGCTCTCTCTGTACACAGCCTGGCACCTCCTCAGTGTGATCTCTCTGTACACAGCCTGGCACCGCCTCAGTGTGCTCTCTCTGTACACAGCCTGGCACCGCCTCAGTGTGCTCTCTCTCTGTACACAGCTTGGCACCGCCTCAGTGTGATCTCTCTGTACACAGCCTGGCACCTCCTCAGTGTGCTCTCTCTGTACACAGCCTGGCACCGCCTCAGTGTGCTCTCTCTGTACACAGCCTGGCACCGCCTCAGTGTGCTCTCTCTGTACACAGCCTGGCACCTCCTCAGTGTGATCTCTCTGTACACAGCCTGGCACCGCCTCAGTGTGCTCTCTCTGTACACAGCCTGGCACCTCCTCAGTGTGCTCTCTCTGTACACAGCCTGGCAATGCCTCAGTGTGCTCTCTCTGTACACAGCCTGGCACCAGCTCAGTGTGATCTCTCTGTACACAGCCTGGCACCTCCTCAGTGTGATCACTCTGTACACAGCCTGGCACCTCCTCAGTGTGCTCTCTCTGTACACAGCCTGGCACCTCCTCAGTGTGATCTCTCTGTACACAGCCTGGCACCTCCTCAGTGTGCTCTCTCTGTACACAGCCTGGCACCGCCTCAGTGTGATCTCTCTGTACACAGCCTGGCACCTCCTCAGTGTGATCTCTCTGTACACAGCCTGGCACCTCCTCAGTGTGATCTCTCTGTACACAGCCTGGCACCGCCTCAGTGTGATCTCTCTGTACACAGCCTGGCACCTCCTCAGTGTGATCTCTCTGTACATAGCCTGGCATCTCCTCAGTGTGATCTCTCTGTACACAGCCTGGCACCTCCTCAGTGTGATCTCTCTGTACACAACCTGGTACCTCCTCAGTGCGCTCTCTCTGTACACAGCCTGGCACTGCCTCAGTGTGCTCTCTCTGTACACAGCCTGGCACCGCCTCAGTGTGCTCTCTCTGTACACAGCCTGGCACCTCCTCAGTGTGTTCTCTCTGTACACAGCCTGGCACCTCCTCAGTGTGCTCTCTCTGTACACAGCCTGGCACCGCCTCAGTGTGATCTCTCTGTACACAGTCTGGCACCGCCTCAGTGCGCTCTCTCTGTACACAGCCTGGCACCTCCTCAGTGTGCTCTCTCTGTACACAGCCTGGCACCTCCTCAGTGTGCTCTCTCTGTACACAGCCTGGCACCGCCTCAGTGTGCTCTCTCTGTACACAGCCTGGCACCACCTCAGTGTGATCTCTCTGGACACATCCTGGCACCTCCTCAGTGTGCTCTCTCTGTACACAGCCTGGCACCGCCTCAGTGTGCTCTCTCTGTACACAGCCTGGCACCTCCTCAGTGCGCTCTCTCTGTACACAGCCTGGCACCGCCTCAGTGTGATCTCTCTGTACACAGCCTGGCACCGCCTCAGTGTGATCTCTCTGTACACAGCCTGGCACCTCCTCAGTGTGCTCTATCTGTACTCAGCCTGGCACCGCCTCAGTGTGCTCTCTCTGTACACAGCCTGGCACAGCCCCAGTGCACTCTCTCTGTACATAGCCTGGCACCGCCTCAGTGCGCTCTCTCTGTACACAGCCTGGCACCGCCTCCGTGTGCTCTCTCTGTACACAGCCTGGCACCTCCTCAGTGTGATCTCTGTGTACACAGCCTGGCACCTCCTCAGTGTGATCTCTCTGTACACATCCTGGCACCATCTCAGTGTAATCTCTCTGTACACAGCCTGGCACCACCTCAGTGTGCTCTCTCTGTACACAGCCTGGCACCTCCTCAGTGTGATCTCTCTGTACACAGCCTGGCACCACCTCAGTGTAATCTCTCTGTACACAGCCTGGCACCACCTCAGTGTGCTCTCTCTGTACACATCCTGGCACCTCCTCAGTGTGCTCTCTCTGTACACAGCCTGGCACCACCTCAGTGTAATCTCTCTGTACACAGCCTGGCACCACCTCAGTGTGCTCTCTCTGTACACATCCTGGCACCTCCTCAGTGTGCTCTCTCTGTACACAGCCTGGCACCACCTCAGTGTAATCTCTCTGTACACAGCCTGGCACCGCCTCAGTGTGCTCTCTCTGTACACATCCTGGCACCTCCTCAGTGTGCTCTCTCTGTACACAGCCTGGCACCACCTCAGTGTAATCTCTCTGTACACAGCCTGGCACCACCTCAGTGTGCTCTCTCTGTACACAGCCTGGCACCTCCTCAGTGCGCTCTCTCTGTACACAGCCTGGCACCACCTCAGTGCGCTCTCTCTGTACACAGCCTGGCACCTCCTCAGTGCGCTCTCTCTGTACACAGCCTGGCACCTCCTCAGTATGCTCTCTCTGTACATAGCCTGGCACCTCCTCAGTGTGCTCTCTCTGTACATAGCCTGGCACCTCCTCAGTGTGCTCTCTCTGTACACAGCCTGGCACCTCCTCAGTGTGCTCTCTCTGTACACAGCCTGGCACCGCCTCAGTGTGCTCTCTCTGTACACAGCCTGGCACCGCCTCAGTGTGCTCTCTCTGTACACAGCCTGGCACCTCCTCAGTGTGATCTCTCTGTACACAGCCTGGCACCGCCTCAGTGTGCTCTCTCTGTACACAGCCTGGCACCTCCTCAGTGCGCTCTCTCTGTACACAGCCTGGCACCTCCTCAGTGTGATCTCTCTGTACACAGCCTGGCACCTCCTCAGTGTGCTCTCTCTGTACACAGCCTGGCACCATCTCAGTGTGATCTCTCTGTACACAGCCTGGCACCTCCTCAGTGTGCTCTCTCTGTACACAGCCTGGCACCGCCTCAGTGTGCTCTCTCTGTACACAGCCTGGCACCTCCTCAGTGTGCTCTCTCTGTACACAGCCTGGCACCTCCTCAGTGCGCTCTCTCTGTACACAGCCTGGCACCGCCTCAGTGTGATCTCTCTGTATACAGCCTGGCACCTCCTCAGTGTGCTCTCTCTGTACACAGCCTGGCACCGCCTCAGTGTGATCTCTCTGAACACAGCCTGACACCGCCTCAGTGCGCTCTCTCTGTACACAGCCTGGCACCTCCTCAGTGCGCTCTCTCTGTACACAGCCTGGCACCTCCTCAGTGTGATCTCTCTGTACACAGTCTGGCACCGCCTCAGTGCGCTCTCTCTGTACACAGCCTGGCACCTCCTCAGTGTGCTCTCTCTGTACACAGCCTGGCACCTCCTCAGTGCGCTCTCTCTGTACACAGCCTGGCACCTCCTCAGTGTGCTCTCTCTGTACACAGCCTGGCACCTCCTCAGTGTGCTCTCTCTGTACACAGCCTGGCACCTCCTCAGTGTGATCTCTGTGTACACAGCCTGGCACCTCCTCAGTGTGATCTCTCTGTACACATCCTGGCACCACCTCAGTGTAATCTCTCTGTACACAGCCTGGCACCACCTCAGTGTGCTCTCTCTGTACACAGCCTGGCACCTCCTCAGTGTGATCTCTCTGTACACAGCCTGGCACCACCTCAGTGTAATCTCTCTGTACACAGCCTGGCACCACCTCAGTGTGCTCTCTCTGTACACATCCTGGCACCTCCTCAGTGTGCTCTCTCTGTACACAGCCTGGCACCACCTCAGTGTAATCTCTCTGTACACAGCCTGGCACCACCTCAGTGTGCTCTCTCTGTACACATCCTGGTACCTCCTCAGTGTGCTCTCTCTGTACACAGCCTGGCACCAGCCTCAGTGTAATCTCTCTGTACACAGCCTGGCACCGCCTCAGTGTGCTCTCTCTGTACACATCCTGGCACCTCCTCAGTGTGCTCTCTCTGTACACAGCCTGGCACCACCTCAGTGTAATCTCTCTGTACACAGCCTGGCACCACCTCAGTGTGCTCTCTCTGTACACAGCCTGGCACCTCCTCAGTGCGCTCTCTCTGTACACAGCCTGGCACCACCTCAGTGCGCTCTCTCTGTACACAGCCTGGCACCTCCTCAGTGCGCTCTCTCTGTACACAGCCTGGCACCTCCTCAGTATGCTCTCTCTGTACATAGCCTGGCACCTCCTCAGTGTGCTCTCTCTGTACATAGCCTGGCACCTCCTCAGTGTGCTCTCTCTGTACACAGCCTGGCACCTCCTCAGTGTGCTCTCTCTGTACACAGCCTGGCACCGCCTCAGTGTGCTCTCTCTGTACACAGCCTGGCACCGCCTCAGTGTGCTCTCTCTGTACACAGCCTGGCACCTCCTCAGTGTGATCTCTCTGTACACAGCCTGGCACCGCCTCAGTGTGCTCTCTCTGTACACAGCCTGGCACCTCCTCAGTGCGCTCTCTCTGTACACAGCCTGGCACCTCCTCAGTGTGATCTCTCTGTACACAGCCTGGCACCTCCTCAGTGTGCTCTCTCTGTACACAGCCTGGCACCATCTCAGTGTGATCTCTCTGTACACAGCCTGGCACCTCCTCAGTGTGCTCTCTCTGTATACAGCCTGGCACCTCCTCAGTGTGCTCTCTCTGTACACAGCCTGGCACCTCCTCAGTGTGATCTCTCTGTACACAGCCTGGCACCTCCTCAGTGTGCTCTCTCTGTACACAGCCTGGCACCATCTCAGTGTGATCTCTCTGTACACAGCCTGGCACCTCCTCAGTGTGCTCTCTCTGTACACAGCCTGGCACCGCCTCAGTGTGATCTCTCTCTGTACACAGCCTGGCACCTCCTCAGTGTGCTCTCTCTGTACACAGCCTGGCACCTCCTCAGTGCGCTCTCTCTGTACACAGCCTGGCACCGCCTCAGTGTGATCTCTCTGTATACAGCCTGGCACCTCCTCAGTGTGCTCTCTCTGTACACAGCCTGGCACCGCCTCAGTGTGATCTCTCTGAACACAGCCTGACACCGCCTCAGTGCGCTCTCTCTGTACACAGCCTGGCACCTCCTCAGTGCGCTCTCTCTGTACACAGCCTGGCACCTCCTCAGTGTGATCTCTCTGTACACAGTCTGGCACCTCCTCAGTGTGATCTCTCTGTATACAGCCTGGTACCTCCTCAGTGCGCTCTCTCTGTACACAGCCTGGCACCGCCTCAGTGTGATCTCTCTGTACACAGCCTGGCACCGCCTCAGTGTGATCTCTCTGTACACAGCCTGGCACCTCCTCAGTGTGCTCTCTCTGTACACAGCCTGGCACCTCCTCAGTGCGCTCTCTCTGTACATAGCCTGGCACCGCCTCAGTGTGATCTCTCTGTACACAGCCTGGCACCGCCTCAGTGTGATCTCTCTGTACACAGCCTGGCACCTCCTCAGTGTGCTCTCTCTGTACACAGCCTGGCACCTCCTCAGTGCGCTCTCTCTGTACATAGCCTGGCACCGCCTCAGTGTGATCTCTCTGTACACAGCCTGGCACCGCCTCAGTGTGATCTCTCTGTACACAGCCTGGCACCTCCTCAGTGTGATCTCTCTGTATACAGCCTGGTACCTCCTCAGTGCGCTCTCTCTGTACACAGCCTGGCACCTCCTCAGTGTGATCTCTCTGTACACAGCCTGGCACCGCCTCAGTGTGATCTCTCTGTACAAAGTCTGGCACCTCCTCAGTGTGCTCTCTCTGTACACAGCCTGGCACCTCCTCAGTGCGTCTCGTACCAGCTGCACCTCCTCTGGTCACTAGCCTGCAACTCAGCCTGTGCTCCGCCTCAGGTCTCTCTCTGTACACAGCCTGGCACCTCCTCAGTGTGCATCTCTCTGTACACAGCCTGGCACCTCCTCAGTGTGCTCTCTCTGTACACAGCCTGGCACCGTCCTCAGTGTGCTCTCTCTGTACACAGCCTGGCACCTCCTCAGTGTGATCTCTCTGTACACAGCCTGGCACCTCCTCAGTGTGCTCTCTCTGTACACAGCCTGGCACCTCCTCAGTGTGATCTCTCTCTGTACACAGCCTGGCACCTCCTCAGTGTGCTCTCTCTGTACACAGCCTGGCACCTCCTCAGTGTGATCTCTCTCTGTACACAGCCTGGCACCTCCTCAGTGTGCTCTCTCTGTACACAGCCTGGCACCTCCTCAGTGTGATCTCTCTCTGTACACAGCCTGGCACCTCCTCAGTGTGCTCTCTCTGTACACAGCCTGGCACCTCCTCAGTGTGATCTCTCTCTGTACACAGCCTGGCACCTCCTCAGTGTGCTCTCTCTGTACACAGCCTGGCACCTCCTCAGTGTGATCTCTCTCTGTACACAGCCTGGCACCTCCTCAGTGTGCTCTCTCTGTACACAGCCTGGCACCTCCTCAGTGTGATCTCTCTGTACACAGCCTGGCACCTCCTCAGTGTGATCTCTCTGTACACAGCCTGGCACCTCCTCAGTGTGATCTCTCTGTACACAGCCTGGCACCTCCTCAGTGTGCTCTCTCTGTACACAGCCTGGCACCTCCTCAGTGTGCTCTCTCTGTACACAGCCTGGCACCTCCTCAGTGTGCTCTCTCTGTACACAGCCTGGCACCTCCTCAGTGTGATCTCTCTGTACACAGCCTGGCACCTCCTCAGTGTGCTCTCTCTGTACACAGCCTGGCACCTCCTCAGTGATCTCTCTCTGTACACAGCCTGGCACCTCCTCAGTGTGCTCTCTCTGTACACAGCCTGGCACCTCCTCAGTGTGATCTCTCTCTGTACACAGCCTGGCACCTCCTCAGTGTGCTCTCTCTGTACACAGCCTGGCACCTCCTCAGTGTGCTCTCTCTGTACACAGCCTGGCACTCCTCAGTGTGCTCTCTCTGTACACAGCCTGGCACCTCCTCAGTGTGCTCTCTCTGTACACAGCCTGGCACCTCCTCAGTGTGATCTCTCTGTACACAGCCTGGCACCTGCCCTCAGTGTGATCTCTCTGTACACAGCCTGGCACCTCCTCAGTGTGAGCATCTCTGTACAGCTGCCTGGGCACTGCCTCAGTGTATCTCTCTGTACAGCCTGGCAC